>CAUYWW010000103.1:0-600000 GCA_963576845.1 Megachile leachella | reverse complement strand
CATGTTATATTGATGATAATAAAAGTAATACGTATATTTATTATAGTTCTAGCAATAATAACTGCATAATGTGGGTAATAATGCATGTTATATTGATAATAATATAAGTAATAAGTATAATTATTACAGTTCTAGCGATAATAACTGCATTATATGGGTAATAATGCACGTTATATTGCTAACAATATAAGTAATAAGTATAATTATTACAGTTCTAGCGATAATAACTGCATTATATGGGTAATAATGCATGTTATATTGATAATGATATAAGTAATAAGTATAATTATTACAGTTCTAGCGATAATAACTGCATTATATGGGTAATAATGCATGTTATATTGATGATAATGAAAGTAATACGTATATTTATTATAGTTCTTGCGATAATAACTGCATAATATGGGTAATAATGCATGTTATATTGATGATAATAAAAGTAATACGTATATTTATTATAGTTCTAGCGATAATAACTGCATAATATGGGTAATAATGCATGTTATATTGATAATAATCTAAGTAATAAGTATAATTATTAGAGTTCTAGCGATAATAACTGCATTATATGGGTAATAATGCACGTTATATTGCTAACAATATAAGTAATAAGTATAATTATTACAGCTCTAGCGATAATAACTGCATAATATGGGTAATAATGCATGTTATATTGATAATAATATAAGTAATAAGTATAATTATTACAGTTCTAGCGATAATACCTCCAATATATGGGTAATAATGCATGTTATATTGATAATGATATAAGTAATAAGTATAATTATTACAGTTCCAGCGATAATAACTGCATAATATGGGCAATAATGCACGTTATATTGCTAATAATATAAGTAATGAGTACAATTATTACAGTTCTAGCGATAATAACTGCATAATATGGGTAATAATGCACGTTATATTGCTAATAATATAAGTAATAAGTATAATTATTACAGTTCTAGCGATAGTACCTCCATTATATGGGTAATAATGCATGTTATATTGATAATGATATAAGTAATAAGTATAATTATTGCAGTTCTAGCGATAATAACTGCATAATATGGGTAATAATGCATGTTATATTGATAATAATATAAGTAATAAGTATAATTATTACAGTTCTAGCGATAATACCTCCATTATATGGGTAATAATGCATGTTATATTGATAATGATATAAGTAATAAGTATAATTATTACAGTTCTAGCGATAATAACTGCATAATATGGGTAATAATGCACGTTATATTGCTAATAATATAAGTAATGAGTACAATTATTACAGTTCTAGCGATAATAACTGCATAATATGGGTAATAATGCACGTTATATTGCTAATAATATAAGCAATAAGTATAATTATTACAGTTCTAGCAATAATACCTCCATTATATGGGTAATAATGCATGTTATATTGATAATATTGTGAGTAATAAGTATATTTATTATAGTTCTAGCGATAATAACTGCAGAATATGGGTAATAATGCACGTTATATTGCTAACAATATAAGTAGTAAGTATAATTATTGCAGTTCTAGCGATACTAACTGCATTATATGGTTAATAATGCATGTTATATTGATAATATTGGGAGTAATAAGTATATTTATTATAGTTCTAGCGATAATAACTGCAGAATATGGGTAATAATGCATGTTATATTGATAATAGTATAAGTAATAAGTATAATTATTACAATTCTAGCGATAATACCTCCATTATATGGGTAATAATGCATGTTATATTGATAATAATATAAGTAATAAGTATAATTATTACAGTTCTAGCGATAATAACTGCATAATATGGGTAATAATGCACGTTATATTGCTAATAATATAAGTAATGAGTACAATTATTACAGTTCTAGCGATAATAACTGCATAATATGGGTAATAATGCACGTTATATTGCTAATAATATAAGCAATAAGTATAATTATTACAGTTCTAGCAATAATACCTCCATTATATGGGTAATAATGCATGTTATATTGATAATATTGTGAGTAATAAGTATATTTATTATAGTTCTAGCGATAATAACTGCAGAATATGGGTAATAATGCACGTTATATTGCTAACAATATAAGTAATAAGTATAATTATTGCAGTTCTAGCGATAATAACTGCATTATATGGGTAATAATGCATGTTATATTGATAATATTGGGAGTAATAAGTATATTTATTATAGTTCTAGCGATAATAACTGCAGAATATGGGTAATAATGCATGTTATATTGATAATAGTATAAGTAATAAGTATAATTATTACAATTCTAGCGATAATACCTCCATTATATGGGTAATAATGCATGTTATATTGATAATAATATAAGTAATAAGTATAATTATTACAGTTCTAGCGATAATAACTGCATAATACGGGTAATAATGCACGTTATATTGCTAATAATATAAGTAATGAGTATAATTATTACAGTTCTAGCGATAATAACTGCATTATATGCGTAATAAGGCATGTTATATTGATAATATCGGGGGTAATAAGTATAATTATTATAGTTCTAGCGATAATAATAGTAAAATATGGCTAATAGTGCATAATATATTGATAATAGTAAAAGTAATAAGTATATTTATTACAGTTCTATCGATAATAACTGCATAATATGGGTAATAATGCATGTTATATTGATGATAATGAAAGTAATACGTATATTTATTATAGTTCTAGCGATAATAACTGCATAATATGGGTAACAATGCATGTTATATTAAGAATAATATAAGTAATAAGTATAATTATTACAGTTCTGGCGATAATAACTGCATTATATGGGTAATAATGCACGTTATATTGCTAATAGTATAAGTAATAAGTATAATTATTACAGTTCTAGCGATAATACCTCCATTATATGGGTAATAATGCATGTTATATTGATAATAATATAAGTAATAAGTATATTTATTACAGTTATATCGATAATAACTGCATAATATGGGTAATAATGCATGTTATATTGATGATAATAAAAGTAATACGTAAATTTATTATAGTTCTAGCAATAATAACTGCATAATATGGGTAATAATGCATGTTATATTGATAATAATATAAGAAATAAGTATAATTATTACAGTTCTAGCGATAATTACTGCATTATATGGGTAATAATGCACGTTATATTGCTAACAATATAAGTAATAAGTATAATTATTACAGTTCTAGCGATAATAACTGCATAATATGGGTAATAATGCATGTTATATTGATAATAATATAAGTAATAAGTATAATTATTACAGTTCTAGCGATAATACCTCCATTGTATGGGTAATAATGCATGTTATATTGATAATGATATAAGTAATAAGTATAATTATTACAGTTCTAGCGATAATAACTGCATAATATGGGTAATAATGCACGTTATATTGCTAATAATATAAGTAATGAGTACAATTATTACAGTTCTACCGATAATAACTGCATAATATGGGTAATAATGCACGTTATATTGCTAATAATATAAGTAATACGTATAATTATTACAGTTCTAGCAATAATACCTCCATTATATGGGTAATAATGCATGTTATATTGATAATAATATAAGTAGTAAGTATAATTATTACAGTTCTAGCGATAATAACTGCATTATATGGGTAATAATGCATGTTATATTGATAATATTGTGAGTAATAAGTATATTTATTATAGTTCTAGCGATAATAACTGCAGAATATGGGTAATAATGCACGTTATATTGCTAACAATATAAGTAATAAGTATAATTATTACAGTTCTAGCGATAATAACTGCATTATATGGGTAATAATGCATGTTATATTGATAATATTGGGAGTAATAACTATATTTATTATAGTTCTAGCGATAATAACTGCAGAATATGGGTAATAATGCATGTTATATTGATAATAGTATAAGTAATAAGTATAATTATTACAATTCTAGCGATAATACCTCCATTATATGGGTAATAATGCATGTTATATTGATAATAATATAAGTAATAAGTATAATTATTACAGTTCTAGCGATAATAACTGCATAATACGGGTAATAATGCACGTTATATTGCTAATAATATAAGTAATGAGTATAATTATTACAGTTCTAGCGATAATAACTGCATTATATGCGTAATAAGGCATGTTATATTGATAATATCGGGGGTAATAAGTATAATTATTATAGTTCTAGCGATAATAATAGTAAAATATGGCTAATAGTGCATGATATATTGATAATAGTAAAAGTAATAAGTATATTTATTACAGTTCTATCGATAATAACTGCATAATATGGGTAATAATGCATGTTATATTGATGATAATGAAAGTAATACGTATATTTATTATAGTTCTAGCGATAATAACTGCATAATATGGGTAACAATGCATGTTATATTGAGAATAATATAAGTAATAAGTATAATTATTACAGTTCTGGCGATAATAACTGCATTATATGGGTAATAATGCACGTTATATTGCTAATAGTATAAGTAATAAGTATAATTATTACAGTTCTAGCGATAATACCTCCATTATATGGGTAATAATGCATGTTATATTGATAATAATATAAGTAATAAGTATAATTATTACAGTTCTAGCGATAATAACTGCATAATATGGGTAATAATGCACGTTATATTGCTAATAATATAAGTAATGAGTACAATTATTACAGTTCTAGCGATAATAACTGCATAATATGGGTAATAATGCACGTTATATTGCTAATAATATAAGTAATGAGTACAATTATTACAGTTCTAGCGATAATAACTGCATAATATGGGTAATAATGCACGTTATATTGCTAATAATATAAGTAATAAGTATAATTATTACAGTTCTAGCAATAATACCTCCATTATATGGGTAATAATGCATGTTATATTGATAATAATATAAGTAATAAGTATAATTATTACAGTTCTAGCGATAATAACTGCACTATATGGCTAATAATGCACGTTATATTGCTAACAATATAAGTAATAAGTATAATTATTACAGTTCTAGCGATAATAATAGTAAAATATGGCTAATAGTGCATGATATATTGATAATAGTAAAAGTAATAAGTATATTTATTACAGTTCTATCGATAATAACTGCATAATATGGGTAATAATGCATGTTATATTGATGATAATGAAAGTAGTAAGTATATTTATTACAGTTCTAGCGATAATAACTGCATTATATGCGTAATAAGGCATGTTATATTGATAATATCGGGGGTAATAAGTATAATTATTATAGTTCTAGCGATAATAATAGTAAAATATGGCTAATAGTGCATGATATATTGATAATAGTAAAAGTAATAAGTATATTTATTACAGTTCTATCGATAATAACTGCATAATATGGGTAATAATGCATGTTATATTGATGATAATGAAAGTAATACGTATATTTATTATAGTTCTAGCGATAATAACTGCATAATATGGGTAACAATGCATGTTATATTGAGAATAATATAAGTAATAAGTATAATTATTACAGTTCTGGCGATAATAACTGCATTATATGGGTAATAATGCACGTTACATTGCTAATAGTATAAGTAATAAGTATAATTATTACAGTTCTAGCGATAATACCTCCATTATATGGGTAATAATGCATGTTATATTGATAATAATATAAGTAATAAGTATATTTATTACAGTTATATCGATAATAACTGCATAATATGGGTAATAATGCATGTTATATTGATGATAATAAAAGTAATACGTAAATTTATTATAGTTCTAGCAATAATAACTGCATAATATGGGTAATAATGCATGTTATATTGATAATAATATAAGAAATAAGTATAATTATTACAGTTCTAGCGATAATTACTGCATTATATGGGTAATAATGCACGTTATATTGCTAACAATATAAGTAATAAGTATAATTATTACAGTTCTAGCGATAATAACTGCATAATATGGGTAATAATGCATGTTATATTGATAATAATATAAGTAATAAGTATAATTATTACAGTTCTAGCGATAATACCTCCATTGTATGGGTAATAATGCATGTTATATTGATAATGATATAAGTAATAAGTATAATTATTATAGTTCTAGCGATAATAACTGCATAATATGAGTAATAATGCACGTTATATTGCTAATAATATAAGTAATGAGTACAATTATTACAGTTCTACCGATAATAACTGCATAATATGGGTAATAATGCACGTTATATTGCTAATAATATAAGTAATACGTATAATTATTACAGTTCTAGCAATAATACCTCCATTATATGGGTAATAATGCATGTTATATTGATAATAATATAAGTAATAAGTATAATTATTACAGTTCTAGCGATAATAACTGCATTATATGGGTAATAATGCATGTTATATTGATAATATTGGGAGTAATAAGTATATTTATTATAGTTCTAGCGATAATAACTGCATAATATGGGTAATAATGCACGTTATATTGCTAATAATATAAGTAATAAGTATAATTATTACAGTTCTAGCAATAATACCTCCATTATATTGGTAATAATGCATGTTATATTGATAATAATATAAGTAATAAGTATAATTATTACAGTTCTAGCGATAATAACTGCACTATATGGCTAATAATGCACGTTATATTGCTAACAATATAAGTAATAAGTATAATTATTACAGTTCTAGCGATAATAATAGTAAAATATGGCTAATAGTGCATGATATATTGATAATAGTAAAAGTAATAAGTATATTTATTACAGTTCTATCGATAATAACTGCATAATATGGGTAATAATGCATGTTATATTGATGATAATGAAAGTAGTAAGTATATTTATTACAGTTCTAGCGATAATAACTGCATTATATGCGTAATAAGGCATGTTATATTGATAATATCGGGGGTAATAAGTATAATTATTATAGTTCTAGCGATAATAATAGTAAAATATGGCTAATAGTGCATGATATATTGATAATAGTAAAAGTATTAAGTATATTTATTACAGTTCTATCGATAATAACTGCATAATATGGGTAATAATGCATGTTATATTGATGATAATGAAAGTAATACGTATATTTATTATAGTTCTAGCGATAATAACTGCATAATATGGGTAACAATGCATGTTATATTGAGAATAATATAAGTAATAAGTATAATTATTACAGTTCTGGCGATAATAACTGCATTATATGGGTAATAATGCACGTTACATTGCTAATAGTATAAGTAATAAGTATAATTATTACAGTTCTAGCGATAATACCTCCATTATATGGGTAATAATGCATGTTATATTGATAATAATATAAGTAATAAGTATATTTATTACAGTTATATCGATAATAACTGCATAATATGGGTAATAATGCATGTTATATTGATGATAATAAAAGTAATACGTAAATTTATTATAGTTCTAGCAATAATAACTGCATAATATGGGTAATAATGCATGTTATATTGATAATAATATAAGAAATAAGTATAATTATTACAGTTCTAGCGATAATTACTGCATTATATGGGTAATAATGCACGTTATATTGCTAACAATATAAGTAATAAGTATAATTATTACAGTTCTAGCGATAATAACTGCATAATATGGGTAATAATGCATGTTATATTGATAATAATATAAGTAATAAGTATAATTATTACAGTTCTAGCGATAATACCTCCATTGTATGGGTAATAATGCATGTTATATTGATAATGATATAAGTAATAAGTATAATTATTATAGTTCTAGCGATAATAACTGCATAATATGAGTAATAATGCACGTTATATTGCTAATAATATAAGTACTGAGTACAATTATTACAGTTCTACCGATAATAACTGCATAATATGGGTAATAATGCACGTTATATTGCTAATAATATAAGTAATACGTATAATTATTACAGTTCTAGCAATAATACCTCCATTATATGGGTAATAATGCATGTTATATTGATAATAATATAAGTAATAAGTATAATTATTACAGTTCTAGCGATAATAACTGCATTATATGGGTAATAATGCATGTTATATTGATAATATTGTGAGTAATAAGTATATTTATTATAGTTCTAGCGATAATAACTGCAGAATATGGGTAATAATGCACGTTATATTGCTAACAATATAAGTAATAAGTATAATTATTACAGTTCTAGCGATAATAACTGCATAATATGGGTAACAATGCATGTTATATTGAGAATAATATAAGTAATAAGTATAATTATTACAGTTCTGGCGATAATAACTGCATTATATGGGTAATAATGCACGTTACATTGCTAATAGTATAAGTAATAAGTATAATTATTACAGTTCTAGCGATAATACCTCCATTATATGGGTAATAATGCATGTTATATTGATAATAATATAAGTAATAAGTATATTTATTACAGTTATATCGATAATAACTGCATAATATGGGTAATAATGCATGTTATATTGATGATAATAAAAGTAATACGTAAATTTATTATAGTTCTAGCAATAATAACTGCATAATATGGGTAATAATGCATGTTATATTGATAATAATATAAGAAATAAGTATAATTATTACAGTTCTAGCGATAATTACTGCATTATATGGGTAATAATGCACGTTATATTGCTAACAATATAAGTAATAAGTATAATTATTACAGTTCTAGCGATAATAACTGCATAATATGGGTAATAATGCATGTTATATTGATAATAATATAAGTAATAAGTATAATTATTACAGTTCTAGCGATAATACCTCCATTGTATGGGTAATAATGCATGTTATATTGATAATGATATAAGTAATAAGTATAATTATTATAGTTCTAGCGATAATAACTGCATAATATGAGTAATAATGCACGTTATATTGCTAATAATATAAGTAATGAGTACAATTATTACAGTTCTACCGATAATAACTGCATAATATGGGTAATAATGCACGTTATATTGCTAATAATATAAGTAATACGTATAATTATTACAGTTCTAGCAATAATACCTCCATTATATGGGTAATAATGCATGTTATATTGATAATAATATAAGTAATAAGTATAATTATTACAGTTCTAGCGATAATAACTGCATTATATGGGTAATAATGCATGTTATATTGATAATATTGTGAGTAATAAGTATATTTATTATAGTTCTAGCGATAATAACTGCAGAATATGGGTAATAATGCACGTTATATTGCTAACAATATAAGTAATAAGTATAATTATTACAGTTCTAGCGATAATAACTGCATTATATGGGTAATAATGCATGTTATATTGATAATATTGGGAGTAATAAGTATATTTATTATAGTTCTAGCGATAATAACTGCAGAATATGGGTAATAATGCATGTTATATTGATAATAGTATAAGTAATAAGTATAATTATTACAATTCTAGCGATAATACCTCCATTATATGGGTAATAATGCATGTTATATTGATAATAATATAAGTAATAAGTATATTTATTACAGTTATATCGATAATAACTGCATAATATGGGTAATAATGCATGTTATATTGATGATAATAAAAGTAATACGTAAATTTATTATAGTTCTAGCAATAATAACTGCATAATATGGGTAATAATGCATGTTATATTGATAATAATATAAGAAATAAGTATAATTATTACAGTTCTAGCGATAATTACTGCATTATATGGGTAATAATGCACGTTATATTGCTAACAATATAAGTAATAAGTATAATTATTACAGTTCTAGCGATAATAACTGCATAATATGGGTAATAATGCATGTTATATTGATAATAATATAAGTAATAAGTATAATTATTACAGTTCTAGCGATAATACCTCCATTGTATGGGTAATAATGCATGTTATATTGATAATGATATAAGTAATAAGTATAATTATTATAGTTCTAGCGATAATAACTGCATAATATGAGTAATAATGCACGTTATATTGCTAATAATATAAGTAATGAGTACAATTATTACAGTTCTACCGATAATAACTGCATAATATGGGTAATAATGCACGTTATATTGCTAATAATATAAGTAATACGTATAATTATTACAGTTCTAGCAATAATACCTCCATTATATGGGTAATAATGCATGTTATATTGATAATAGTATAAGTAATAAGTATAATTATTACAGTTCTAGCGATAATACCTCCATTATATGGGTAATAATGCATGTTATATTGATGATAATGAAAGTAATACGTATATTTATTATAGTTCTTGCGATAATAACTGCATAATATGGGTAATAATGCATGTTATATTGAGAATAATATAAGTATTAAGTATAATTATTACAGTTCTGGCGATAGTAACTGCATTATATGGGTAATAATGCACGTTATATTGCTAACAATATAAGTAATAAGTATAATTATTACAGCTCTAGCGATAATAACTGCATAATATGGGTAATAATGCATTTTATATTGAGAATAATATAAGTAATAAGTATAATTATTACAGTTCTGGCGATAATAACTGCATTATATGGGTAACAATGCACGTTATATTGCTAATAGTATAAGTAATCAGTATAATTATTACAGTTCTAGCAATAATACCACCATTATATGGGTAATAATGCATGTTATATTGATAATAATATAAGTAATAAGTATAATTGTTACAGTTCTAGCGATAATAACTGCATTATATGGGTAATAATGCATGTTATATTGATAATAATATAAGTAATAAGTATAATTATTACAGTTCTAGCGATAATACCTCCATTATATGGGTAATAATGCATGTTATATTGATAATGATATAAGTAATAAGTATAATTATTACAGTTCTAGCGATAATAACTGCATAATATGGGTAATAATGCACGTTATATTGCTAATAATATAAGTAATGAGTACAATTATTACAGTTCTAGCGATAATAACTGCATAATATGGGTAATAATGCACGTTATATTGCTAATAATATAAGTAATAAGTATAATTATTACAGTTCTAGCAATAATACCTCCATTATATGGGTAATAATGCATGTTATATTGATAATAATATAAGTAATAAGTATAATTATTACAGTTCTAGCGATAATAACTGCACTATATGGCTAATAATGCACGTTATATTGCTAACAATATAAGTAATAAGTATAATTATTACAGTTCTAGCGATAATAATAGTAAAATATGGCTAATAGTGCATGATATATTGATAATAGTAAAAGTAATAAGTATATTTATTACAGTTCTATCGATAATAACTGCATAATATGGGTAATAATGCATGTTATATTGATGATAATGAAAGTAATACGTATATTTATTATAGTTCTAGCGATAATAACTGCATAATATGGGTAACAATGCATGTTATATTGAGAATAATATAAGTAATAAGTATAATTATTACAGTTCTGGCGATAATAACTGCATTATATGGGTAATAATGCACGTTATATTGCTAATAGTATAAGTAATAAGTATAATTATTACAGTTCTAGCGATAATACCTCCATTATATGGGTAATAATGCATGTTATATTGATAATAATATAAGTAATAAGTATATTTATTACAGTTATATCGATAATAACTGCATAATATGGGTAATAATGCATGTTATATTGATGATAATAAAAGTAATACGTAAATTTATTATAGTTCTAGCAATAATAACTGCATAATATGGGTAATAATGCATGTTATATTGATAATAATATAAGAAATAAGTATAATTATTACAGTTCTAGCGATAATTACTGCATTATATGGGTAATAATGCACGTTATATTGCTAACAATATAAGTAATAAGTATAATTATTACAGTTCTAGCGATAATAACTGCATAATATGGGTAATAATGCATGTTATATTGATAATAATATAAGTAATAAGTAAAATTATTACAGTTCTAGCGATAATACCTCCATTGTATGGGTAATAATGCATGTTATATTGATAATGATATAAGTAATAAGTACAATTATTACAGTTCTAGCGATAATAACTGCATAATATGGGTAATAATGCACGTTATATTGCTAATAATATAAGTAATAAGTATAATTATTACAGTTCTAGCGATAATAACTGCATAATACGGGTAATAATGCACGTTATATTGCTAATAATATAAGTAATGAGTATAATTATTACAGTTCTAGCGATAATAACTGCATAATATGGGTAATAATGCATGTTATATTGATGATAATGAAAGTAATACGTATATTTATTATAGTTCTAGCGATAATAACTGCATAATATGGGTAACAATGCATGTTATATTGAGGATAATATAAGTAATAAGTATAATTATTACAGTTCTGGCGATAATAACTGCATTATATGGGTAATAATGCACGTTATATTGCTAATAGTATAAGTAATAAGTATAATTATTACAGTTCTAGCGATAATACCTCCATTATATGGGTAATAATGCATGTTATATTGATAATAATATAAGTAATAAGTATATTTATTACAGTTATATCGATAATAACTGCATAATATGGGTAATAATGCATGTTATATTGATGATAATAAAAGTAATACGTAAATTTATTATAGTTCTAGCAATAATAACTGCATAATATGGGTAATAATGCATGTTATATTGATAATAATATAAGAAATAAGTATAATTATTACAGTTCTAGCGATAATTACTGCATTATATGGGTAATAATGCACGTTATATTGCTAGCAATATAAGTAATAAGTATAATTATTACAGTTCTAGCGATAATAACTGCATTATATGGGTAATAATGCATGTTATATTGCTAATAGTATTTAATAAGTATAATTATTACAGTTCTAGCGATAATACCTCCATTATATGGGTAATAATGCATGTTATATTGATGATAATGAAAGTAATACGTATATTTATTATAGTTCTTGCGATAATAACTGCATTATATAGGTAATAATGCATGTTATATTGATGATAATGAAAGTAATACGAATATTTATTATAGTTCTTGCGATAATAACTGCATAATATGGGTAATTATGCATGTTATATTGAGAATAATATAAGTAATAAGTATAATTATTACAGTTCTGGCGATAATAACTGCATTATATGGGTAATAATGCACGTTATATTGCTAATAGTATTTAATAAGTATAATTATTACAGTTCTAGCGATAATACCTCCATTATATGGGTAATAATGCATGTTATATTGATAATGATATAAGTAATAAGTATAATTATTACAGTTCTAGCGATAATAACTGCATAATATGGGTAATAATGCACGTTATATTGCTAATAATATAAGTAATAAGTATAATTATTACAGTTTTAGCGATAATAACTGCATTATATGGGTACTAATGCATGTTATATTGATAATATTGGGAGTAATAAGTATATTTATTATAGTTCTAGCGATAATAACTGCAGAATATGGGTAATAATGCATGTTATATTGATAATAGTATAAGTAATAAGTATAATTATTACAGTTCTAGCGATAATACCTCCATTATATGGGTAATAATGCATGTTATATTGATAATAATATAAGTAATAAGTATATTTATTACAGTTATATCGATAATAACTGCATAATATGGGTAATAATGCATGTTATATTGATGATAATAAAAGTAATACGTAAATTTATTATAGTTCTAGCAATAATAACTGCATAATATGGGTAATAATGCATGTTATATTGATAATAATATAAGAAATAAGTATAATTATTACAGTTCTAGCGATAATTACTGCATTATATGGGTAATAATGCACGTTATATTGCTAACAATATAAGTAATAAGTATAATTATTACAGTTCTAGCGATAATAACTGCATAATATGGGTAATAATGCATGTTATATTGATAATAATATAAGTAATAAGTATAATTATTACAGTTCTAGCGATAATACCTCCATTGTATGGGTAATAATGCATGTTATATTGATAATGATATAAGTAATAAGTATAATTATTATAGTTCTAGCGATAATAACTGCATAATATGAGTAATAATGCACGTTATATTGCTAATAATATAAGTAATGAGTACAATTATTACAGTTCTACCGATAATAACTGCATAATATGGGTAATAATGCACGTTATATTGCTAATAATATAAGTAATACGTATAATTATTACAGTTCTAGCAATAATACCTCCATTATATGGGTAATAATGCATGTTATATTGATAATAATATAAGTAATAAGTATAATTATTACAGTTCTAGCGATAATAACTGCATTATATGGGTAATAATGCATGTTATATTGATAATATTGTGAGTAATAAGTATATTTATTATAGTTCTAGCGATAATAACTGCAGAATATGGGTAATAATGCACGTTATATTGCTAACAATATAAGTAATAAGTATAATTATTACAGTTCTAGCGATAATAACTGCATTATATGGGTAATAATGCATGTTATATTGATAATATTGGGAGTAATAAGTATATTTATTATAGTTCTAGCGATAATAACTGCAGAATATGGGTAATAATGCATGTTATATTGATAATAGTATAAGTAATAAGTATAATTATTACAATTCTAGCGATAATACCTCCATTATATGGGTAATAATGCATGTTATATTGATGATAATGAAAGTAATACGTATATTTATTATAGTTCTTGCGATAATAACTGCATAATATGGGTAATAATGCATGTTATATTGAGAATAATATAAGTATTAAGTATAATTATTACAGTTCTGGCGATAGTAACTGCATTATATGGGTAATAATGCACGTTATATTGCTAACAATATAAGTAATAAGTATAATTATTACAGCTCTAGCGATAATAACTGCATAATATGGGTAATAATGCATTTTATATTGAGAATAATATAAGTAATAAGTATAATTATTACAGTTCTGGCGATAATAACTGCATTATATGGGTAACAATGCACGTTATATTGCTAATAGTATAAGTAATCAGTATAATTATTACAGTTCTAGCAATAATACCACCATTATATGGGTAATAATGCATGTTATATTGATAATAATATAAGTAATAAGTATAATTGTTACAGTTCTAGCGATAATAACTGCATTATATGGGTAATAATGCATGTTATATTGATAATAATATAAGTAATAAGTGTAATTATTACAGTTCTAGCGATAATACCTCCATTATATGGGTAATAATGCATGTTATATTGATAATGATATAAGTAATAAGTATAATTATTACAGTTCTAGCGATAATAACTGCATAATATGGGTAATAATGCACGTTATATTGCTAATAATATAAGTAATGAGTACAATTATTACAGTTCTAGCGATAATAACTGCATAATATGGGTAATAATGCACGTTATATTGCTAATAATATAAGTAATAAGTATAATTATTACAGTTCTAGCAATAATACCTCCATTATATGGGTAATAATGCATGTTATATTGATAATAATATAAGTAATAAGTATAATTATTACAGTTCTAGCGATAATAACTGCACTATTTGGCTAATAATGCACGTTATATTGCTAACAATATAAGTAATAAGTATAATTATTACAGTTCTAGCGATAATAACTGCATTATATGGGTAATAATGCATGTTATATTGATAATATTGTGAGTAATAAGTATATTTATTATAGTTCTAGCGATAATAACTGCAGAATATGGGTAATAATGCACGTTATATTGCTAACAATATAAGTAATAAGTATAATTATTACAGTTCTAGCGATAATAACTGCATTATATGGGTAATAATGCATGTTATATTGATAATATTGGGAGTAATAAGTATATTTATTATAGTTCTAGCGATAATAACTGCAGAATATGGGTAATAATGCATGTTATATTGATAATAGTATAAGTAATAAGTATAATTATTACAATTCTAGCGATAATACCTCCATTATATGGCTAATAATGCATGTTATATTGATAATAATATAAGTAATAAGTATAATTATTACAGTTCTAGCGATAATAACTGCATAATACGGGTAATAATGCACGTTATATTGCTAATAATATAAGTAATGAGTATAATTATTACAGTTCTAGCGATAATAACTGCATTATATGGGTAATAATGCATGTTATATTGATAATAATAAAAGTAATAAGTATATTTATTATCGTTCTATCGATAATAACTTCTTAATATGGGTAATAATGCATGTTATATTGATGATAATGAAAGTAGTAAGTATATTTATTACAGTTCTAGCGATAATAACTGCATTATATGCGTAATAAGGCATGTTATATTGATAATATCGGGGGTAATAAGTATAATTATTATAGTTCTAGCGATAATAATAGTAAAATATGGCTAATAGTGCATGATATATTGATAATAGTAAAAGTAATAAGTATATTTATTACAGTTCTATCGATAATAACTGCATAATATGGGTAATAATGCATGTTATATTGATGATAATGAAAGTAATACGTATATTTATTATAGTTCTAGCGATAATAACTGCATAATATGGGTAACAATGCATGTTATATTGAGAATAATATAAGTAATAAGTATAATTATTACAGTTCTGGCGATAATAACTGCATTATATGTGTAATAATGCACGTTATATTGCTAATAGTATAAGTAATAAGTATAATTATTACAGTTCTAGCGATAATACCTCCATTATATGGGTAATAATGCATGTTATATTGATAATAATATAAGTAATAAGTATAATTATTACAGTTCTAGCGACAATAACTGCATAATATGGGTAATAATGCACGTTATATTGCTAATAATATAAGTAATGAGTACAATTATTACAGTTCTAGCGATAATAACTGCATAATATGGGTAATAATGCACGTTATATTGCTAATAATATAAGTAATGAGTACAATTATTACAGTTCTAGCGATAATAACTGCATAATATGGGTAATAATGCACGTTATATTGCTAATAATATAAGTAATAAGTATAATTATTACAGTTCTAGCAATAATACCTCCATTATATGGGTAATAATGCATGTTATATTGATAATAATATAAGTAATAAGTATAATTATTACAGTTCTAGCGATAATAACTGCACTATATGGCTAATAATGCACGTTATATTGCTAACAATATAAGTAATAAGTATAATTATTACAGTTCTAGCGATAATAATAGTAAAATATGGCTAATAGTGCATGATATATTGATAATAGTAAAAGTAATAAGTATATTTATTACAGTTCTATCGATAATAACTGCATAATATGGGTAATAATGCATGTTATATTGATGATAATGAAAGTAGTAAGTATATTTATTACAGTTCTAGCGATAATAACTGCATTATATGCGTAATAAGGCATGTTATATTGATAATATCGGGGGTAATAAGTATAATTATTATAGTTCTAGCGATAATAATAGTAAAATATGGCTAATAGTGCATGATATATTGATAATAGTAAAAGTAATAAGTATATTTATTACAGTTCTATCGATAATAACTGCATAATATGGGTAATAATGCATGTTATATTGATGATAATGAAAGTAATACGTATATTTATTATAGTTCTAGCGATAATAACTGCATAATATGGGTAATAATGCATGTTATATGGATGATAATGAAAGTAGTAAGTATATTTATTACAGTTCTAGCGATAATAACTGCATTATATGCGTAATAAGGCATGTTATATTGATAATATCGGGGGTAATAAGTATAATTATTATAGTTCTAGCGATAATAATAGTAAAATATGGCTAATAGTGCATGATATATTGATAATAGTAAAAGTAATAAGTATATTTATTACAGTTCTATCGATAATAACTGCATAATATGGGTAATAATGCATGTTATATTGATGATAATGAAAGTAGTAAGTATATTTATTACAGTTCTAGCGATAATAACTGCATTATATGCGTAATAAGGCATGTTATATTGATAATATCGGGGGTAATAAGTATAATTATTATAGTTCTAGCGATAATAATAGTAAAATATGGCTAATAGTGCATGATATATTGATAATGGTAAAAGTAATAAGTATATTTATTACAGTTCTATCGATAATAACTGCATAATATGGGTAATAATGCATGTTATATTGATGATAATGAAAGTAATACGTATATTTATTATAGTTCTAGCGATAATAACTGCATAATATGGGTAACAATGCATGTTATATTGAGAATAATATAAGTAATAAGTATAATTATTACAGTTCTGGCGATAATAACTGCATTATATGGGTAATAATGCACGTTATATTGCTAATAGTATAAGTAATAAGTATAATTATTACAGTTCTAGCGATAATACCTCCATTATATGGGTAATAATGCATGTTATATTGATAATAATATAAGTAATAAGTATAATTATTACAGTTCTAGCGATAATAACTGCATAATATGGGTAATAATGCACGTTATATTGCTAATAATATAAGTAATGAGTACAATTATTACAGTTCTAGCGATAATAACTGCATAATATGGGTAATAATGCACGTTATATTGCTAATAATATAAGTAATGAGTACAATTGTTACAGTTCTAGCGATAATAACTGCATAATATGGGTAATAATGCACGTTATATTGCTAATAATATAAGTAATAAGTATAATTATTACAGTTCTAGCAATAATACCTCCATTATATGGGTAATAATGCATGTTATATTGATAATCATATAAGTAATAAGTATAATTATTACAGTTCTAGCGATAATAACTGCACTATATGGCTAATAATGCACGTTATATTGCTAACAATATAAGTAATAAGTATAATTATTACAGTTCTAGCGATAATAATAGTAAAATATGGCTAATAGTGCATGATATATTGATAATAGTAAAAGTAATAAGTATATTTATTACAGTTCTATCGATAATAACTGCATAATATGGGTAATAATGCATGTTATATTGATGATAATGAAAGTAGTAAGTATATTTATTACAGTTCTAGCGATAATAACTGCATTATATGCGTAATAAGGCATGTTATATTGATAATATCGGGGGTAATAAGTATAATTATTATAGTTCTAGCGATAATAATAGTAAAATATGGCTAATAGTGCATGATATATTGATAATAGTAAAAGTAATAAGTATATTTATTACAGTTCTATCGATAATAACTGCATAATATGGGTAATAATGCATGTTATATTGATGATAATGAAAGTAATACGTATATTTATTATAGTTCTAGCGATAATAACTGCATAATATGGGTAACAATGCATGTTATATTGAGAATAATATAAGTAATAAGTATAATTATTACAGTTCTGGCGATAATAACTGCATTATATGGGTAATAATGCACGTTACATTGCTAACAGTATAAGTAATAAGTATAATTATTACAGTTCTAGCGATAATACCTCCATTATATGGGTAATAATGCATGTTATATTGATAATAATATAAGTAATAAGTATATTTATTACAGTTATATCGATAATAACTGCATAATATGGGTAATAATGCATGTTATATTGATGATAATAAAAGTAATACGTAAATTTATTATAGTTCTAGCAATAATAACTGCATAATATGGGTAATAATGCATGTTATATTGATAATAATATAAGAAATAAGTATAATTATTACAGTTCTAGCGATAATTACTGCATTATATGGGTAATAATGCACGTTATATTGCTAACAATATAAGTAATAAGTATAATTATTACAGTTCTAGCGATAATAACTGCATAATATGGGTAATAATGCATGTTATATTGATAATAATATAAGTAATAAGTATAATTATTACAGTTCTAGCGATAATACCTCCATTGTATGGGTAATAATGCATGTTATATTGATAATGATATAAGTAATAAGTATAATTATTATAGTTCTAGCGATAATAACTGCATAATATGAGTAATAATGCACGTTATATTGCTAATAATATAAGTAATGAGTACAATTATTACAGTTCTACCGATAATAACTGCATAATATGGGTAATAATGCACGTTATATTGCTAATAATATAAGTAATACGTATAATTATTACAGTTCTAGCAATAATACCTCCATTATATGGGTAATAATGCATGTTATATTGATAATAATATAAGTAATAAGTATAATTATTACAGTTCTAGCGATAATAACTGCATTATATGGGTAATAATGCATGTTATATTGATAATATTGTGAGTAATAAGTATATTTATTATAGTTCTAGCGATAATAACTGCAGAATATGGGTAATAATGCACGTTATATTGCTAACAATATAAGTAATAAGTATAATTATTACAGTTCTAGCGATAATAACTGCATTATATGGGTAATAATGCATGTTATATTGATAATATTGGGAGTAATAAGTATATTTATTATAGTTCTAGCGATAATAACTGCAGAATATGGGTAATAATGCATGTTATATTGATAATAGTATAAGTAATAAGTATAATTATTACAATTCTAGCGATAATACCTCCATTATATGGGTAATAATGCATGTTATATTGATGATAATGAAAGTAATACGTATATTTATTATAGTTCTTGCGATAATAACTGCATAATATGGGTAATAATGCATGTTATATTGAGAATAATATAAGTATTAAGTATAATTATTACAGTTCTGGCGATAGTAACTGCATTATATGGGTAATAATGCACGTTATATTGCTAACAATATAAGTAATAAGTATAATTATTACAGTTCTAGCGATAATAACTGCATAATATGGGTAATAATGCATTTTATATTGAGAATAATATAAGTAATAAGTATAATTATTACAGTTCTGGCGATAATAACTGCATTATATGGGTAACAATGCACGTTATATTGCTAATAGTATAAGTAATCAGTATAATTATTACAGTTCTAGCAATAATACCATCATTATATGGGTAATAATGCATGTTATATTGATAATAATATAAGTAATAAGTATAATTGTTACAGTTCTAGCGATAATAACTGCATTATATGGGTAATAATGCATGTTATATTGATAATAATATAAGTAATAAGTATAATTATTACAGTTCTAGCGATAATACCTCCATTATATGGGTAATAATGCATGTTATATTGATAATGATATAAGTAATAAGTATAATTATTACAGTTCTAGCGATAATAACTGCATAATATGGGTAATAATGCACGTTATATTGCTAATAATATAAGTAATGAGTACAATTATTACAGTTCTAGCGATAATAACTGCATAATATGGGTAATAATGCACGTTATATTGCTAATAATATAAGTAATAAGTATAATTATTACAGTTCTAGCAATAATACCTCCATTACATGGGTAATAATGCATGTTATATTGATAATAATATAAGTAATAAGTATAATTATTACAGTTCTAGCGATAATAACTGCACTATATGGCTAATAATGCACGTTATATTGCTAACAATATAAGTAATAAGTATAATTATTACAGTTCTAGCGATAATAATAGTAAAATATGGCTAATAGTGCATGATATATTGATAATAGTAAAAGTAATAAGTATATTTATTACAGTTCTATCGATAATAACTGCATAATATGGGTAATAATGCATGTTATATTGATGATAATGAAAGTAATACGTATATTTATTATAGTTCTAGCGATAATAACTGCATAATATGGGTAACAATGCATGTTATATTGAGAATAATATAAGTAATAAGTATAATTATTACAGTTCTAGCGATAATTACTGCATTATATGGGTAATAATGCACGTTATATTGCTAACAATATAAGTAATAAGTATAATTATTACAGTTCTAGCGATAATAACTGCATAATATGGGTAATAATGCATGTTATATTGATAATAATATAAGTAATAAGTAAAATTATTACAGTTCTAGCGATAATACCTCCATTGTATGGGTAATAATGCATGTTATATTGATAATGATATAAGTAATAAGTACAATTATTACAGTTCTAGCGATAATAACTGCATAATATGGGTAATAATGCACGTTATATTGCTAATAATATAAGTAATAAGTATAATTATTACAGTTCTAGCGATAATAACTGCATAATACGGGTAATAATGCACGTTATATTGCTAATAATATAAGTAATGAGTATAATTATTACAGTTCTAGCGATAATAACTGCATAATATGGGTAATAATGCATGTTATATTGATGATAATGAAAGTAATACGTATATTTATTATAGTTCTAGCGATAATAACTGCATAATATGGGTAACAATGCATGTTATATTGAGGATAATATAAGTAATAAGTATAATTATTACAGTTCTGGCGATAATAACTGCATTATATGGGTAATAATGCACGTTATATTGCTAATAGTATAAGTAATAAGTATAATTATTACAGTTCTAGCGATAATACCTCCATTATATGGGTAATAATGCATGTTATATTGATAATAATATAAGTAATAAGTATATTTATTACAGTTATATCGATAATAACTGCATAATATGGGTAATAATGCATGTTATATTGATGATAATAAAAGTAATACGTAAATTTATTATAGTTCTAGCAATAATAACTGCATAATATGGGTAATAATGCATGTTATATTGATAATAATATAAGAAATAAGTATAATTATTACAGTTCTAGCGATAATTACTGCATTATATGGGTAATAATGCACGTTATATTGCTAGCAATATAAGTAATAAGTATAATTATTACAGTTCTAGCGATAATAACTGCATTATATGGGTAATAATGCATGTTATATTGCTAATAGTATTTAATAAGTATAATTATTACAGTTCTAGCGATAATACCTCCATTATATGGGTAATAATGCATGTTATATTGATAATGATATAAGTAATAAGTATAATTATTACAGTTCTAGCGATAATAACTGCATTATATGGGTAATAATGCACGTTATATTGCTAACAATATAAGTAATAAGTATAATTATTACAGTTCAAGCGATAATAACTGCAGAATATGGGTAATAATGCATGTTATATTGATAATAGTATAAGTAATAAGTATAATTATTACAGTTCTAGCGATAATACCTCCATTATATGGGTAATAATGCATGTTATATTGACGATAATGAAAGTAATACGTATATTTATTATAGTTCTTGCGATAATAACTGCATAATATGGGTAATAATGCATGTTATATTGAGAATAATATAAGTATTAAGTATAATTATTACAGTTCTGGCGATAATAACTGCATTATATGGGTAATAATGCACGTTATATTGCTAATAGTATTTAATAAGTATAATTATTACAGTTCTAGCGATAATACCTCCATTATATGGGTAATAATGCATGTTATATTGATAATGATATAAGTAATAAGTATAATTATTACAGTTCTAGCGATAATAACTGCATAATATGGGTAATAATGCACGTTATATTGCTAATAATATAAGTAATGAGTACAATTATTACAGTTCTAGCGATAATAACTGCATAATATGGGTAATAATGCACGTTATATTGCTAATAATATAAGAGATAAGTATAATTATTACAGTTCTAGCGATAATAACTGCATTATATGGGTACTAATGCATGTTATATTGATAATATTGGGAGTAATAAGTATATTTATTATAGTTCTAGCGATAATAACTGCAGAATATGGGTAATAATGCATGTTATATTGATAATAGTATAAGGAATAAGTATAATTATTACAGTTCTAGCGATAATACCTCCATTATATGGGTAATAATGCATGTTATATTGATAATAATATAAGTAATAAGTATATTTATTACAGTTCTATCGATAATAACTGCATAATATGGGTAATAATGCATGTTATATTGATGACAATAAAAGTAATACGTATATTTATTATAGTTCTAGCAATAATAACTGCATAATATGGGTAATAATACATGTTATATTGATAATAATATAAGTAATAAGTATAATTATTACAGTTCTAGCGATAATAACTGCATTATATGGGTAATAATGCACGTTATATTGCTAACAATATAAGTAATAAGTATAATTATTTCAGTTCTAGCGATAATACCTCCATTATATGGGTAATAATGCATGTTATATTGATGATAATGAAAGTAATACGTATATTTATTATAGTTCTTGCGATAATAACTGCATAATATGGGTAATAATGCATGTTATATTGAGAATAATATAAGTAATAAGTATAATTATTACAGTTCTGGCGATAATAACTGCATTATATGGGTAATAATGCACGTTATATTGCTAATAGTATTTAATAAGTATAATTATTACAGTTCTAGCGATAATACCTCCATTATATGGGTAATAATGCATGTTATATTGATAATGATATAAGTAATAAGTATAATTATTACAGTTCTAGCGATAATAACTGCATTATATGGGTAATAATGCACGTTATATTGCTAACAATATAAGTAATAAGTATAATTATTACAGTTCAAGCGATAATAACTGCATAATATGGGTAATAATGCATGTTATATTGATAATAATATAAGTAATAAGTATAATTATTACAGTTCAAGCGATAATAACTGCAGAATATGGGTAATAATGCATGTTATATTGATAATAGTATAAGTAATAAGTATAATTATTACAGTTCTAGCGATAATACCTCCATTATATGGGTAATAATGCATGTTATATTGATGATAATGAAAGTAATACGTATATTTGTTATAGTTCTTGCGATAATAACTGCATAATATGGGTAATTATGCATGTTATATTGAGAATAATATAAGTAATAAGTATAATTATTACAGTTCTGGCGATAATAACTGCATTATATGGGTAATAATGCACGTTATATTGCTAATAGTATTTAATAAGTATAATTATTACAGTTCTAGCGATAATACCTCCATTATATGGGTAATAATGCATGTTATATTGATAATGATATAAGTAATAAGTATAATTATTACAGTTCTAGCGATAATAACTGCATAATATGGGTAATAATGCACGTTATATTGCTAATAATATAAGTAATAAGTATAATTATTACAGTTTTAGCGATAATAACTGCATTATATGGGTACTAATGCATGTTATATTGATAATATTGGGAGTAATAAGTATATTTATTATAGTTCTAGCGATAATAACTGCAGAATATGGGTAATAATGCATGTTATATTGATAATAGTATAAGTAATAAGTATAATTATTACAGTTCTAGCGATAATACCTCCATTATATGGGTAATAATGCATGTTATATTGATAATAATATAAGTAATAAGTATATTTATTACAGTTCTATCGATAATAACTGCATAATATGGGTAATAATGCATGTTATATTGATGACAATAAAAGTAATACGTATATTTATTATAATTCTAGCAATAATAACTGCATAATATGGGTAATAATGCATGTTATATTGATAATAATATAAGTAATAAGTATAATTATTACAGTTCTAGCGATAATAACTGCATTATATGGGTAATAATGCATGTTATATTGATGATAATAAAGATAATACGTATATTTATTATAGTTCTAGCGATAATAACTGCATAATATGGGTAATAATGCATGTTATATTGAGAATAATATAAGTAATAAGTATAATTATTACAGTTCTGGCGATAATAGCTGCATTATATGGGTAACAATGCACGTTATATTGCTAATAGTATAAGTAATAAGTATAATTATTACAGTTCTAGCAATAATACCTCCATTATATGGGTAATAATGCATGTTATATTGATAATAATATAAGTAATAAGTATAATTGTTACAGTTCTAGCGATAATAACTGCATAATATGGGTAATAATGCACGTTATATTGCTAATAATATAAGTAATGAGTACAATTATTACAGTTCTAGCGATAATAACTGCATTATATGGGTAATAATGCATGTTATATTGATAATAGTATAAGTAATAAGTATAATTATTACAGTTCTAGCGATAATAACTGCATTATATGGGTAATAATGCACGTTATATTGCTAATAGTATTTAATAAGTATAATTATTACAGTTCCAGCGATAATACCTCCATTATATGGGTAATAATGCATGTTATATTGATAATGATATAAGTAATAAGTATAATTATTACAGTTCTAGCGATAATAACTGCATAATATGGGTAATAATGCACGTTATATTGCTAATAATATAAGTAATGAGTACAATTATTACAGTTCCAGCGATAATAACTGCATAATACGGGTATTAATGCACGTTATATTGCTAATAATATAAGTAATGAGTATAATTATTACAGTTCTAGCGATAATAACTGCATTATATGGGTAATAATGCATGTTATATTGATAATAATAAAAGTAATAAGTATATTTATTATCGTTCTATCGATAATAACTTCTTAATATGGGTTATAATGCATGTTATATTGATGATAATGAAAGTAGTAAGTATATTTATTACAGTTCTAGCGAAATAACTGCATTATATGCGTAATAAGGCATGTTATATTGATAATATCGGGGGTAATAAGTATAATTATTATAGTTCTAGCGATAATAATAGTAAAATATGGCTAATAGTGCATGATATATTGATAATAGTAAAAGTAATAAGTATAATTATTACAGTTCTAGCGATAATACCTCCATTATATGGGTAATAATGCATGTTATATTGATAATGATATAAGTAATAAGTATAATTATTACAGTTCTAGCGATAATAACTGCATAATATGGGTAATAATGCACGTTATATTGCTAATAATATAAGTAATGAGTACAATTATTACAGTTCTAGCGATAATAACTGCATAATATGGGTAATAATGCACGTTATATTGCTAATAATATAAGTAATACGTATAATTATTACAGTTCTAGCAATAATACCTCCATTATATGGGTAATAATGCATGTTATATTGATAATAATATAAGTAATAAGTATAATTATTACAGTTCTAGCGATAGTAACTGCATTATATGGGTAATAATGCATGTTATATTGATAATATTGCGTGTAATAAGTATATTTATTATAGTTCTAGCGATAATAACTGCAGAATATGGGTAATAATGCACGTTATATTGCTAACAATATAAGTAATAAGTATAATTATTACAGTTCTAGCGATAATAACTGCATTATATGGGTAATAATGCATGTTATATTGATAATATTGGGAGTAATAAGTATATTTATTATAGTTCTAGCGATAATAACTGCAGAATATGGGTAATAATGCACGTTATATTGCTAACAATATAAGTAATAAGTATAATTATTACAGTTCTAGCGATAATACCTCCATTATATGGGTAATAATGCATGTTATATTGATGATAATGAAAGTAATACGTATATTTATTATAGTTCTTGCGATAATAACTGCATAATATGGGTAATAATGCATGTTATATTGAGAATAATATAAGTAATAAGTATAATTATTACAGTTCTGGCGATAATAACTGCATTATATGGGTAATAATGCACGTTATATTGCTAATAGTATTTAATAAGTATAATTATTACAGTTCTAGCGATAATACCTCCATTATATGGGTAATAATGCATGTTATATTGATAATGATATAAGTAATAAGTATAATTATTACAGTTCTAGCGATAATAACTGCATTATATGGGTAATAATGCACGTTATATTGCTAACAATATAAGTAATAAGTATAATTATTTCAGTTCAAGCGATAATAACTGCATAATATGGGTAATAATGCATGTTATATTGATAATAATATAAGTAATAAGTATAATTATTACAGTTCAAGCGATAATAACTGCAGAATATGGGTAATAATGCATGTTATATTGATAATAGTATAAGTAATAAGTATAATTATTACAGTTCTAGCGATAATACCTCCATTATATGGGTAATAATGCATGTTATATTGATGATAATGAAAGTAATACGTATATTTATTATAGTTCTAGCGATAATAACTGCAGAATATGGGTAATAATGCACGTTATATTGCTAACAATATAAGTAATAAGTATAATTATTACAGTTCTAGCGATAATAACTGCATTATATGGGTAATAATGCATGTTATATTGATAATATTGGGAGTAATAAGTATAATTATTACAGTTCTAGCGATAATACCTCCATTATATGGGTAATAATCCATGTTATATTGATAATAATATAAGTAATAAGTATATTTATTACAGTTCTATCGATAATAACTGCATAATATGGGTAATAATGCATGTTATATTGAGAATAATATAAGTATTAAGTATAATTATTACAGTTCTGGCGATAATAACTGCATTATATGGGTAATAATGCACGTTATATTGCTAATAGTATTTAATAAGTATAATTATTACAGTTCTAGCGATAATACCTCCATTATATGGGTAATAATGCATGTTATATTGATAATGATATAAGTAATAAGTATAATTATTACAGTTCTAGCGATAATAACTGCATAATATGGGTAATAATGCACGTTATATTGCTAATAATATAAGTAATGAGTACAATTATTACAGTTCTAGCGATAATAACTGCATAATATGGGTAATAATGCACGTTATATTGCTAATAATATAAGTAATAAGTATAATTATTACAGTTCTAGCGATAATAACTGCATTATATGGGTACTAATGCATGTTATATTGATAATATTGGGAGTAATAAGTATATTTATTATAGTTCTAGCGATAATAACTGCAGAATATGGGTAATAATGCATGTTATATTGATAATAGTATAAGTAATAAGTATAATTATTACAGTTCTAGCGATAATACCTCCATTATATGGGTAATAATGCATGTTATATTGATAATAATATAAGTAATAAGTATATTTATTACAGTTCTATCGATAATAACTGCATAATATGGGTAATAATGCATGTTATATTGATGACAATAAAAGTAATACGTATATTTATTATAGTTCTAGCAATAATAACTGCATAATATGGGTAATAATGCAGGTTATATTGATAATAATATAAGTAATAAGTATAATTATTACAGTTCTAGCGATAATAACTGCATTATATGGGTAATAATGCACGTTATATTGCTAACAATATAAGTAATAAGTATAATTATTACAGTTCTAGCGATAATACCTCCATTATATGGGTAATAATGCATGTTATATTGATAATAATATAAGTAATAAGTATAATTATTACAGTTCTAGCGATAATACCTCCATTATATGGGTAATAATGCATGTTATATTGATAATGATATAAGTAATAAGTATAATTATTACAGTTCTAGCGATAATAACTGCATAATATGGGTAATAATGCACGTTATATTGCTAATAATATAAGTAATGAGTACAATTATTACAGTTCTAGCGATAATAACTGCATAATATGGGTAATAATGCACGTTATATTGCTAATAATATAAGTAATACGTATAATTATTACAGTTCTAGCAATAATACCTCCATTATATGGGTAATAATGCATGTTATATTGATAATAATATAAGTAATAAGTATAATTATTACAGTTCTAGCGATAGTAACTGCATTATATGGGTAATAATGCATGTTATATTGATAATATTGTGTGTAATAAGTATATTTATTATAGTTCTAGCGATAATAACTGCAGAATATGGGTAATAATGCACGTTATATTGCTAACAATATAAGTAATAAGTATAATTATTACAGTTCTAGCGATAATAATTGCATTATATGGGTAATAATGCATGTTATATTGATAATATTGGGAGTAATAAGTATATTTATTATAGTTCTAGCGATAATAACTGCAGAATATGGGTAATAATGCATGTTATATTGATAATAGTATAAGTAATAAGTATAATTATTACAATTCTAGCGATAATACCTCCATTATATGGGTAATAATGCATGTTATATTGATAATAATATAAGTAATAAGTATAATTATTACAGTTCTAGCGATAATAACTGCATAATACGGGTAATAATGCACGTTATATTGCTAATAATATAAGTAATGAGTATAATTATTACAGTTCTAGCGATAATAACTGCATTATATGGGTAATAATGCATGTTATATTGATAATAATAAAAGTAATAAGTATATTTATTATCGTTCTATCGATAATAACTTCTTAATATGGGTAATAATGCATGTTATATTGATGATAATGAAAGTAGTAAGTATATTTATTACAGTTCTAGCGATAATAACTGCATTATATGCGTAATAAGGCATGTTATATTGATAATATCGGGGGTAATAAGTATAATTATTATAGTTCTAGCGATAATAATAGTAAAATATGGCTAATAGTGCATGATATATTGATAATAGTAAAAGTAATAAGTATATTTATTACAGTTCTATCGATAATAACTGCATAATATGGGTAATAATGCATGTTATATTGATGATAATGAAAGTAATACGTATATTTATTATAGTTCTAGCGATAATAACTGCATAATATGGGTAACAATGCATGTTATATTGAGAATAATATAAGTAGTAAGTATAATTATTACAGTTCTGGCGATAATAACTGCATTATATGGGTAATAATGCACGTTATATTGCTAATAGTATAAGTAATAAGTATAATTATTACAGTTCTAGCGATAATACCTCCATTATATGGGTAATAATGCATGTTATATTGATAATAATATAAGTAATAAGTATATTTATTACAGTTATATCGATAATAACTGCATAATATGGGTAATAATGCATGTTATATTGATGATAATAAAAGTAATACGTAAATTTATTATAGTTCTAGCAATAATAACTGCATAATATGGGTAATAATGCATGTTATATTGATAATAATATAAGAAATAAGTATAATTATTACAGTTCTAGCGATAATTACTGCATTATATGGGTAATAATGCACGTTATATTGCTAACAATATAAGTAATAAGTATAATTATTACAGTTCTAGCGATAATAACTGCATAATATGGGTAATAATGCATGTTATATTGATAATAATATAAGTAATAAGTATAATTATTACAGTTCTAGCGATAATACCTCCATTATATGGGTAATAATGCATGTTATATTGATAATGATATAAGTAATAAGTATAATTATTACAGTTCTAGCGATAATAACTGCATAATATGGGTAATAATGCACGTTATATTGCTAATAATATAAGTAATGAGTACAATTATTACAGTTCTAGCGATAATAACTGCATAATATGGGTAATAATGCACGTTATATTGCTAATAATATAAGTAATACGTATAATTATTACAGTTCTAGCAATAATACCTCCATTATATGGGTAATAATGCATGTTATATTGATAATAATATAAGTAATAAGTATAATTATTACAGTTCTAGCGATAGTAACTGCATTATATGGGTAATAATGCATGTTATATTGATAATATTGCGTGTAATAAGTATATTTATTATAGTTCTAGCGATAATAACTGCAGAATATGGGTAATAATGCACGTTATATTGCTAACAATATAAGTAATAAGTATAATTATTACAGTTCTAGCGATAATAACTGCATTATATGGGTAATAATGCATGTTATATTGATAATATTGGGAGTAATAAGTATATTTATTATAGTTCTAGCGATAATAACTGCAGAATATGGGTAATAATGCACGTTATATTGCTAACAATATAAGTAATAAGTATAATTATTACAGTTCTAGCGATAATACCTCCATTATATGGGTAATAATGCATGTTATATTGATGATAATGAAAGTAATACGTATATTTATTATAGTTCTTGCGATAATAACTGCATAATATGGGTAATAATGCATGTTATATTGAGAATAATATAAGTAATAAGTATAATTATTACAGTTCTGGCGATAATAACTGCATTATATGGGTAATAATGCACGTTATATTGCTAATAGTATTTAATAAGTATAATTATTACAGTTCTAGCGATAATACCTCCATTATATGGGTAATAATGCTTGTTATATTGATAATGATATAAGTAATAAGTATAATTATTACAGTTCTAGCGATAATAACTGCATTATATGGGTAATAATGCACGTTATATTGCTAACAATATAAGTAATAAGTATAATTATTTCAGTTCAAGCGATAATAACTGCATAATATGGGTAATAATGCATGTTATATTGATAATAATATAAGTAATAAGTATAATTATTACAGTTCAAGCGATAATAACTGCAGAATATGGGTAATAATGCATGTTATATTGATAATAGTATAAGTAATAAGTATAATTATTACAGTTCTAGCGATAATACCTCCATTATATGGGTAATAATGCATGTTATATTGATGATAATGAAAGTAATACGTATATTTATTATAGTTCTTGCGATAATAACTGCATAATATGGGTAATAATGCATGTTATATTGAGAATAATATAAGTATCAAGTATAATTATTACAGTTCTGGCGATAATAACTGCATTATATGGGTAATAATGCATGTTATATTGATAATATTGGGAGTAATAAGTATATTTATTATAGTTCTAGCGATAATAACTGCAGAATATGGGTAATAATGCATGTTATATTGATAATAGTATAAGTAATAAGTATAATTATTACAGTTCTAGCGATAATACCTCCATTATATGGGTAATAATGCATGTTATATTGATAATAATATAAGTAATAAGTATATTTATTACAGTTCTATCGATAATAACTGCATAATATGGGTAATAATGCATGTTATATTGATAATAATATAAGTAATAAGTATAATTATTACAGTTCTAGCGATAATAACTGCATTATATGGGTAATAATGCACGTTATATTGCTAACAATATAAGTAATAAGTATAATTATTTCAGTTCTAGCGATAATAACTGCATTATATGGGTAATAATGCATGTTATATTGATGATAATAAAGGTAATACGTATATTTATTATAGTTCTAGCGATAATAACTGCATAATATGGGTAATAATGCATGTTATATTGAGAATAATATAAGTAATAAGTATAATTATTACAGTTCTGGCGATAATAACTGCATTATGTGGGTAATAATGCACGTTATATTGCTAATAGTATAAGTAATAAGTATAATTATTACAGTTCTTGCGATAATACCTCCATTATATGGGTAATAATGCATGTTACATTGATAATAATATAAGTAATAAGTATATTTATTATAGTTCTTGCGATAATAACAGCATAATATGGGTAATAATGCATTTTATATTGAGAATAATATAAGTAATAAGTATAATTATTACAGTTCTAGCGATAATAACTGCAGAATATGGGTAATAATGCATGTTATATTGCTAATAGTATAAGTAATAATTATAATTATTACAGTTCTAGCGATAATACCTCCATTATATGGGTAATAATGCATGTTATATTGATAATAATATAAGTAATAAGTATATTTATTACAGTTATATCGATAATAACTGCATAATATGGGTAATAATGCATGTTATATTGGTGATAATAAAAGTAATACGTAAATTCATTATAGTTCTAGCAATAATAACTGCATAATATGGGTAATAATGCATGTTATATTGATAATAATATAAGAAATAAGTATAATTATTACAGTTCTAGCGATAATTACTGCATTATATGGGTAATAATGCACGTTATATTGCTAACAATATAAGTAATAAGTATAATTATTACAGTTCTAGCGATAATAACTGCATAATATGGGTAATAATGCATGTTATATTGATAATGATATAAGTAATAAGTATAATTATTACAGTTCTAGCGATAATAACTGCATAATATGGGTAATAATGCACGTTATATTGCTAATAATATAAGTAATGAGTACAATTATTACAGTTCTAGCGATAATAACTGCAGAATATGGGTAATAATGCACGTTATATTGCTAACAATATAAGTAATAAGTATAATTATTACAGTTCTAGCGATAATAACTGCATTATATGGGTAATAATGCATGTTATATTGATAATATTGGGAGTAATAAGTATATTTATTATAGTTCTAGCGATAATAACTGCAGAATATGGGTAATAATGCATGTTATATTGATAATAGTATAAGTAATAAGTATAATTATTACAATTCTAGCGATAATACCTCCATTATATGGGTAATAATGCATGTTATATTGATAATAATATAAGTAATAAGTATAATTATTACAGTTCTAGCGATAATAACTGCATAATACGGGTAATAATGCACGTTATATTGCTGATAATATAAGTAATGAGTATAATTATTACAGTTCTAGCGATAATAACTGCATTATATGGGTAATAATGCATGTTATATTGATAATAATAAAAGTAATAAGTATATTTATTATCGTTCTATCGATAATAACTTCTTAATATGGGTAATAATGCATGTTATATTGATGATAATGAAAGTAGTAAGTATATTTATTACAGTTCTAGCGATAATAACTGCATTATATGCGTAATAAGGCATGTTATATTGATAATATCGGGGGTAATAAGTATAATTATTATAGTTCTAGCGATAATAATAGTAAAATATGGCTAATAGTGCATGATATATTGATAATAGTAAAAGTAATAAGTATATTTATTACAGTTCTATCGATAATAACTGCATAATATGGGTAATAATGCATGTTATATTGATGACAATAAAAGTAATACGTATATTTATTATAGTTCTAGCAATAATAACTGCATAATATGGGTAATAATGCATGTTATATTGATAATGATATAAGTAATAAGTATAATTATTACAGTTCTAGCGATAATACCTCCATTATATGGGTAATAATGCATGTTATATTGAGAATAATATAAGTAATAAGTATAATTATTACAGTTCTGGCGATAATAACTGCATTATATGGGTAATAATGCACGTTATATTGCTAATAGTATTTAATAAGTATAATTATTACAGTTCTAGCGATAATACCTCCATTATATGGGTAATAATGCATGTTATATTGATAATGATATAAGTAATAAGTATAATTATTACAGTTCTAGCGATAATAACTGCATTATATGGGTAATAATGCACGTTATATTGCTAACAATATAAGTAATAAGTATAATTATTTCAGTTCAAGCGATAATAACTGCATAATATGGGTAATAATGCATGTTATATTGATAATAATATAAGTAATAAGTATAATTATTACAGTTCAAGCGATAATAACTGCAGAATATGGGTAATAATGCATATTATATTGATAATAGTATAAGTAATAAGTATAATTATTACAGTTCTAGCGATAATACCTCCATTATATGGGTAATAATGCATGTTATATTGATGATAATGAAAGTAATACGTATATTTATTATAGTTCTTGCGATAATAACTGCATAATATGGGTAATAATGCATGTTATATTGAGAATAATATAAGTATTAAGTATAATTATTACAGTTCTGGCGATAATAACTGCATTATATGGGTAATAATGCACGTTATATTGCTAATAGTATTTAATAAGTATAATTATTACAGTTCTAGCGATAATACCTCCATTATATGGGTAATAATGCATGTTATATTGATAATGATATAAGTAATAAGTATAATTATTACAGTTCTAGCGATAATAACTGCATAATATGGGTAATAATGCACGTTATATTGCTAATAATATAAGTAATGAGTACAATTATTACAGTTCTAGCGATAATAACTGCATAATATGGGTAATAATGCATGTTATATTGCTAATAATATAAGTAATAAGTATAATTATTACAGTTCTAGCGATAATAACTGCATTATATGGGTACTAATGCATGTTATATTGATAATATTGGGAGTAATAAGTATATTTATTATAGTTCTAGCGATAATAACTGCAGAATATGGGTAATAATGCATGTTATATTGATAATAGTATAAGTAATAAGTATAATTATTACAGTTCTAGCGATAATACCTCCATTATATGGGTAATAATGCATGTTATATTGATAATAATATAAGTAATAAGTATATTTATTACAGTTCTATCGATAATAACTGCATAATATGGGTAATAATGCATGTTATATTGATGACAATAAAAGTAATACGTATATTTATTATAGTTCTAGCAATAATAACTGCATAATATGGGTAATAATGCATGTTATATTGATAATAATATAAGTAATAAGTATAATTATTACAGTTCTAGCGATAATAACTGCATTATATGGGTAATAATGCACGTTATATTGCTAACAATATAAGTAATAAGTATAATTATTTCAGTTCTAGCGATAATAACTGCATTATATGGGTAATAATGCATGTTATATTGATGATAATAAAGGTAATACGTATATTTATTATAGTTCTAGCGATAATAACTGCATAATATGGGTAATAATGCATGTTATATTGAGAATAATATAAGTAATAAGTATAATTATTACAGTTCTGGCGATAATAACTGCATTATGTGGGTAATAATGCACGTGATATTGCTAATAGTATAAGTAATAAGTATAATTATTACAGTTCTTGCGATAATACCTCCATTATATGGGTAATAATGCATGTTACATTGATAATAATATAAGTAATAAGTATATTTATTATAGTTCTTGCGATAATAACTGCATAATATGGGTAATAATGCATTTTATATTGAGAATAATATAAGTAATAAGTATAATTATTACAGTTCTGGCGATAATAACTGCATTATATGGGTAACAATGCACGTTATATTGCTAATAGTATAAGTAATAAGTATAATTATTACAGTTCTAGCAATAATACCTCCATTATATGGGTAATAATGCATGTTATATTGATAATAATATAAGTAATAAGTATAATTGTTACAGTTCTAGCGATAATAACTGCATTATATGGGTAATCATGCACGTTATATTGATAATATTGGGAGTAATAAGTATATTTATTATAGTTCTAGCGATAATAACTGCAGAATATAGGTAATAATGCATGTTATATTGATAATAGTATAAGTAATCAGTATAATTATTACAGTTCTAGCGATAATACCTCCATTATATGGGTAATAATGCATGTTATATTGATGATAATGAAAGTAATACGTATATTTATTATAGTTCTAGCGATAATAACTGCATAATATGGGTAACAATGCATGTTATATTGAGAATAATATAAGTAATAAGTATAATTATTACAGTTCTAGCGATAATAAGTGCATTATATTTGTAATAATGCATGTTACATTGATAATATTGGGAGTAATAAGTAAAATTATTATAGTTCTAGCGATAATAATAGTACAATATGGCTAATAGTGCATGTTATATTGATAATAATAGAAGTAATAAGTATATTTATTACAGTTATACCGATAATAACTGCATAATATGGGTAATAATGCATGTTATATTGATAATAATATAAGTAATAAGTATAATTATTACAGTTCTAGCGATAATAACTGCATTATATGGGTAATAATGCATGTTACATTGAGGATAATATAAGTAATAAGTATAATTATTACAGTTCTAGCGATGATAACTGCATAATATGGGTAATAATGCATGTTATATTGATGATAATAAAAGTAATACGTATATTTATTATAGTTCTAGCGATAATAACTGCATAATATGGGTAATAATGCATGTTATATTGATACTAATATAAGTAATAAGTATAATTATTATAGTTCTAGCGATAATAATAGTAAAATATGGCTAATAGTGCATGTTATATTGATAATAATAAAAGTAATAAGTATATTTATTACAGTTCTATCGATAATAACTGCATAATATGGGTAATAATGCATGTTATATTGATGATAATAAAAGTAGTAAGTATATTTATTACAGTTCTAGCGATAATAACTGCATTATATGGGTAATAATGCATGTTATATTGATGATAATAAAAGTAATACGTATATTTATTATAGTTCTAGCGATAAAAACTGCATAATATGGATAATAGTGCATGTTATATTGATAATATCGGGAGTAATAAGTATAATTATTATTGTTCTCGCGATAATAATAGTAAAATATGGCTAATAGTGCATGTTATATTCATAATAATAAAAGTAATAAGTATATTTATTATACTTCTGTCGATAATAACTGCATTATATGGGTAATAATGCATGTTATATTGATGATAATAAAAGTAATACGTATATTTATTATAGTTCTAGCGATAATAACTGCATAATATGGGTAATAATGCATGTTATATTGATACTAATATAAGTAATAAGTATAATTATTATAGTTCTAGCGATAATATTAGTAAAATATGGCTAATAGTGTATGTTATATTGATAACAATAAAAGTAATAAGTATATTTATTACAGTTCTGTCGATAATAACTGCATAATATGGGTAATAGTGCATGTTATATTGATGATAATACAAGTAATACGTATATTTATTATAGTTCTAGCGATAATAACTGCATAATATGGGTAATAATGCATGTTATATTGATAATAGTATAAGTAATAAGTATAATTATTACAATTCTAGCGATAATACCTCCATTATATGGGTAATAATGCATGTTATATTGATAATAATATAAGTAATAAGTATAATTATTACAGTTCTAGCGATAATAACTGCATAATACGGGTAATAATGCACGTTATATTGCTGATAATATAAGTAATGAGTATAATTATTACAGTTCTAGCGATAATAACTGCATTATATGGGTAATAATGCATGTTATATTGATAATAATAAAAGTAATAAGTATATTTATTATCGTTCTATCGATAATAACTTCTTAATATGGGTAATAATGCATGTTATATTGATGATAATGAAAGTAGTAAGTATATTTATTACAGTTCTAGCGATAATAACTGCATTATATGCGTAATAAGGCATGTTATATTGATAATATCGGGGGTAATAAGTATAATTATTATAGTTCTAGCGATAATAATAGTAAAATATGGCTAATAGTGCATGATATATTGATAATAGTAAAAGTAATAAGTATATTTATTACAGTTCTATCGATAATAACTGCATAATATGGGTAATAATGCATGTTATATTGATGACAATAAAAGTAATACGTATATTTATTATAGTTCTAGCAATAATAACTGCATAATATGGGTAATAATGCATGTTATATTGATAATAATATAAGTAATAAGTATAATTATTACAGTTCTAGCGATAATAACTGCATTATATGGGTACTAATGCATGTTATATTGATAATATTGGGAGTAATAAGTATATTTATTATAGTTCTAGCGATAATAACTGCAGAATATGGGTAATAATGCATGTTATATTGATAATAGTATAAGTAATAAGTATAATTATTACAGTTCTAGCGATAATACCTCCATTATATGGGTAATAATGCATGTTATATTGATAATAATATAAGTAATAAGTATATTTATTACAGTTCTATCGATAATAACTGCATAATATGGGTAATAATGCATGTTATATTGATGACAATAAAAGTAATACGTATATTTATTATAGTTCTAGCAATAATAACTGCATAATATGGGTAATAATGCATGTTATATTGATAATAATATAAGTAATAAGTATAATTATTACAGTTCTAGCGATAATAACTGCATTATATGGGTAATAATGCACGTTATATTGCTAACAATATAAGTAATAAGTATAATTATTACAGTTCTAGCGATAATACCTCCATTATATGGGTAATAATGCATGTTATATTGATAATAATATAAGTAATAAGTATAATTATTACAGTTCTAGCGATAATACCTCCATTATATGGGTAATAATGCATGTTATATTGATAATGATATAAGTAATAAGTATAATTATTACAGTTCTAGCGATAATAACTGCATAATACGGGTAATAATGCACGTTATATTGCTAATAATATAAGTAATGAGTATAATTATTACAGTTCTAGCGATAATAACTGCATTATATGGGTAATAATGCATGTTATATTGATAATAATAAAAGTAATAAGTATATTTATTATCGTTCTATCGATAATAACTTCTTAATATGGGTAATAATGCATGTTATATTGATGATAATGAAAGTAGTAAGTATATTTATTACAGTTCTAGCGATAATAACTGCATTATATGCGTAATAAGGCATGTTATATTGATAATATCGGGGGTAATAAGTATAATTATTATAGTTCTAGCGATAATAATAGTAAAATATGGCTAATAGTGCATGATATATTGATAATAGTAAAAGTAATAAGTATATTTATTACAGTTCTATCGATAATAACTGCATAATATGGGTAATAATGCATGTTATATTGATGATAATGAAAGTAATACGTATATTTATTATAGTTCTAGCGATAATAACTGCATAATATGGGTAACAATGCATGTTATATTGAGAATAATATAAGTAGTAAGTATAATTATTACAGTTCTGGCGATAATAACTGCATTATATGGGTAATAATGCACGTTATATTGCTAACAATATAAGTAATAAGTATAATTATTACAGTTCTAGCGATAATACCTCCATTATATGGGTAATAATGCATGTTATATTGATGACAATAAAAGTAATACGTATATTTATTATAGTTCTAGCAATAATAACTGCATAATATGGGTAATAATGCATGTTATATTGATAATAATATAAGTAATAAGTATAATTATTACAGTTCTAGCGATAATACCTCCATTATATGGGTAATAATGCATGTTATATTGATAATGATATAAGTAATAAGTATAATTATTACAGTTCTAGCGATAATAACTGCATAATATGGGTAATAATGCACGTTATATTGCTAACAATATAAGTAATAAGTATAATTATTACAGTTCTAGCGATAATACCTCCATTATATGGGTAATAATGCATGTTATATTGATGATAATGAAAGTAATACGTATATTTATTATAGTTCTTGCGATAATAACTGCATAATATGGGTAATAATGCATGTTATATTGAGAATAATATAAGTAATAAGTATAATTATTACAGTTCTGGCGATAATAACTGCATTATATGGGTAATAATGCACGTTATATTGCTAATAGTATATAATAAGTATAATTATTACAGTTCTAGCGATAATACCTCCATTATATGGGTAATAATGCATGTTATATTGATAATGATATAAGTAATAAGTATAATTATTACAGTTCTAGCGATAATAACTGCATTATATGGGTAATAATGCACGTTATATTGCTAACAATATAAGTAATAAGTATAATTATTTCAGTTCAAGCGATAATAACTGCATAATATGGGTAATAATGCATGTTATATTGATAATAATATAAGTAATAAGTATAATTATTACAGTTCAAGCGATAATAACTGCAGAATATGGGTAATAATGCATGTTATATTGATAATAGTATAAGTAATAAGTATAATTATTACAGTTCTAGCGATAATACCTCCATTATATGGGTAATAATGCATGTTATATTGATAATAATATAAGTAATAAGTATATTTATTACAGTTCTATCGATAATAACTGCATAATATGGGTAATAATGCATGTTATATTGATGACAATAAAAGTAATACGTATATTTATTATAGTTCTAGCAATAATAACTGCATAATATGGGTAATAATGCATGTTATATTGAGAATAATATAAGTATTAAGTATAATTATTACAGTTCTGGCGATAATAACTGCATTATATGGGTAATAATGCACGTTATATTGCTAATAGTATTTAATAAGTATAATTATTACAGTTCTAGCGATAATACCTCCATTATATGGGTAATAATGCATGTTATATTGATAATGATATAAGTAATAAGTATAATTATTACAGTTCTAGCGATAATAACTGCATAATATGGGTAATAATGCACGTTATATTGCTAATAATATAAGTAATGAGTACAATTATTACAGTTCTAGCGATAATAACTGCATAATATGGGTAATAATGCACGTTATATTGCTAATAATATAAGTAATAAGTATAATTATTACAGTTCTAGCGATAATAACTGCATTATATGGGTACTAATGCATGTTATATTGATAATATTGGGAGTAATAAGTATATTTATTATAGTTCTAGCGATAATAACTGCAGAATATGGGTAATAATGCATGTTATATTGATAATAGTATAAGTAATAAGTATAATTATTACAGTTCTAGCGATAATACCTCCATTATATGGGTAATAATGCATGTTATATTGATAATAATATAAGTAATAAGTATATTTATTACAGTTCTATCGATAATAACTGCATAATATGGGTAATAATGCATGTTATATTGATGACAATAAAAGTAATACGTATATTTATTATAGTTCTAGCAATAATAACTGCATAATATGGGTAATAATGCATGTTATATTGATAATAATATAAGTAATAAGTATAATTATTACAGTTCTAGCGATAATAACTGCATTATATGGGTAATAATGCACGTTATATTGCTAACAATATAAGTAATAAGTATAATTATTACAGTTCTAGCGATAATACCTCCATTATATGGGTAATAATGCATGTTATATTGATAATAATATAAGTAATAAGTATAATTATTACAGTTCTAGCGATAATACCTCCATTATATGGGTAATAATGCATGTTATATTGATAATGATATAAGTAATAAGTATAATTATTACAGTTCTAGCGATAATAACTGCATAATATGGGTAATAATGCACGTTATATTGCTAATAATATAAGTAATGAGTACAATTATTACAGTTCTAGCGATAATAACTGCATAATATGGGTAATAATGCACGTTATATTGCTAATAATATAAGTAATACGTATAATTATTACAGTTCTAGCAATAATACCTCCATTATATGGGTAATAATGCATGTTATATTGATAATAATATAAGTAATAAGTATAATTATTACAGTTCTAGCGATAGTAACTGCATTATATGGGTAATAATGCATGTTATATTGATAATATTGTGTGTAATAAGTATATTTATTATAGTTCTAGCGATAATAACTGCAGAATATGGGTAATAATGCACGTTATATTGCTAACAATATAAGTAATAAGTATAATTATTACAGTTCTAGCGATAATAACTGCATTATATGGGTAATAATGCATGTTATATTGATAATATTGGGAGTAATAAGTATATTTATTATAGTTCTAGCGATAATAACTGCAGAATATGGGTAATAATGCATGTTATATTGATAATAGTATAAGTAATAAGTATAATTATTACAATTCTAGCGATAATACCTCCATTATATGGGTAATAATGCATGTTATATTGATAATAATATAAGTAATAAGTATAATTATTACAGTTCTAGCGATAATAACTGCATAATACGGGTAATAATGCACGTTATATTGCTAATAATATAAGTAATGAGTATAATTATTACAGTTCTAGCGATAATAACTGCATTATATGGGTAATAATGCATGTTATATTGATAATAATAAAAGTAATAAGTATATTTATTATCGTTCTATCGATAATAACTTCTTAATATGGGTAATAATGCATGTTATATTGATGATAATGAAAGTAGTAAGTATATTTATTACAGTTCTAGCGATAATAACTGCATTATATGCGTAATAAGGCATGTTATATTGATAATATCGGGGGTAATAAGTATAATTATTATAGTTCTAGCGATAATAATAGTAAAATATGGCTAATAGTGCATGATATATTGATAATAGTAAAAGTAATAAGTATATTTATTACAGTTCTATCGATAATAACTGCATAATATGGGTAATAATGCATGTTATATTGATGATAATGAAAGTAATACGTATATTTATTATAGTTCTAGCGATAATAACTGCATAATATGGGTAACAATGCATGTTATATTGAGAATAATATAAGTAGTAAGTATAATTATTACAGTTCTGGCGATAATAACTGCATTATATGGGTAATAATGCACGTTATATTGCTAATAGTATAAGTAATAAGTATAATTATTACAGTTCTAGCGATAATACCTCCATTATATGGGTAATAATGCACGTTATATTGCTAAGAATATAAGTAATAAGTATAATTATTACAGTTCTAGCGATAATAACTGCATAATATGGGTAATAATGCATGTTATATTGATAATAATATAAGTAATAAGTATAATTATTACAGTTCTAGCGATAATACCTCCATTATATGGGTAATAATGCATGTTATATTGATAATGATATAAGTAATAAGTATAATTATTACAGTTCTAGCGATAATAACTGCATAATATGGGTAATAATGCACGTTATATTGCTAATAATATAAGTAATGAGTACAATTATTACAGTTCTAGCGATAATAACTGCATAATATGGGTAATAATGCACGTTATATTGCTAATAATATAAGTAATACGTATAATTATTACAGTTCTAGCAATAATACCTCCATTATATGGGTAATAATGCATGTTATATTGATAATAATATAAGTAATAAGTATAATTATTACAGTTCTAGCGATAGTAACTGCATTATATGGGTAATAATGCATGTTATATTGATAATATTGCGTGTAATAAGTATATTTATTATAGTTCTAGCGATAATAACTGCAGAATATGGGTAATAATGCACGTTATATTGCTAACAATATAAGTAATAAGTATAATTATTACAGTTCTAGCGATAATAACTGCATTATATGGGTAATAATGCATGTTATATTGATAATATTGGGAGTAATAAGTATATTTATTATAGTTCTAGCGATAATAACTGCAGAATATGGGTAATAATGCACGTTATATTGCTAACAATATAAGTAATAAGTATAATTATTACAGTTCTAGCGATAATACCTCCATTATATGGGTAATAATGCATGTTATATTGATGATAATGAAAGTAATACGTATATTTATTATAGTTCTTGCGATAATAACTGCATAATATGGGTAATAATGCATGTTATATTGAGAATAATATAAGTAATAAGTATAATTATTACAGTTCTGGCGATAATAACTGCATTATATGGGTAATAATGCACGTTATATTGCTAATAGTATTTAATAAGTATAATTATTACAGTTCTAGCGATAATACCTCCATTATATGGGTAATAATGCATGTTATATTGATAATGATATAAGTAATAAGTATAATTATTACAGTTCTAGCGATAATAACTGCATTATATGGGTAATAATGCACGTTATATTGCTAACAATATAAGTAATAAGTATAATTATTTCAGTTCAAGCGATAATAACTGCATAATATGGGTAATAATGCATGTTATATTGATAATAATATAAGTAATAAGTATAATTATTACAGTTCAAGCGATAATAACTGCAGAATATGGGTAATAATGCATGTTATATTGATAATAGTATAAGTAATAAGTATAATTATTACAGTTCTAGCGATAATACCTCCATTATATGGGTAATAATGCATGTTACATTGATGATAATGAAAGTAATACGTATATTTATTACAGTTCTATCGATAATAACTGCATAATATGGGTAATAATGCATGTTATATTGATAATAGTATAAGTAATAAGTATAATTATTACTGTTCTAGCGATAATACCTCCATTATATGGGTAATAATGCATGTTATATTGATAATAATATAAGTAATAAGTATATTTATTACAGTTCTATCGATAATAACTGCATAATATGGGTAATAATGCATGTTATATTGATGACAATAAAAGTAATACGTATATTTATTATAGTTCTAGCAATAATAACTGCATAATATGGGTAATAATGCATGTTATATTGATAATAATATAAGTAATAAGTATAATTATTACAGTTCTAGCGATAATAACTGCATTATATGGGTAATAATGCACGTTATATTGCTAACAATATAAGTAATAAGTATAATTATTTCAGTTCTAGCGATAATAACTGCATTATATGGGTAATAATGCATGTTATATTGATGATAATAAAGGTAATACGTATATTTATTATAGTTCTAGCGATAATAACTGCATAATATGGGTAATAATGCATGTTATATTGAGAATAATATAAGTAATAAGTATAATTATTACAGTTCTGGCGATAATAACTGCATTATGTGGGTAATAATGCACGTTATATTGCTAATAGTATAAGTAATAAGTATAATTATTACAGTTCTTGCGATAATACCTCCATTATATGGGTAATAATGCATGTTACATTGATAATAATATAAGTAATAAGTATATTTATTATAGTTCTTGCGATAATAACAGCATAATATGGGTAATAATGCATTTTATATTGAGAATAATATAAGTAATAAGTATAATTATTACAGTTCTAGCGATAATAACTGCAGAATATGGGTAATAATGCATGTTATATTGCTAATAGTATAAGTAATAATTATAATTATTACAGTTCTAGCGATAATACCTCCATTATATGGGTAATAATGCATGTTATATTGATAATAATATAAGTAATAAGTATATTTATTACAGTTATATCGATAATAACTGCATAATATGGGTAATAATGCATGTTATATTGATGATAATAAAAGTAATACGTAAATTTATTATAGTTCTAGCAATAATAACTGCATAATATGGGTAATAATGCATGTTATATTGATAATAATATAAGAAATAAGTATAATTATTACAGTTCTAGCGATAATTACTGCATTATATGGGTAATAATGCACGTTATATTGCTAACAATATAAGTAATAAGTATAATTATTACAGTTCTAGCGATAATAACTGCATAATATGGGTAATAATGCATGTTATATTGATAATGATATAAGTAATAAGTATAATTATTACAGTTCTAGCGATAATAACTGCATAATATGGGTAATAATGCACGTTATATTGCTAATAATATAAGAAATGAGTACAATTATTACAGTTCTAGCGATAATAACTGCAGAATATGGGTAATAATGCACGTTATATTGCTAACAATATAAGTAATAAGTATAATTATTACAGTTCTAGCGATAATAACTGCATTATATGGGTAATAATGCATGTTATATTGATAATATTGGGAGTAATAAGTATATTTATTATAGTTCTAGCGATAATAACTGCAGAATATGGGTAATAATGCATGTTATATTGATAATAGTATAAGTAATAAGTATAATTATTACAATTCTAGCGATAATACCTCCATTATGTGGGTAATAATGCATGTTATATTGATAATAATATAAGTAATAAGTATAATTATTACAGTTCTAGCGATAATAACTGCATAATACGGGTAATAATGCACGTTATATTGCTGATAATATAAGTAATGAGTATAATTATTACAGTTCTAGCGATAATAACTGCATTATATGGGTAATAATGCATGTTATATTGATAATAATAAAAGTAATAAGTATATTTATTATCGTTCTATCGATAATAACTTCTTAATATGGGTAATAATGCATGTTATATTGATGATAATGAAAGTAGTAAGTATATTTATTACAGTTCTAGCGATAATAACTGCATTATATGCGTAATAAGGCATGTTATATTGATAATATCGGGGGTAATAAGTATAATTATTATAGTTCTGGCGATAATAACTGCATTATATGGGTAATAATGCACGTTATATTGCTAATAGTATTTAATAAGTATAATTATAACAGTTCTAGCGATAATACCTCCATTATATGGGTAATAATGCATGTTATATTGATAATGATATAAGTAATAAGTATAATTATTACAGTTCTAGCGATAATAACTGCATTATATGGGTAATAATGCACGTTATATTGCTAACAATATAAGTAATAAGTATAATTATTTCAGTTCAAGCGATAATAACTGCATAATATGGGTAATAATGCATGTTATATTGATAATAATATAAGTAATAAGTATAATTATTACAGTTCAAGCGATAATAACTGCAGAATATGGGTAATAATGCATGTTATATTGATAATAGTATAAGTAATAAGTATAATTATTACAGTTCTAGCGATAATACCTCCATTATATGGGTAATAATGCATGTTATATTGATGATAATGAAAGTAATACGTATATTTATTATAGTTCTTGCGATAATAACTGCATAATATGGGTAATAATGCATGTTATATTGAGAATAATATAAGTATTAAGTATAATTATTACAGTTCTGGCGATAATAACTGCATTATATGGGTAATAATGCACGTTATATTGCTAATAGTATTTAATAAGTATAATTATTACAGTTCTAGCGATAATACCTCCATTATATGGGTAATAATGCATGTTATATTGATAATGATATAAGTAATAAGTATAATTATTACAGTTCTAGCGATAATAACTGCATAATATGGGTAATAATGCACGTTATATTGCTAATAATATAAGTAATGAGTACAATTATTACAGTTCTAGCGATAATAACTGCATAATATGGGTAATAATGCACGTTATATTGCTAATAATATAAGTAATAAGTATAATTATTACAGTTCTAGCGATAATAACTGCATTATATGGGTACTAATGCATGTTATATTGATAATATTGGGAGTAATAAGTATATTTATTATAGTTCTAGCGATAATAACTGCAGAATATGGGTAATAATGCATGTTATATTGATAATAGTATAAGTAATAAGTATAATTATTACAGTTCTAGCGATAATACCTCCATTATATGGGTAATAATGCATGTTATATTGATAATAATATAAGTAATAAGTATATTTATTACAGTTCTATCGATAATAACTGCATAATATGGGTAATAATGCATGTTATATTGATGACAATAAAAGTAATACGTATATTTATTATAGTTCTAGCAATAATAACTGCATAATATGGGTAATAATGCATGTTATATTGATAATAATATAAGTAATAAGTATAATTATTACAGTTCTAGCGATAATAACTGCATTATATGGGTAATAATGCACGTTATATTGCTAACAATATAAGTAATAAGTATAATTATTTCAGTTCTAGCGATAATAACTGCATTATATGGGTAATAATGCATGTTATATTGATGATAATAAAGGTAATACGTATATTTATTATAGTTCTAGCGATAATAACTGCATAATATGGGTAATAATGCATGTTATATTGAGAATAATATAAGTAATAAGTATAATTATTACAGTTCTGGCGATAATAACTGCATTATGTGGGTAATAATGCACGTTATATTGCTAATAGTATAAGTAATAAGTATAATTATTACAGTTCTTGCGATAATACCTCCATTATATGGGTAATAATGCATGTTACATTGATAATAATATAAGTAATAAGTATATTTATTATAGTTCTTGCGATAATAACTGCATAATATGGGTAATAATGCATTTTATATTGAGAATAATATAAGTAATAAGTATAATTATTACAGTTCTGGCGATAATAACTGCATTATATGGGTAACAATGCACGTTATATTGCTAATAGTATAAGTAATAAGTATAATTATTACAGTTCTAGCAATAATACCTCCATTATATGGGTAATAATGCATGTTATATTGATAATAATATAAGTAATAAGTATAATTGTTACAGTTCTAGCGATAATAACTGCATTATATGGGTAATAATGCACGTTATATTGATAATATTGGGAGTAATAAGTATATTTATTATAGTTCTAGCGATAATAACTGCAGAATATGGGTAATAATGCATGTTATATTGATAATAGTATAAGTAATCAGTATAATTATTACAGTTCTAGCGATAATACCTCCATTATATGGGTAATAATGCATGTTATATTGATGATAATGAAAGTAATACGTATATTTATTATAGTTCTAGCGATAATAACTGCATAATATGGGTAACAATGCATGTTATATTGAGAATAATATAAGTAATAAGTATAATTATTACAGTTCTGGCGATAATAACTGCATTATATGGGTAATAGTGCACGTTATATTGCTAATAGTATAAGTAATAAGTATAATTATTACAGTTCTAGCGATAATACCTCCATTATATGGGTAATAATGCATGTTATATTGATAATAATATAAGTAATAAGTATATTTATTACAGTTATATCGATAATAACTGCATAATATGGGTAATAATGCATGTTATATTGATGATAATAAAAGTAATACGTAAATTTATTATAGTTCTAGCAATAATAACTGCATAATATGGGTAATAATGCATGTTATATTGATAATAATATAAGAAATAAGTATAATTATTACAGTTCTAGCGATAATTACTCCATTATATGGGTAATAATGCATGTAATATTGATGATCATAAAAGTAGTAAGTATATTTATTACAGTTCTATAGATAATAACTGCATAATATGGGTAATAATGCATGTTATATTGATGATAATATAAGTAATAAGTATAATTATTACAGTTCTAACGATAATAACTGCATAATATGGGTAATAATGCATGTTATATTGATGATAATATAAGTAATAAGTATAATTATTACAGTTCTAACGATAATAACTGCATTATATGGGTAATAATGCATGTTATATTGATAATATTGGGAGTAATAAGTATAACTATTATAGTTCTAGCAATAATAATAGTAAAATATGGCTAATAGTGCATGTAATATTGATAATAATAAAAGTAATAAGTATATTTATTATAGTTCTAACGATAATAACTGCATAATAAGGGTAATAATGCATGTTATATTGATGATAATGAAAGTAGTAGGTATATTTATTATAGCTCTAGCGATTATAACTGCATAATATCGGCAATAATGCATGTTATATTCAGAATAATATAAGTAATAAGTATAATTATTACAGTTCTAGCGATAATAAGTGCATTATATGGGTAATAATGCATGTTACATTGATAATATTGGGAGTAATAAGTAAAATTATTATAGTTCTAGCGATAATAATAGTAAAATATGGCTAATAGTGCATGTTATATTGATAATAATAGAAGTAATAAGTATATTTATTACAGTTATACCGATAATAACTGCATAATATGGGTAATAATGCATGTTATATTGATAATAATATAAGTAATAAGTATAATTATTACAGTTCTAGCGATAATAACTGCATTATATGGTTAATAATGCATGTTACATTGAGGATAATATAAGTAATAAGTATAATTATTACAGTTCTAGCGATGATAACTGCATAATATGGGTAATAATGCATGTTATATTGATGATAATAAAAGTAATACGTATATTTATTATAGTTCTAGCGATAATAACTGCATAATATGGGTAATAATGCATGTTATATTGATACTAATATAAGTAATAAGTATAATTATTATAGTTCTAGCGATAATATTAGTAAAATATGGCTAATAGTGCATGTTATATTGATAACAATAAAAGTAATAAGTATATTTATTACAGTTCTGTCGATAATAACTGCATAATATGGGTAATAGTGCATGTTATATTGATGATAATACAAGTAATACGTATATTTATTATAGTTCTAGCGATAATAACTGCATAATATGGGTAATAATGCATGTTATATTGATAATAATATAAGTAATAAGTATAATTATTATAGTTCTGGCGATAATAATAGTAAAATATGGCTAATTGTGCATGTTATATTGATAATAATAAAAGTAATAAGTATATTTATTATAGTTCTATCGATAATAACTGCATAATATGGGTAATAATGCATGTTATATTGATGATCATAAAAGTAGTAAGTATATTTATTATAGTTCTAGCGATTATAACTGCATAATATGGGTAATAATGCATGTTATATTGATGATCATAAAAGTAGTAAGTACATTTATTACAGTTCTAGCGATAATAACTGCATTATATGCGTAATAATGCATGTTATATTGATAATATTGGGAGTAATAAGTATAATTATTATAGTTCTGGCGATAATAATAGTAAAATATGGCTAATAGTGCATGTTATATTGATAATAATAGAAGTAATAAGTATATTTATTACAGTTCTACCGATAATAACTGCATAATATGGGTAATAATGCATGTTATATTGATGATAACAAAAGTAGTAAGTATATTTATTACAGTTCTATCGATAATAACTGCATTATATGGGTAATAATGCATGTTATATTCATAATATCGGGAGTAATAAGTATAATTATTATAGTTCTCGCGATAATAATAGTAAAATATGGCTAATAGTGCATGTTATATTCATAATAATAAAAGTAATAAGTATATTTATTATACTTCTGTCGATAATAACTGCATTATATGGGTAATAATGCATGTTATATTGATAATATCGGGTGTAATAAGTATAATTATTATAGGTCTAGCGATAATAATAGTAAAATATGGCTAATAGTGCATGTTATATTGATAACAATAAAAGTAATAAGTATATTTATTATAGTTCTATCGATAATAATTGCATAATATGGGTAATAATGGATGTTATATTGATGATAATAAAAGTAGTAAGTATATTTATTACAGTTCTAGCGATAATAAATGCATTATATGCGTAATAATGCATGTTATATTGATAATATCGAGAGTAATATGTATAATTATTATAGTTCTAGCGATAATAATAGTAAAATATGGCTAATAGTGCATGTTATATTGATAATAATAAAAGTAATAAGTATATTTATTATAGTTCTAGCGATAAAAACTGCATAATATGGATAATACTGCATGTTATATTGATAATATCGGGAGTAATAAGTATAATTATTATAGGTCTAGCGATAATAATAGTAAAATATGGCTAATAGTGCATGTTATATTCATAATAATAAAAGTAATAAGTATATTTATTATACTTCTGTCGATAATAACTGCATTATATGGGTAATAGTGCATGTTATATTGATAATATTGGGAGTAATAGGTATAATTATCATAGTTCTAGCGATAATAACAGTAAGATATGGCAAATAGTGCATGTTATATTGATAATAATAAAAGAAATAAGTTATTTATTACAGTTCTATCGATAATAACTGCATAATATGGGTAATAATGCATGTTATATTGATGATAATAAAAGTAGTAAGTATATTTATTACAGTTCTAGCGATAATAACTGCATTATATGGGTAATAATGCATGTTATATTGATGATAATAAAAGTAATACGTATATTTATTATAGTTCTAGCGATAAAAACTGCATAATATGGATAATAGTGCATGTTATATTGATAATATCGGGAGTAATAAGTATAATTATTATTGTTCTCGCGATAATAATAGTAAAATATGGCTAATAGTGCATGTTATATTCATAATAATAAAAGTAATAAGTATATTTATTATACTTCTGTCGATAATAACTGCATTATATGGGTAATAATGCATGTTATATTGATGATAATAAAAGTAATACGTATATTTATTATAGTTCTAGCGATAATAACTGCATAATATGGGTAATAATGCATGTTATATTGATACTAATATAAGTAATAAGTATAATTATTATAGTTCTAGCGATAATATTAGTAAAATATGGCTAATAGTGCATGTTATATTGATAACAATAAAAGTAATAAGTATATTTATTACAGTTCTGTCGATAATAACTGCATAATATGGGTAATAGTGCATGTTATATTGATGATAATACAAGTAATACGTATATTTATTATAGTTCTAGCCATAATAACTGCATAATATGGGTAATAATGCATGTTATATTGTTAATAATATAAGTAATAAGTATAATTATTATAGTTCTGGCGATAATAATAGTAAAATATGGCTAATTGTGCATGTTATATTGATAATAATAAAAGTAATAAGTATATTTATTATAGTTCTATCGATAATAACTGCATAATATGGGTAATAATGCATGTTATATTGATGATCATAAAAGTAGTAAGTATATTTATTATAGTTCTAGCGATTATAACTGCATAATATGGGTAATAATGCATGTTATATTGATGATCATAAAAGTAGTAAGTACATTTATTACAGTTCTAGCGATAATAACTGCATTATATGCGTAATAATGCATGTTATATTGATAATATCGGGAGTAATAAGTATAATTATTATAGTGCTAGCGATAATAATAGTAAAATATGGCTAATAGTGCATGTTATATTGATAATAATAAAAGTAATAAGTATATTTATTACAGTTCTATCGATAATAACTGCATAATGTGGGTAATAATGCATGTAATATTGATGATCATAAAAGTAGTAAGTATATTTATTACAGTTCTATCGATAATAACTGCATAATATGGGTAATAATGCATGTTATATTGATGATAATATAAGTAATAAGTATAATTATTACAGTTCTAACGATAATCACTGCATTATATGGGTAATAATGCATGTTATATTGATAATATTGGGAGTAATAAGTATAACTATTATAGTTCTAGCAATAATAATAGTAAAATATGGCTAATAGTGCATGTAATATTGATAATAATAAAAGTAATAAGTATATTTATTATAGTTCTAACGATAATAACTGCATAATAAGGGTAATAATGCATGTTATATTGATGATAATGAAAGTAGTAGGTATATTTATTATAGCTCTAGCGATTATAACTGCATAATATCGGTAATAATGCATGTTATATTCAGAATAATATAAGTAATAAGTATAATTATTACAGTTCTAGCGATAATAAGTGCATTATATGGGTAATAATGCATGTTACATTGATAATATTGGGAGTAATAAGTATAATTATTATAGTTCTGGCGATAATAATAGTAAAATATGGCTAATAGTGCATGTTATATTGATAATAATAGAAGTAATAAGTATATTTATTACAGTTCTACCGATAATAACTGCATAATATGGGTAATAATGCATGTTATATTGATGATAATATAAGTAATAAGTATAATTATTACAGTTCTAGCGATAATAACTGCATAATATGGGTAATAATGCACGTTATATTGCTAATAATATAAGTAATGAGTACAATTATTACAGTTCTAGCGATAATAACTGCAGAATATGGGTAATAATGCACGTTATATTGCTAACAATATAAGTAATAAGTATAATTATTACAGTTCTAGCGATAATAACTGCATTATATGGGTAATAATGCATGTTATATTGATAATATTGGGAGTAATAAGTATATTTATTATAGTTCTAGCGATAATAACTGCAGAATATGGGTAATAATGCATGTTATATTGATAATAGTATAAGTAATAAGTATAATTATTACAGTTCTAGCGATAATACCTCCATTATATGGGTAATAATGCATGTTATATTGATAATAATATAAGTAATAAGTATATTTATTACAGTTATATCGATAATAACTGCATAATATGGGTAATAATGCATGTTATATTGATGATAATAAAAGTAATACGTAAATTTATTATAGTTCTAGCAATAATAACTGCATAATATGGGTAATAATGCATGTTATATTGATAATAATATAAGAAATAAGTATAATTATTACAGTTCTAGCGATAATTACTGCATTATATGGGTAATAATGCATGTAATATTGATGATCATAAAAGTAGTAAGTATAATTATTACAGTTCTAACGATAATAACTGCATTATATGGGTAATAATGCATGTTATATTGATAATATTGGGAGTAATAAGTATAACTATTATAGTTCTAGCAATAATAATAGTAAAATATGGCTAATAGTGCATGTAATATTGATAATAATAAAAGTAATAAGTATATTTATTATAGTTCTAACGATAATAACTGCATAATAAGGGTAATAATGCATGTTATATTGATGATAATGAAAGTAGTAGGTATATTTATTATAGCTCTAGCGATTATAACTGCATAATATCGGCAATAATGCATGTTATATTCAGAATAATATAAGTAATAAGTATAATTATTACAGTTCTAGCGATAATAAGTGCATTATATGGGTAATAATGCATGTTACATTGATAATATTGGGAGTAATAAGTAAAATTATTATAGTTCTAGCGATAATAATAGTAAAATATGGCTAATAGTGCATGTTATATTGATAATAATAGAAGTAATAAGTATATTTATTACAGTTCTACCGATAATAACTGCATAATATGGGTAATAATGCATGTTATATTGATAATAATATAAGTAATAAGTATAATTATTACAGTTCTAGCGATAATAAGTGCATTATATGGGTAATAATGCATGTTACATTGATAATATTGGGAGTAATAAGTATAATTATTATAGTTCTGGCGATAATAATAGTAAAATATGGCTAATAGTGCATGTTATATTGATAATAATAGAAGTAATAAGTATATTTATTACAGTTCTACCGATAATAACTGCATAATATGGGTAATAATGCATGTTATATTGATGATAACAAAAGTAGTAAGTATATTTATTACAGTTCTATCGATAATAACTGCATTATATGGGTAATAATGCATGTTATATTCATAATATCGGGAGTAATAAGTATAATTATTATTGTTCTCGCGATAATAATAGTAAAATATGGCTAATAGTGCATGTTATATTCATAATAATAAAAGTAATAAGTATATTTATTATACTTCTGTCGATAATAACTGCATTATATGGGTAATAATGCATGTTATATTGATAATATCGGGTGTAATAAGTATAATTATTATAGGTCTAGCGATAATAATAGTAAAATATGGCTAATAGTGCATGTTATATTGATAACAATAAAAGTAATAAGTATATTTATTATAGTTCTATCGATAATAATTGCATAATATGGGTAATAATGGATGTTATATTGATGATAATAAAAGTAGTAAGTATATTTATTACAGTTCTAGCGATAATAAATGCATTATATGCGTAATAATGCATGTTATATTGATAATATCGAGAGTAATATGTATAATTATTATAGTTCTAGCGATAATAATAGTAAAATATGGCTAATAGTGCATGTTATATTGATAATAATAAAAGTAATAAGTATATTTATTATAGTTCTAGCGATAAAAACTGCATAATATGGATAATACTGCATGTTATATTGATAATATCGGGAGTAATAAGTATAATTATTATTGTTCTCGCGATAATAATAGTAAAATATGGCTAATAGTGCATGTTATATTCATAATAATAAAAGTAATAAGTATATTTATTATACTTCTGTCGATAATAACTGCATTATATGGGTAATAATGCATGTTATATTGATAATATCGGGACTAATAAGTATAATTATTATAGGTCTAGCGATAATAATAGTAAAATATAGCTAATAGTGCATGTTATATTCATAATAATAAAAGTAATAAGTATATTTATTATACTTCTGTCGATAATAACTGCATTATATGGGTAATAGTGCATGTTATATTGATAATATTGGGAGTAATAGGTATAATTATCATAGTTCTAGCGATAATAACAGTAAGATATGGCAAATAGTGCATGTTATATTGATAATAATAAAAGAAATAAGTTATTTATTACAGTTCTATCGATAATAACTGCATAATATGGGTAATAATGCATGTTATATTGATGATAATAAAAGTAGTAAGTATATTTATTACAGTTCTAGCGATAATAACTGCATTATATGGGTAATAATGCATGTTATATTGATGATAATAAAAGTAATACGTATATTTATTATAGTTCTAGCGATAAAAACTGCATAATATGGATAATAGTGCATGTTATATTGATAATATCGGGAGTAATAAGTATAATTATTATTGTTCTCGCGATAATAATAGTAAAATATGGCTAATAGTGCATGTTATATTCATAATAATAAAAGTAATAAGTATATTTATTATACTTCTGTCGATAATAACTGCATTATATGGGTAATAATGCATGTTATATTGATAATATCGGGAGTAATAAGTATAATTATTATAGGTCTAGCGATAATAATAGTAAAATATGGCTAATAGTGCATGTTATATTGATAATAATAAAAGTAATAAGTATATTTATTATAGTTCTATCGATAATAACTGCATAATATGGGTAATAATGCTTGTTATATTGATGATAATAAAAGTAGTAAGCATATTTATTACAGTTCTAGCGATAATAAATGCATTATATGCGTAATAATGCATGTTATATTGATAATATCGGGAGTAGTAAGTATAATTATTATAGTTCTAGCGATAATAATAGTAAAATATGGCTAATACTGCATGTTATATTGATAATAATAAAAGTAATAAGTATATTTATTACAGTTCTATCGATAATAACTGCATAATATGGGTAATAATGCATGTTATATTCATAATATCGGGAGTAATATGTATAATTATTATAGTTCTAGCGATAATAATAGTGCAATACGGCTAATAGTGCCTATTATATTGATAATAATAAAAGTAATAAGTACATTTATTACAGTTCTATCGATAATAACTGCATAATATGGGTAATAATGCACGTTATAATGCTAATAATATAAGTAATAAGTATAATTATTACAGTTCTAGCGATAATAACTGCCTTATATGGGTAATAATGCATGTTATATTGATATTAATATAAGTAATAAGTATAATTCTTACAGTTCTAGCGATAATAACTGCATTATATGGGTAATAATGGATGTTATATTGATAACATCGGGAGTAATAAGTATAATTATTATAGTTCTAGCGATAATAATAGTAAAATATGGCTAATAGTCCATGTTATATTCATAATAATAAAAGTAATAAGTATATTTATTATACTTCTGTCGATAATAACTGCATTATATGGGTAATAGTGCATGTTATATTGATAATATTGGGAGTAATAAGTATAATTGTCATAGTTCTAGCGATAATAACAGTAAGATATGGCAAATAGTGCATGTTATATTGATAATAATAAAAGTAATAAGTTATTTATTACAGTTCTATCGATAATAACTGCATAATATGGGTAATAATGCATGTTATATTGATGATAATAAAAGTAGTAAGTATATTTATTACAGTTCTAGCGATAATAACTGTATTATATGGGTAATAATGCATGTTATATTGATGATAATAAAAGTAGTAAGCATATTTATTACAGTTCTAGCGATAATAAATGCATTATATGCGTAATAATGCATGTTATATTGATAATATCGGGAGTAGTAAGTATAATTATTATAGTTCTAGCGATAATAATAGTAAAATATGGCTAATACTGCATGTTATATTGATAATAATAAAAGTAATAAGTATATTTATTACAGTTCTATCGATAATAACTGCATAATATGGGTAATAATGCATGTTATATTCATAATATCGGGAGTAATATGTATAATTATTATAGTTCTAGCGATAATAATAGTGCAATACGGCTAATAGTGCCTATTATATTGATAATAATAAAAGTAATAAGTACATTTATTACAGTTCTATCGATAATAACTGCATAATATGGGTAATAATGCACGTTATAATGCTAATAATATAAGTAATAAGTATAATTATTACAGTTCTAGCGATAATAACTGCCTTATATGGGTAATAATGCATGTTATATTGATATTAATATAAGTAATAAGTATAATTCTTACAGTTCTAGCGATAATAACTGCATTATATGGGTAATAATGGATGTTATATTGATAACATCGGGAGTAATAAGTATAATTATTATAGTTCTAGCGATAATAATAGTAAAATATGGCTAATAGTCCATGTTATATTCATAATAATAAAAGTAATAAGTATATTTATTATACTTCTGTCGATAATAACTGCATTATATGGGTAATAGTGCATGTTATATTGATAATATTGGGAGTAATAAGTATAATTGTCATAGTTCTAGCGATAATAACAGTAAGATATGGCAAATAGTGCATGTTATATTGATAATAATAAAAGTAATAAGTTATTTATTACAGTTCTATCGATAATAACTGCATAATATGGGTAATAATGCATGTTATATTGATGATAATAAAAGTAGTAAGTATATTTATTACAGTTCTAGCGATAATAACTGTATTATATGGGTAATAATGCATGTTATATTGATGATAATAAAAGTAATACGTATATTTATTACAGTTCTAGCGATAATAAATGCATTATATGCGTAATAATGCATGTTATATTGATAATATCGAGAGTAATAAGTATAATTATTATAGTTCTAGCGATAATAATAGTAAAATATGGCAAATAGTGCATGTTATATTGATAATAATAAAAGTAATAAGTATATTTATTACAGTTCTATCGATAATAACTGCATAATATGGGTAATAATGCAGGTTATATTGACGATAATAAAAGTAGTAAGTATATTTATTATAGTTCTAGCGGTTATAACTGCATAATATGTGTAATAATGCATGTTATATTGATAATATCGGGAGTAATAAGTATAATTATTACAGTTCTAGCGGTAATAACTGCATTATATGGGTAATAATGCATGTTATATTGATAATATCGGGAGTAATAAGTATAATTATTATAGTTCTAGCGATAATAATAGTAAAATATGGCTAATAGTGCGTGTTATATTCATAATAATAAAAGTAATAAGTATATTTATTATACTTCTGTCGATAATAACTGCATTATATGGGTAATAGTGCATGTTATATTGATAATATCGGGAGTAATAAGTATAATTATTATAGGTCTAGCGATAATAATAGTAAAATATGGCTAATAGTGCATGTTATATTGATAATAATAAAAGTAATAAGTATATTTATTATAGTTCTATCGATAATAACTGCATAATATGGGTAATAATGCTTCTTATATTGATGATAATAAAAGTAGTAAGCATATTTATTACAGTTCTAGCGATAATAACTGCATTATATGCGTAATAATGCATGTTATATTGATAATATCGGGAGTAGTAAGTATAATTATTATAGTTCTAGCGATAATAATAGTAAAATATGGCTAATACTGCATGTCATATTGATAATAATAAAAGTAATAAGTATATTTATTACAGTTCTATCGATAATAACTGCATAATATGGGTAATAATGCATGTTATATTCATAATATCGGGAGTAATATGTATAATTATTATAGTTCTAGCGATAATAATAGTGCAATACGGCTAATAGTGCCTATTATATTGATAATAATAAAAGTAATAAGTACATTTATTACAGTTCTATCGATAATAACTGCATAATATGGGTAATAATGCACGTTATAATGCTAATAATATAAGTAATAAGTATAATTATTACAGTTCTAGCGATAATAACTGCCTTATATGGGTAATAATGCATGTTATATTGATATTAATATAAGTAATAAGTATAATTATTACAGTTCTAGCGATAATAACTGCATTATATGGGTAATAATGGATGTTATATTGATAATATCGGGAGTAATAAGTTTAATTATTACAGTTTTAGCGATAATACTAGTAAAATATGGCTAAGAGTGCCTGTTATATTGATAATAATAAAAGGAATAAGTATATTTATTATACCTCTGTCGATAATAACTGCATTATATGGGTAATAATGCATGTTATATTGATAATAATATAAGTAATAAGTATAATTATTACAGTTCTAGCGATAATAACTCCATTATATGGGTAATAATGCATGTTATATTGATGATAATAAAAGTAGTAAGTATATTTATTACAGTTCTAGCGATAATAACTGCATTATATGCGTAATAATGCATGTTATATTGATAATATCGGGACTAATAAGTATAATTATTATAGGTCTAGCGATAATAATAGTAAAATATGGCTAATAGTGCATGTTATATTGATAGCAATAAAAGTAATAAGTATAATTATTACAGTTCTAGCGATAATAACTGCATAATATGGGTAATAATGCACGTTATAATGCTAATAATACAAGTAATACGTATAATTATTACAGTTCTAGCGATAATAACTGCATTATATGGGTAATAATGCATGTTATACTCATAATATCGGGAGTAATAAGTATAATTATTATAGGTCTAGCGATAATAATAGTAAAATATGGCTAATAGTGCATGTTATATTGATAATAATAAAAGTAATAAGTATATTTATTATAGTTCTATCGATAATAACTGCATAATATGGGTAATAATGCTTGTTATATTGATGATAATAAAAGTAGTAAGCATATTTATTACAGTTCTAGCGATAATAACTGCATTATATGCGTAATAATGCATGTTATATTGATAATATCGGGAGTAGTAAGTATAATTATTATAGTTCTAGCGATAATAATAGTAAAATATGGCTAATACTGCATGTTATATTGATAATAATAAAAGTAATAAGTATATTTATTACAGTTCTATCGATAATAACTGCATAATATGGGTAATAATGCATGTTATATTCATAATATCGGGAGTAATATGTATAATTATTATAGTTCTAGCGATAATAATAGTGCAATACGGCTAATAGTGCCTATTATATTGATAATAATAAAAGTAATAAGTACATTTATTACAGTTCTATCGACAATAACTGCATAATATGGGTAATAATGCACGTTATAATGCTAATAATATAAGTAATAAGTATAATTATTACAGTTCTAGCGATAATAACTGCCTTATATGGGTAATAATGCATGTTATATTGATATTAATATAAGTAATAAGTATAATTATTACAGTTCTAGCGATAATAACTGCATTATATGGGTAATAATGGATGTTATATTGATAATATCGGGAGTAATAAGTTTAATTATTACAGTTTTAGCGATAATACTAGTAAAATATGGCTAAGAGTGCCTGTTATATTGATAATAATAAAAGGAATAAGTATATTTATTATACCTCTGTCGATAATAACTGCATTATATGGGTAATAATGCATGTTATATTGATAATAATATAAGTAATAAGTATAATTATTACAGTTCTAGCGATAATAACTCCATTATATGGGTAATAATGCATGTTATATTGATGATAATAAAAGTAGTAAGTATATTTATTACAGTTCTAGCGATAATAACTGCATTATATGCGTAATAATGCATGTTATATTGATAATATCGGGACTAATAAGTATAATTATTATAGGTCTAGCGATAATAATAGTAAAATATGGCTAATAGTGCATGTTATATTGATAGCAATAAAAGTAATAAGTATAATTATTACAGTTCTAGCGATAATAACTGCATAATATGGGTAATAATGCACGTTATAATGCTAATAATACAAGTAATACGTATAATTATTACAGTTCTAGCGATAATAACTGCATTATATGGGTAATAATGCATGTTATACTCATAATATCGGGAGTAATAAGTATAATTATTATAGGTCTAGCGATAATAATAGTAAAATATGGCTAATAGTGCATGTTATATTGATAACAATAAAAGTAATAAGTATATTTATTATAGTTCTATCGATAATAATTGCATAATATGGGTAATAATGGATGTTATATTGATGATAATAAAAGTAGCAAGTATATTTATTACAGTTCTAGCGATAATAAATGCATTATATGCGTAATAATGCATGTTATATTGATAATATCGAGAGTAATAAGTATAATTATTATAGTTCTAGCGATAATAATAGTAAAATATGGCTAATAGTGCATGTTATATTGATAATAATAAAAGTAATAAGTATATTTACTACAGTTCTATCGATAATAACTGCATAATATGGGTAATAATGCAGGTTATATTGATGATAATAAAAGTAGTAAGTATATTTATTATAGTTCTAGCGGTTATAACTGCATAATATGTGTAATAATGCATGTTATATTGATAATATCGGGAGTAATAAATATAATTATTACAGTTCTAGCGGTAATAACTGCATTATATGGGTAATAATGCATGTTATATTGATAATATCGGGAGTAATAAGTATAATTATTATAGTTCTAGCGATAATAATAGTAAAATATGGCTAATAGTGCATGTTATATTCATAATAATAAAAGTAATAAGTATATTTATTATACTTCTGTCGATAATAACTGCATTATATGGGTAATAGTGCATGTTATATTGATAATATTGGGAGTAATAAGTATAATTGTCATAGTTCTAGCGATAATAACAGTAAGATATGGCAAATAGTGCATGTTATATTGATAATAATAAAAGTAATAAGTATAATTATTACAGTTCTAGCGATAATAACTGCATTATATGGGTAATAATGGATGTTATATTGATAATATCGGGAGTAATAAGTTTAATTATTACAGTTTTAGCGATAATACTAGTAAAATATGGCTAAGAGTGCCTGTTATATTGATAATAATAAAAGGAATAAGTATATTTATTATACCTCAGTCGATAATAACTGCATTATATGGGTAATAATGCATGTTATATTGATAATATCGGGAGTAATAAGTATAATTATTATAGGTCTAGCGATAATAATAGTAAAATATGGCTAATAGTGCATGTTATATTGATAACAATAAAAGTAATAAGTATATTTATTATAGTTCTATCGATAATAATTGCATAATATGGGTAATAATGGATGTTCTATTGATGATAATAAAAGTTGCAAGTATATTTATTACAGTTCTAGCGATAATAAATGCATTATATGCGTAATAATGCATGTTATATTGATAATATCGAGAGTAATAAGTATAATTATTATAGTTCTAGCGATAATAATAGTAAAATATGGCTAATAGTGCATGTTATATTGATAATAATAAAAGTAATAAGTATATTTATTACAGTTCTATCGATAATAACTGCATAATATGGGTAATAATGCTTGTTATATTGATGATAATAAAAGTAGTAAGCATATTTATTACAGTTCTAGCGATAATAACTGCATTATATGCGTAATAATGCATGTTATATTGATAATATCGGGAGTAGTAAGTATAATTATTATAGATATAGCGATAATAATAGTAAAATATGGCTAATAGTGCATGTTATATTGATAACAATAAAAGTAATAAGTATATTTATTATAGTTCTATCGATAATAATTGCATAATATGGGTAATAATGGATGTTATATTGATGATAATAAAAGTAGCAAGTATATTTATTACAGTTCTAGCGATAATAAATGCATTATATGCGTAATAATGCATGTTATATTGATAATATCGAGAGTAATAAGTATAATTATTATAGTTCTAGCGATAATAATAGTAAAATATGGCTAATACTGCATGTTATATTGATAATAATAAAAGTAATAAGTATATTTATTACAGTTCTATCGATAATAACTGCATAATATGGGTAATAATGGATGTTATATTGATGATAATAAAAGTAGCAAGTATATTTATTACAGTTCTAGCGATAATAAATGCATTATATGCGTAATAATGCATGTTATATTGATAATATCGAGAGTAATAAGTATAATTATTATAGTTCTAGCGATAATAATAGTAAAATATGGCTAATAGTGCATGTTATATTGATAATAATAAAAGTAATAAGTATATTTACTACAGTTCTATCGATAATAACTGCATAATATGGGTAATAATGCAGGTTATATTGATGATAATAAAAGTAGTAAGTATATTTATTATAGTTCTAGCGGTTATAACTGCATAATATGTGTAATAATGCATGTTATATTGATAATATCGGGAGTAATAAATATAATTATTACAGTTCTAGCGGTAATAACTGCATTATATGGGTAATAATGCATGTTATATTGATAATATCGGGAGTAATAAGTATAATTATTATAGTTCTAGCGATAATAATAGTAAAATATGGCTAATAGTGCATGTTATATTCATAATAATAAAAGTAATAAGTATATTTATTATACTTCTGTCGATAATAACTGCATTATATGGGTAATAGTGCATGTTATATTGATAATATTGGGAGTAATAAGTATAATTGTCATAGTTCTAGCGATAATAACAGTAAGATATGGCAAATAGTGCATGTTATATTGATAATAATAAAAGTAATAAGTATAATTATTACAGTTCTAGCGATAATAACTGCATTATATGGGTAATAATGGATGTTATATTGATAATATCGGGAGTAATAAGTTTAATTATTACAGTTTTAGCGATAATACTAGTAAAATATGGCTAAGAGTGCCTGTTATATTGATAATAATAAAAGGAATAAGTATATTTATTATACCTCAGTCGATAATAACTGCATTATATGGGTAATAATGCATGTTATATTGATAATATCGGGAGTAATAAGTATAATTATTATAGGTCTAGCGATAATAATAGTAAAATATGGCTAATAGTGCATGTTATATTGATAACAATAAAAGTAATAAGTATATTTATTATAGTTCTATCGATAATAATTGCATAATATGGGTAATAATGGATGTTATATTGATGATAATAAAAGTTGCAAGTATATTTATTACAGTTCTAGCGATAATAAATGCATTATATGCGTAATAATGCATGTTATATTGATAATATCGAGAGTAATAAGTATAATTATTATAGTTCTAGCGATAATAATAGTAAAATATGGCTAATAGTGCATGTTATATTGATAATAATAAAAGTAATAAGTATATTTATTACAGTTCTATCGATAATAACTGCATAATATGGGTAATAATGCTTGTTATATTGATGATAATAAAAGTAGTAAGCATATTTATTACAGTTCTAGCGATAATAACTGCATTATATGCGTAATAATGCATGTTATATTGATAATATCGGGAGTAGTAAGTATAATTATTATAGATATAGCGATAATAATAGTAAAATATGGCTAATAGTGCATGTTATATTGATAACAATAAAAGTAATAAGTATATTTATTATAGTTCTATCGATAATAATTGCATAATATGGGTAATAATGGATGTTATATTGATGATAATAAAAGTAGCAAGTATATTTATTACAGTTCTAGCGATAATAAATGCATTATATGCGTAATAATGCATGTTATATTGATAATATCGAGAGTAATAAGTATAATTATTATAGTTCTAGCGATAATAATAGTAAAATATGGCTAATACTGCATGTTATATTGATAATAATAAAAGTAATAAGTATATTTATTACAGTTCTATCGATAATAACTGCATAATATGGGTAATAATGCATGTTATATTCATAATATCGGGAGTAATATGTATAATTATTATAGTTCTAGCGATAATAATAGTGCAATACGGCTAATAGTGCCTATTATATTGATAATAATAAAAGTAATAAGTACATTTATTACAGTTCTATCGATAATAACTGCATAATATGGGTAATAATGCACGTTATAATGCTAATAATATAAGTAATAAGTATAATTATTACAGTTCTAGCGATAATAACTGCCTTATATGGGTAATAATGCATATTATATTGATATTAATATAAGTAATAAGTATAATTATTACAGTTCTAGCGATAATAACTGCATTATATGGGTAATAATGGATGTTATATTGATAATATCGGGAGTAATAAGTTTAATTATTACAGTTTTAGCGATAATACTAGTAAAATATGGCTAAGAGTGCCTGTTATATTGATAATAATAAAAGGAATAAGTATATTTATTATACCTCTGTCGATAATAACTGCATTATATGGGTAATAATGCATGTTATATTGATAATATCGGGAGTAATAAGTATAATTATTATAGGTCTAGCGATAATAATAGTAAAATATGGCTAATAGTGCATGTTATATTGATAACAATAAAAGTAATAAGTATATTTATTATAGTTCTATCGATAATAATTGCATAATATGGGTAATAATGGATGTTATATTGATGATAATAAAAGTAGCAAGTATATTTATTACAGTTCTAGCGATAATAAATGCATTATATGCGTAATAATGCATGTTATATTGATAATATCGAGAGTAATAAGTATAATTATTATAGTTCTAGCGATAATAATAGTAAAATATGGCTAATACTGCATGTTATATTGATAATAATAAAAGTAATAAGTATATTTATTACAGTTCTATCGATAATAACTGCATAATATGGGTAATAATGCATGTTATATTCATAATATCGGGAGTAATATGTATAATTATTATAGTTCTAGCGATAATAATAGTGCAATACGGCTAATAGTGCCTATTATATTGATAATAATAAAAGTAATAAGTACATTTATTACAGTTCTATCGATAATAACTGCATAATATGGGTAATAATGCATGTTATAATGCTAATAATATAAGTAATAAGTATAATTATTACAGTTCTAGCGATAATAACTGCCTTATATGGGTAATAATGCATATTATATTGATATTAATATAAGTAATAAGTATAATTATTACAGTTCTAGCGATAATAACTGCATTATATGGGTAATAATGGATGTTATATTGATAATATCGGGAGTAATAAGTTTAATTATTACAGTTTTAGCGATAATACTAGTAAAATATGGCTAAGAGTGCCTGTTATATTGATAATAATAAAAGGAATAAGTATATTTATTATACCTCAGTCGATAATAACTGCATTATATGGGTAATAATGCATGTTATATTGATAATATCGGGAGTAATAAGTATAATTATTATAGGTCTAGCGATAATAATAGTAAAATATGGCTAATAGTGCATGTTATATTGATAACAATAAAAGTAATAAGTATATTTATTATAGTTCTATCGATAATAATTGCATAATATGGGTAATAATGGATGTTATATTGATGATAATAAAAGTTGCAAGTATATTTATTACAGTTCTAGCGATAATAAATGCATTATATGCGTAATAATGCATGTTATATTGATAATATCGAGAGTAATAAGTATAATTATTATAGTTCTAGCGATAATAATAGTAAAATATGGCTAATAGTGCATGTTATATTGATAATAATAAAAGTAATAAGTATATTTATTACAGTTCTATCGATAATAACTGCATAATATGGGTAATAATGCTTGTTATATTGATGATAATAAAAGTAGTAAGCATATTTATTACAGTTCTAGCGATAATAACTGCATTATATGCGTAATAATGCATGTTATATTGATAATATCGGGAGTAGTAAGTATAATTATTATAGATATAGCGATAATAATAGTAAAATATGGCTAATAGTGCATGTTATATTGATAACAATAAAAGTAATAAGTATATTTATTATAGTTCTATCGATAATAATTGCATAATATGGGTAATAATGGATGTTATATTGATGATAATAAAAGTAGCAAGTATATTTATTACAGTTCTAGCGATAATAAATGCATTATATGCGTAATAATGCATGTTATATTGATAATATCGAGAGTAATAAGTATAATTATTATAGTTCTAGCGATAATAATAGTAAAATATGGCTAATACTGCATGTTATATTGATAATAATAAAAGTAATAAGTATATTTATTACAGTTCTATCGATAATAACTGCATAATATGGGTAATAATGCATGTTATATTCATAATATCGGGAGTAATATGTATAATTATTATAGTTCTAGCGATAATAATAGTGCAATACGGCTAATAGTGCCTATTATATTGATAATAATAAAAGTAATAAGTACATTTATTACAGTTCTATCGATAATAACTGCATAATATGGGTAATAATGCACGTTATAATGCTAATAATATAAGTAATAAGTATAATTATTACAGTTCTAGCGATAATAACTGCCTTATATGGGTAATAATGCATATTATATTGATATTAATATAAGTAATAAGTATAATTATTACAGTTCTAGCGATAATAACTGCATTATATGGGTAATAATGGATGTTATATTGATAATATCGGGAGTAATAAGTTTAATTATTACAGTTTTAGCGATAATACTAGTAAAATATGGCTAAGAGTGCCTGTTATATTGATAATAATAAAAGGAATAAGTATATTTATTATACCTCTGTCGATAATAACTGCATTATATGGGTAATAATGCATGTTATATTGATAATAATATAAGTAATAAGTATAATTATTACAGTTCTAGCGATAATAACTCCATTATATGGGTAATAATGCATGTTATATTGATGATAATAAAAGTAGTAAGTATATTTATTACAGTTCTAGCGATAATAACTGCATTATATGCGTAATAATGCATGTTATATTGATAATATCGGGACTAATAAGTATAATTATTATAGGTCTAGCGATAATACTAGTAAAATATGGCTAATAGTGCATGTTATATTGATAACAATAAAAGTAATAAGTATAATTATTACAGTTCTAGCGATAATAACTGCATAATATGGGTAATAATGCACGTTATAATGCTAATAATACAAGTAATACGTATAATTATTACAGTTCTAGCGATAATAACTGCATTATATGGGTAATAATGCATGTTATACTCATAATATCGGGAGTAATAAGTATAATTATTAGAGTTCTAGCGATAATAATAGCAAAATATGGCTAATAGTGCATGTTATATTCATAATAATAAAAGTAATAAGTATATTTATTATACTTCTGTCGATAATAACTGCATTATATGCGTAATAGTGCATGTTATATTGATAATATTGGGAGTAATAAGTATAATTATCATAGTTCTAGCGATAATAACAGTAAGATATGGCAAATAGTGCATGTTATATTGATAATAATAAAAGTAATAAGTTATTTATTACAGTTCTATCGATAATAACTGCATAATATGGGTAATAATGCATGTTATATTGATGATAATAAAAGTAGTAAGTATATTTATTACAGTTCTAGCGATAATAACTGCATTATATGGGTAATAATGCATGTTATATTGATGATAATAAAAGTAATACGTATATTTATTATAGTTCTAGCGATAAAAACTGCATAATATGGATAATAGTGCATGTTATATTGATAATATCGGGAGTAATAAGTATAATTATTATAGGTCTAGCGATAATAATAGTAAAATATGGCTAATAGTGCATGTTATATTGATAACAATAAAAGTAATAAGTATATTTATTATAGTTCTATCGATAATAATTGCATAATATGGGTAATAATGGATGTTATATTGATGATAATAAAAGTAGCAAGTATATTTATTACAGTTCTAGCGATAATAAATGCATTATATGTGTAATAATGCATGTTATATTGATAATATCGAGAGTAATAAGTATAATTATTATAGTTCTAGCGATAATAATAGTAAAATATGGCTAATACTGCATGTTATATTGATAATAATAAAAGTAATAAGTATATTTATTACAGTTCTATCGATAATAACTGCATAATATGGGTAATAATGCATGTTATATTCATAATATCGGGAGTAATATGTATAATTATTATAGTTCTAGCGATAATAATAGTGCAATACGGCTAATAGTGCCTATTATATTGATAATAATAAAAGTAATAAGTACATTTATTACAGTTCTATGGATAATAACTGCATAATATGGGTAATAATGCACGTTATAATGCTAATAATATAAGTAATAAGTATAATTATTACAGTTCTAGCGATAATAACTGCCTTATATGGGTAATAATGCATGTTATATTGATATTAATATAAGTAATAAGTATAATTATTACAGTTCTAGCGATAATAACTGCATTATATGGGTAATAATGGATGTTATATTGATAACATCGGGAGTAATAAGTTTAATTATTACAGTTTTAGCGATAATACTAGTAAAATATGACTAAGAGTGCCTGTTATATTGATAATAATAAAAGGAATAAGTATATTTATTATACCTCTGTCGATAATAACTGCATTATATGGGTAATAATGCATGTTATATTGATAATAATATAAGTAATAAGTATAATTATTACAGTTCTAGCGATAATAACTCCATTATATGGGTAATAATGCATGTTATATTGATGATAATAAAAGTAGTAAGTATATTTATTACAGTTCTAGCGATAATAACTGCATTATATGCGTAATAATGCATGTTATATTGATAATATCGGGACTAATAAGTATAATTATTATAGGTCTAGCGATAATAATAGTAAAATATGGCTAATAGTGCATGTTATATTGATAACAATAAAAGTAATAAGTATAATTATTACAGTTCTAGCGATAATAACTGCATAATATGGGTAATAATGCACGTTATAATGCTAATAATATAAGTAATACGTATAATTATTACAGTTCTAGCGATAATAACTGCATTATATGGGTAATAATGCATGTTATACTCATAATATCGGGAGTAATAAGTATATTTATTAGAGTTCTAGCGATAATAATAGTAAAATATGGCTAATAGTGCATGTTATATTCATAATAATAAAAGTAATAAGTATAATTATCATAGTTCTAGCGATAATAACAGTAAGATATGGCAAATAGTGCATGTTATATTGATAATAATAAAAGTAATAAGTTATTTATTACAGTTCTATCGATGATAACTGCATAATATGGGTAATAATGCATGTTATATTGATGATAATAAAAGTAGTAAGTATATTTATTACAGTTCTAGCGATAATAACTGCATTATATGGGTAATAATGCATGTTATATTGATGATAATAAAAGTAATACGTATATTTATTATAGTTCTAGCGATAAAAACTGCATAATATGGATAATAGTGCATGTTATATTGATAATATCGGGAGTAATAAGTATAATTATTATTGTTCTCGCGATAATAATAGTAAAATATGGCTAATAGTGCATGTTATATTCATAATAATAAAAGTAATAAGTATATTTATTATACTTCTGTCGATAATAACTGCATTATATGGGTAATAATGCATGTTATATTGATAATATCGGGAGTAATAAGTATAATAATTATAGGTCTAGCGATAATAATAGTAAAATATGGCTAACAGTGCATGTTATATTGATAACAATAAAAGTAATAAGTATATTTATTACAGTTCTATCGATAATAATTGCATAATATGGGTAATAATGGATGTTATATTGATGATAATAAAAGTAGCAAGTATATTTATTACAGTTCTAGCGATAATAAATGCATTATATGCGTAATAATGCATGTTATATTGATAATATCGAGAGTAATAAGTATAATTATTATAGTTCTAGCGATAATAATAGTAAAATATGGCTAATAGTGCATGTTATATTGATAATAATAAAAGTAATAAGTATATTTATTACAGTTCTATCGATAATAACTGCATAATATGGGTAATAATGCAGGTTATATTGATGATAATAAAAGTAGTAAGTATATTTATTATAGTTCTAGCGGTTATAACTGCATAATATGTGTAATAATGCATGTTATATTGATAATATCGGGAGTAATAAGTATAATTATTACAGTTCTAGCGATAATAATAGTAAAATATGGCTAATAGTGCATGTTATATTGATAATAATAAAAGTAATAAGTATATTTATTACAGTTCTATCGATAATAACTGCATAATATGGGTAATAATGCAGGTTATATTGATGATAATAAAAGTAGTAAGTATATTTATTATAGTTCTAGCGGTTATAACTGCATAATATGTGTAATAATGCATGTTATATTGATAATATCGGGAGTAATAAGTATAATTATTACAGTTCTAGCGGTAATAACTGCATTATATGGGTAATAATGCATGTTATATTGATAATATCGGGGATAATAAGTATAATTATTATAGGTCTAGCGATAATAATAGTAAAATATGGCTAATACTGCATGTTATATTGATAATAATAAAAGTAATAAGTATATTTATTACAGTTCTATCGATAATAACTGCATAATATGGGTAATAATGCATGTTATATTCATAATATCGGGAGTAATATGTATAATTATTATAGTTCTAGCGATAATAATAGTGCAATACGGCTAATAGTGCCTATTATGTTGATAATAATAAAAGTAATAAGTACATTTATTACAGTTCTATCGATAATAACTGCATAATATGGGTAATAATGCACGTTATAATGCTAATAATATAAGTAATAAGTATAATTATTACAGTTCTAGCGATAATAACTGCATTATATGGGTAATAATGCATGTTATATTGATGATAATAAAAGTAATACGTATATTTATTATAGTTCTAGCGATAAAAACTGCATAATATGGATAATAGTGCATGTTATATTGATAATATCGGGAGTAATAAGTATAATTATTATAGGTCTAGCGATAATAATAGTAAAATATGGCTAATAGTGCATGTTATATTGATAACAATAAAAGTAATAAGTATATTTATTATAGTTCTATCGATAATAATTGCATAATATGGGTAATAATGGATGTTATATTGATGATAATAAAAGTAGCAAGTATATTTATTACAGTTCTAGCGATAATAAATGCATTATATGCGTAATAATGCATGTTATATTGATAATATCGAGAGTAATAAGTATAATTATTATAGTTCTAGCGATAATAATAGTAAAATATGGCTAATACTGCATGTTATATTGATAATAATAAAAGTAATAAGTATATTTATTACAGTTCTATCGATAATAACTGCATAATATGGGTAATAATGCATGTTATATTCATAATATCGGGAGTAATATGTATAATTATTATAGTTCTAGCGATAATAATAGTGCAATACGGCTAATAGTGCCTATTATATTGATAATAATAAAAGTAATAAGTACATTTATTACAGTTCTATCGATAATAACTGCATAATATGGGTAATAATGCATGTTATAATGCTAATAATATAAGTAATAAGTATAATTATTACAGTTCTAGCGATAATAACTGCCTTATATGGGTAATAATGCATATTATATTGATATTAATATAAGTAATAAGTATAATTATTACAATTCTAGCGATAATAGCTGCATTATATGGGTAATAATGGATGTTATATTGATAATATCGGGAGTAATAAGTTTAATTATTACAGTTTTAGCGATAATACTAGTAAAATATGGCTAAGAGTGCCTGTTATATTGATAATAATAAAAGGAATAAGTATATTTATTATACCTCAGTCGATAATAACTGCATTATATGGGTAATAATGCATGTTATATTGATAATATCGGGAGTAATAAGTATAATTATTATAGGTCTAGCGATAATAATAGTAAAATATGGCTAATAGTGCATGTTATATTGATAACAATAAAAGTAATAAGTATATTTATTATAGTTCTATCGATAATAATTGCATAATATGGGTAATAATGGATGTTATATTGATGATAATAAAAGTAGCAAGTATATTTATTACAGTTCTAGCGATAATAAATGCATTATATGCGTAATAATGCATGTTATATTGATAATATCGAGAGTAATAAGTATATTTATTATAGTTCTATCGATAATAATTGCATAATATGGGTAATAATGGATGTTATATTGATGATAATAAAAGTAGCAAGTATATTTATTACAGTTCTAGCGATAATAAATGCATTATATGCGTAATAATGCATGTTATATTGATAATATCGAGAGTAATAAGTATAATTATTATAGTTCTAGCGATAATAATAGTAAAATATGGCTAATAGTGCATGTTATATTGATAATAATAAAAGTAATAAGTATATTTATTATAGTTCTATCGATAACAACTGCATAATATGGGTAATAATGCTTGTTATATTGATGATAATAAAAGTAGTAAGCATATTTATTACAGTTCTAGCGATAATAACTGCATTATATGCGTAATAATGCATGTTATATTGATAATATCGGGAGTAGTAAGTATAATTATTATAGTTCTAGCGATAATAATAGTAAAATATGGCTAATACTGCGTGTTATATTGATAATAATAAAAGTAATAAGTACAATTATTACAGTTCTATCGATAATAACTGAATAATATGGGTAATAATGCACGTTATAATGCTAATAATATAAGTAATAAGTATAATTATTACAGTTCTAGCGATAATAACTGCCTTATATGGGTAATAATGCATGTTATATTGATATTAATATAAGTAATAAGTATAATTATTACAGTTCTAGCGATAATAACTGCATTATATGGGTAATAATGGATGTTATATTGATAATATCGGGAGTAATAAGTTTAATTATTACAGTTTTAGCGATAATACTAGTAAAATATGGCTAAGAGTGCCTGTTATATTGATAATAATAAAAGGAATAAGTATATTTATTATACCTCTGTCGATAATAACTGCATTATATGGGTAATAATGCATGTTATATTGATAATAATATAAGTAATAAGTATAATTATTACAGTTCTAGCGATAATAACTGCATAATATGGGTAATAATGCACGTTATAATGCTAATAATATAAGTAATAAGTATAATTATTACAGTTCTAGCGATAATAACTGCATTATATGGGTAATAATGCATGTTATAATCATAATATCGGGAGTAATAAGTATAATTATTATAGTTCTAGCGATAATAATAGTAAAATATGGCTAATAGTGCATGTTATATTCATAATAATAAAAGTATTAAGTATATTTATTATACTTCTGTCGATAATAACTGCATTATATGGGTAATAGTGCATGTTATATTGATAATATTGGGAGTAATAAGTATAATTATTATAGTTCTAGCGTTAATAACAGTAAAATATGGCAAATAGTGCATGTTATATTGATTATAATAAAAGTAATAAGTATATTTATTACAGTTCTATCGATAATAACTGCATAATATGGGTAATAATGCATGTTATATTCATAATATCGGGAGTAATATGTATAATTATTATAGTTCTAGCTATAATAATAGTGCAATACGGCTAATAGTGCCTATTATATTGATAATAATAAAAGTAATAAGTACATTTATTACAGTTCTATCGATAATAACTGCATAATATGGGTAATAATGCACGTTATAATGCTAATAATATAAGTAATAAGTATAATTATTACAGTTCTAGCGATAATAACTGCATTATATGGGTAATAATGCATGTTATAATCATAACATCGGGAGTAATAAGTACAATTATTACAGATCTAGCGATAATAATTGCATTATGTGGGTAATAATGCATGTTATATTGATGATAATAAAAGTAGTAAGTATATTTATTATAGTTCTAGCGGTTATAACTGCATAATATGGGTAATAATGCATGTTATATTGACAATATCGGGAGTAATAAGTATAATTATTACAGTTCTAGCGGTAATAACTGCATTATATGGGTAATAATGCATGTTGTATTGATAATATCGGCAGTAATAAGTATAATTATTATAGTTCTGGCGATAATAATAGTAAAATATGGCTAATAGTGCATGTTATATTCATAATAATAAAAATAATAAGTATATTTATTATACTTCTGTCGATAATAACTGCATTATATGGGTAATAATGCATGTTATATTGATAATATTGGGAGTAATAAGTATAATTATTATAGTTCTAGCGATAATAATAGTAAAATCTGCCTAATAGTGCATGTTATATTGATAATAATGAAAGTAATACGTATAATTATTATAGTTCAATCGACAATAACTGCATAATATGGGTAATAATGCATGTTATATTGATGATAATAAAAGTAGTAAGTATAGTTATTACAGTTCTAGCGATAATGACTGCAATATATGTGTAATAATGCATGCTATATTGATAATAATATAAGTAGTAAGTATAGTTATTACAGTTCTAGCGATAATGACTGCAATATATGTGTAATAATGCATGTAATATTGATAATATCGGGAGTAATAAGTATAATTATTACAGTTCTAGCGATAATAACTGCATAATATGGGTAATAATGCATGTTATATTGATAATATCGAGAGTAATAAGTATAATTATTATAGTTCTAGCGATAATAACTGCGCTATATGGGTAATAATGCATGTTATATTGATAATATGGGGAGTAATAAGTATAATTACTGTAGTTCTAGCGATAATAATAGTAAAATATGATTAATAATGCATGTTATATTGATGACAATGAAAGTAGTAAGTGTATTTAGTATAGTTCTGGCGATAATAACTGCATAATATGGGTAATAATGCATGCTATATTGATGATAATAAAAGTAATAAGTATATTTATTATAGTTCTAGCGATAATAACTGCATAATATGGGTAATAATGCATGCTATATTGATAATATCGGGAGTAATAAGTATAATTATTATAGTTCTAGCGATAATAACAGTAAAATATGGCTAATAGTGCATGTTATATTGATAATAGTAAAAGTAATAAGTACATTTAATACAGTTCTATCGATAATAACTGCATAATATGGGTAATAATGCATGTTATATTGATGATAATAAAACTAATACGTATAGTTATTATAGTTCTAGCGATAAGAACTGCATAATATGGGTAATAGTGCATGTTATATTGATAATAATATAAGTAATAAGTATAATTATTGCAGTTCTTGCGATAATAACTGCAATGTATGGTTAATAAAGCACGTTATATTGCTAATAATATAAGTAATACGTATAATTATTACAGTTCTAGCGATAATAACTGCATTATATGGGTAATAATGCATGTTATATTGATAATATCGGGACTAATAAGTATAATTATTATAGGTCTAGCGATAATAATAGTAAAATATGGCTAATAGTGCATGTTATATTGATAACAATAAAAGTGATAAGTATATTTATTATAGTTCTATCGATAATAACTGCATAATATGGGTAATAATGCATGTTATATTGATGATAATAAAAGTAGTAAGTATATTTATTACAGTTCTAGCGATAATAACTGCATCATATGCGTAATAATGCATGTTATATTGATAATATCGGTAGTAATAAGTATAATTATTACAGTTCTAGCGATAATAACTGCATAATATGGGTAATAATGCACGTTATAATGCTAATAATATAAGTAATAAGTATAATTATTACAGTTCTAGCGATAATAACTGCATTATATGGGTAATAATGCATGTTATACTCATAATATCGGGAGTAATAAGTTTAATTATTATAGTTCTAGCGATAATAATAGTAAAATATGGCTAAGAGTGCATGTTATATTGATAATAATAAAAGTAATAAGTATATTTATTATAGTTCTATCGATAATAACTGCATAATATGGGTAATAATGCTTGTTATATTGATGATAATAAAAGTAGTAAGCATATTTATTACAGTTCTAGCGATAATAACTGCATTTTATGCGTAATAATGCATGTTATATTGATAATATCGGGAGTAGTAAGTATAATTATTATAGTTCTAGCGATAATAATAGTAAAATATGGCTAATACTGCATGTTATATTGATAATAATAAAAGTAATAAGTATATTTATTACAGTTCTATCGATAATAACTGCATAATATGGGTAATAATGCATGTTATATTGATGATAATAAAAGTAGTAAGTATATTTATTATAGATCTAGCGGTTATAACTGCATAATATGGGTAATAATGCATGTTATATTGATAATATCGGGAGTAATAAGTATAATTATTACAGTTCTAGCGATAATAACTGCATAATATGGGTAATAATGCACGTTATAATGCTAATAATATAAGTAATAAGTATAATTATGACAGTTCTTGCGATAATAACTGCCTTATATGGCTAATAATGCATGTTATATTCATAACATCGGGAGTAATAAGTACAATTATTACAGTTCTAGCGATAATAATTGCATTATGTGGGTAATAATGCATGTTATATTGATGATAATAAAAGTAGTAAGTATATTTATTATAGTTCTGGCGGTTATAACTGCATAATATGGGTAATAATGCATGTTATATTGACAATATCGGGAGTAATAAGTATAATTATTACAGTTCTAGCGGTAATAACTGCATTATATGGGTAATAATGCATGTTGTATTGATAATATCGGCAGTAATAAGTATAATTATTATAGTTCTAGCGATAATAATAGTAAAATATGGCTAATAGTGCATGTTATATTCATAATAATAAAAGTAATAAGTATATTTATTATACTTCTGTCGATAATAACTGCATTATATGGGTAATAATGCATGTTATATTGATAATATTGGGAGTAGTAAGTATAATTATTATAGTTCTAGCGATAATAATAGTAAAATCTGCCTAATAGTGCATGTTATATTGATAATAATGAAAGTAATACGTATAATTATTATAGTTCTATCGACAATAACTGCATAATATGGGTAATAATGCATGTTATATTGACAATATCGGGAGTAATAAGTATAATTATTACAGTTCTTGCGATAATAACTGCAATGTATGGTTAATAAAGCACGTTATATTGCTAATAATATAAGTAATACGTATAATTATTACAGTTCTAGCGGTAATAACTGCATTATATAGGTAATAATGCATGTTATATTCATAATATCGGGAGTAATAAGTATAATTATTATAGTTCTAGCGATAATAATAGTACAATACGGCTAATAGTGCCTATTATATTGATAATAATAAAAGTTATAAGTACATTTAATACAGTTCTATCGATAATAACTGCATAATATGGGTAATAATGCATGTTATATTGATGATAATAAAACTAATACGTATAGTTATTATAGTTCTAGCGATAAGAACTGCATAATATGGGTAATAGTGCATGTTATATTGATAATAATATAAGTAATAAGTATAATTATTACAGTTCTTGCGATAATAACTGCAATGTATGGTTAATAAAGCACGTTATATTGCTAATAATATAAGTAATACGTATAATTATTACAGTTCTAGCGATAATAACTGCATTATATGGGTAATAATGCATGTTATATTGATAATATCGGGACTAATAAGTATAATTATTATAGGTCTAGCGATAATAATAGTAAAATATGGCTAAGAGTGCATGTTATATTGATAATAATAAAAGTAATAAGTATATTTATTATAGTTCTATCGATAATAACTGCATAATATGGGTAATAATGCTTGTTATATTGATGATAATAAAAGTAGTAAGCATATTTATTACAGTTCTAGCGATAATAACTGCATTTTATGCGTAATAATGCATGTTATATTGATAATATCGGGAGTAGTAAGTATAATTATTATAGTTCTAGCGATAATAATAGTAAAATATGGCTAATACTGCATGTTATATTGATAATAATAAAAGTAATAAGTATATTTATTACAGTTCTATCGATAATAACTGCATAATTTGGGTAATAATGCATGTTATATTGATGATAATAAAAGTAGTAAGTATATTTATTATAGTTCTAGCGGTTATAACTGCATAATATGGGTAATAATGCATGTTATATTGATGATAATAAAAGTAGTAAGTATAGTTATTACAGTTCTAGCGATAATGACTGCAATATATGTGTAATAATGCATGCTATATTGATAATAATATAAGTAGTAAGTATAGTTATTACAGTTCTAGCGATAATGACTGCAATATATGTGTAATAATGCATGTAATATTGATAATATCGGGAGTAATAAGTATAATTATTACAGTTCTAGCGATAATAACTGCATAATATGGGTAATAATGCATGTTATATTGATAATATCGAGAGTAATAAGTATAATTATTATAGTTCTAGCGATAATAACTGCGTTATATGGGTAATAATGCATGTTATATTGATAATATGGGGAGTAATAAGTATAATTACTGTAGTTCTAGCGATAATAATAGTAAAATATGATTAATAATGCATGTTATATTGATGACAATGAAAGTAGTAAGTGTATTTAGTATAGTTCTGGCGATAATAACTGCATAATATGGGTAATAATGCATGCTATATTGATGATAATAAAAGTAATAAGTATATTTATTATAGTTCTAGCGATAATAACTGCATAATATGGGTAATAATGCATGCTATATTGATAATATCGGGAGTAATAAGTATAATTATTATAGTTCTAGCGATAATAACAGTAAAATATGGCTAATAGTGCATGTTATATTGATAATAGTAAAAGTAATAAGTACATTTAATACAGTTCTATCGATAATAACTGCATAATATGGGTAATAATGCATGTTATATTGATGATAATAAAACTAATACGTATAGTTATTATAGTTCTAGCGATAAGAACTGCATAATATGGGTAATAGTGCATGTTATATTGATAATAATATAAGTAATAAGTATAATTATTGCAGTTCTTGCGATAATAACTGCAATGTATGGTTAATAAAGCACGTTATATTGCTAATAATATAAGTAATACGTATAATTATTACAGTTCTAGCGATAATAACTGCATTATATGGGTAATAATGCATGTTATATTGATAATATCGGGACTAATAAGTATAATTATTATAGGTCTAGCGATAATAATAGTAAAATATGGCTAATAGTGCATGTTATATTGATAACAATAAAAGTGATAAGTATATTTATTATAGTTCTATCGATAATAACTGCATAATATGGGTAATAATGCATGTTATATTGATGATAATAAAAGTAGTAAGTATATTTATTACAGTTCTAGCGATAATAACTGCATCATATGCGTAATAATGCATGTTATATTGATAATATCGGTAGTAATAAGTATAATTATTACAGTTCTAGCGATAATAACTGCATAATATGGGTAATAATGCACGTTATAATGCTAATAATATAAGTAATAAGTATAATTATTACAGTTCTAGCGATAATAACTGCATTATATGGGTAATAATGCATGTTATACTCATAATATCGGGAGTAATAAGTTTAATTATTATAGTTCTAGCGATAATAATAGTAAAATATGGCTAAGAGTGCATGTTATATTGATAATAATAAAAGTAATAAGTATATTTATTATAGTTCTATCGATAATAACTGCATAATATGGGTAATAATGCTTGTTATATTGATGATAATAAAAGTAGTAAGCATATTTATTACAGTTCTAGCGATAATAACTGCATTTTATGCGTAATAATGCATGTTATATTGATAATATCGGGAGTAGTAAGTATAATTATTATAGTTCTAGCGATAATAATAGTAAAATATGGCTAATACTGCATGTTATATTGATAATAATAAAAGTAATAAGTATATTTATTACAGTTCTATCGATAATAACTGCATAATATGGGTAATAATGCATGTTATATTGATGATAATAAAAGTAGTAAGTATATTTATTATAGATCTAGCGGTTATAACTGCATAATATGGGTAATAATGCATGTTATATTGATAATATCGGGAGTAATAAGTATAATTATTACAGTTCTAGCGATAATAACTGCATAATATGGGTAATAATGCACGTTATAATGCTAATAATATAAGTAATAAGTATAATTATGACAGTTCTTGCGATAATAACTGCCTTATATGGCTAATAATGCATGTTATATTCATAACATCGGGAGTAATAAGTACAATTATTACAGTTCTAGCGATAATAATTGCATTATGTGGGTAATAATGCATGTTATATTGATGATAATAAAAGTAGTAAGTATATTTATTATAGTTCTGGCGGTTATAACTGCATAATATGGGTAATAATGCATGTTATATTGACAATATCGGGAGTAATAAGTATAATTATTACAGTTCTAGCGGTAATAACTGCATTATATGGGTAATAATGCATGTTGTATTGATAATATCGGCAGTAATAAGTATAATTATTATAGTTCTAGCGATAATAATAGTAAAATCTGCCTAATAGTGCATGTTATATTGATAATAATGAAAGTAATACGTATAATTATTAATAGTTCTATCGACAATAACTGCATAATATGGGTAATAATGCATGTTATATTGACAATATCGGGAGTAATAAGTATAATTATTACAGTTCTAGCGGTAATAACTGCATTATATAGGTAATAATGCATGTTATATTCATAATATCGGGAGTAATAAGTATAATTATTATAGTTCTAGCGATAATAATAGTACAATACGGCTAATAGTGCCTATTATATTGATAATAATAAAAGTAATAAGTACATTTAATACAGTTCTATCGATAATAACTGCATAATATGGGTAATAATGCATGTTATATTGATGATAATAAAACTAATACGTATATTTATTATAGTTCTAGCGATAAGAACTGCATAATATGGGTAATAGTGCATGTTATATTGATAATAATATAAGTAATAAGTATAATTATTACAGTTCTTGCGATAATAACTGCAATGTATGGTTAATAAAGCACGTTATATTGCTAATAATATAAGTAATACGTATAATTATTACAGTTCTAGCGGTAATAACTGCATTATATAGGTAATAATGCATGTTATATTCATAATATCGGGAGTAATAAGTATAATTATTATAGTTCTAGCGATAATAATAGTACAATACGGCTAATAGTGCCTATTATATTGATAATAATAAAAGTTATAAGTACATTTAATACAGTTCTATCGATAATAACTGCATAATATGGGTAATAATGCATGTTATATTGATGATAATAAAACTAATACGTATAGTTATTATAGTTCTAGCGATAAGAACTGCATAATATGGGTAATAGTGCATGTTATATTGATAATAATATAAGTAATAAGTATAATTATTACAGTTCTTGCGATAATAACTGCAATGTATGGTTAATAAAGCACGTTATATTGCTAATAATATAAGTAATACGTATAATTATTACAGTTCTAGCGATAATAACTGCATTATATGGGTAATAATGCATGTTATATTGATAATATCGGGACTAATAAGTATAATTATTATAGGTCTAGCGATAATAATAGTAAAATATGGCTAAGAGTGCATGTTATATTGATAATAATAAAAGTAATAAGTATATTTATTATAGTTCTATCGATAATAACTGCATAATATGGGTAATAATGCTTGTTATATTGATGACAATAAAAGTAGTAAGCATATTTATTACAGTTCTAGCGATAATAACTGCATTTTATGCGTAATAATGCATGTTATATTGATAATATCGGGAGTAGTAAGTATAATTATTATAGTTCTAGCGATAATAATAGTAAAATATGGCTAATACTGCATGTTATATTGATAATAATAAAAGTAATAAGTATATTTATTACAGTTCTATCGATAATAACTGCATAATTTGGGTAATAATGCATGTTATATTGATGATAATAAAAGTAGTAAGTATATTTATTATAGATCTAGCGGTTATAACTGCATAATATGGGTAATAATGCATGTTATATTGATAATATCGGGAGTAATAAGTATAATTATTACAGTTCTAGCGATAATAACTGCATAATATGGGTAATAATGCACGTTATAATGCTAATAATATAAGTAATAAGTATAATTATTACAGTTCTTGCGATAATAACTGCCTTATATGGCTAATAATGCATGTTATATTCATAACATCGGGAGTAATAAGTACAATTATTACAGTTCTAGCGATAATAATTGCATTATGTGGGTAATAATGCATGTTATATTGATGATAATAAAAGTAGTAAGTATATTTATTACAGTTCTAGCGATAATAACTGCATTACATGCGTAATAATGCATGCTATATTGATAATAATATAAGTAGTAAGTATAGTTATTACAGTTCTAGCGATAATGACTGCAATATATGTGTAATAATGCATGTAATATTGATAATATCGGGAGTAATAAGTATAATTATTATAGTTCTAGCGATAATAACAGTAAAATATGGCTAATAGTGCTTGTTATATTGATAATAACAAAAGTAGTAAGTATAATTATTATAGTTCTAGCGATAATGACTGCAATATATGTGTAATAATGCATGTAATATTGATAATATCGGGAGTAATAAGTATAATTATTATAGTTCTAGCGATAATAACAGTAAAATATGGCTAATAGTGCTTGTTATATTGATAATAACAAAAGTAGTAAGTATAATTATTATAGTTCTAGCGATAATAATAGTAAAATATGGCTAATAGTGCATGCTATATTGATAATAATAAAAGTAATAAGTATATTTATTATAGTTCTAGCGATAATAACTGCATAATATGGGTAATAATGCATATTATATTGATAATAATAAAAGTAATAAGTATAATTATTACAGTTCTAGCGATAATAACTGCGTTATATGGGTAATAATGCATGTTATATTGATAATATGGGGAGTAATAAGTATAATTACTGCAGTTCTAGCGATAATAATAGTAAAATATGATTAATAATGCATGTTATATTGATGACAATGAAAGTAGTAAGTGTATTTAGTATAGTTCTGGCGATAATAACTGCATAATATGGGTAATAATGCATGCTATATTGATGATAATAAAAGTAATAAGTATATTTATTATAGTTCTAGCGATAATAACTGCATAATATGGGTAATAATGCATGCTATATTGATAATATCGGGAGTAATAAGTATAATTATTATAGTTCTAGCGATAATAACAGTAAAATATGGCTAATAGTGCATGTTATATTGATAATAATAAAAGTAATAAGTATATTTATTATTGTTCTCGCGATAATAACCGCATAATATGGGTAATAATGCATGCTATAATGATGATAATCAAAGTAATAACTATATTTATTATAGTTCTAGCGATAATAACTGCATAATATGGGTAATGATGCACGTTATATTGACAATGTCGAGAGTAATAAGTATAATTATTATAGTTCAAGCGATAATAATAGTAAAATATGGCTAATAGTGCATGTTATATTGATAATAATAAAAGTAATAAGTATATTTATTATACTTCTGTCGATAATAACTGCATTATATGGGTAATAATGCATGTTATATTGATAATATTGGGAGTAATAAGTATAATTATTATAGTTCTAGCGATAATAATAGTAAAATCTCCCTAATAGTGCATGTTATATTGATAATAATGAAAGTAATACGTATAATTATTATAGTTCTATCGACAATAACTGCATAATATGGGTAATAATGCATGTTATATTGATGATAATAAAAGTAGTAAGTATATTTATTACAGTTCTAGCGATAATAACTGCATTACATGCGTAATAATGCATGCTATATTGATAATAATATAAGTAGTAAGTATAGTTATTACAGTTCTAGCGATAATGACTGCAATATATGTGTAATAATGCATGTAATATTGATAATATCGGGAGTAATAAGTATAATTATTATAGTTCTAGCGATAATAACAGTAAAATATGGCTAATAGTGCTTGTTATATTGATAATAACAAAAGTAGTAAGTATAATTATTATAGTTCTAGCGATAATAATAGTAAAATATGGCTAAGAGTGCATGTTATATTGATAATAATTAAAGTAATAAGTATATTTACTATATTTCTAGCGATAATAACTGCATAATATGGTTAACAATGCATGCTATATTGATAATAATAGACGTAATAAGTATATTTAATACAGTTCTAGCGATAATAACTGCATAATATGGGTAATAATGCATGTTATATTGATAATATCGAGAGTAATAAGTATAATTATTATAGTTCTAGCGATAATAACTGCGTTATATGTGTAATAATGCATGTTATATTGATAATATCGGGAGTAATAAGTATGATTATTATAGTTCTGGCGATAATAATAGTAAGATATGGCTAATAGTGCATGCTATATTGATAATAATAAAAGTAATAAGTATATTTATTATAGTTCTAGCGATAATAACTGCATAATATGGGTAATAATGCATATTATATTGATAATAATAAAAGTAATAAGTATAATTATTACAGTTCTAGCGATAATAACTGCGTTATATGGGTAATAATGCATGTTATATTGATAATATGGGGAGTAATAAGTATAATTACTGTAGTTCTAGCGATAATAATAGTAAAATATGATTAATAATGCATGTTATATTGATGACAATGAAAGTAGTAAGTGTATTTAGTATAGTTCTGGCGATAATAACTGCATAATATGGGTAATAATGCATGCTATATTGATGATAATAAAAGTAATAAGTATATTTATTATAGTTCTAGCGATAATAACTGCATAATATGGGTAATAATGCATGCTATATTGATAATATCGGGAGTAATAAGTATAATTATTATAGTTCTAGCGATAATAACAGTAAAATATGGCTAATAGTGCATGTTATATTGATAATAATAAAAGTAATAAGTATATTTATTATTGTTCTCGCGATAATAACCGCATAATATGGGTAATAATGCATGCTATAATGATGATAATCAAAGTAATAACTATATTTATTATAGTTCTAGCGATAATAACTGCATAATATGGGTAATGATGCACGTTATATTGACAATGTCGAGAGTAATATGTATAATTATTATAGTTCAAGCGATAATAATAGTAAAATATGGCTAATAGTGCATGTTATATTGATAATAATAAAAGTAATAAGTATATTTATTATAGTTCTAGCGATAATAACTGCACAATATGGGTAATAATGCATGCTATAGTGATAATAATATAAGTAATAAGTATAATTATTACAGTTCTAGCGATAATAACTGCATTATATGGGTAATAATGCATGTTATATCGATAATATCGGGAGTAATAAGTATGACTATTATAGTTCTAGCGACAATAATAGTAAAATATGATTAATAATGCATGTTATATTGATGATAATAAAAGTAATACGTATAATTATTATAGTTCAAGCGATAATAATAGTAAAATATGGCTAATAGTGCATGTTATATTGATAATATCGGAAGTAATAAGTATAATTATTATAGTTCTAGCGATAATAATAGTAAAATATGGCTAATAGTGCATGTTATATTGATAATAAAAAAAGTAATAAGTATATTGACTATATTTCTAGCGATAATAACTTCATAATATGGGTAATAGTGCATGCTATATTGATAATAATATAAGTAATAAGTATAATTATTACAGTTCTAGCCATATTCAGTGCATTATATGAGTACGAATGAATGTTATATTCATAATATCGTGAGTAATAAGTATATTTAATATAGTTCTAGCAACAATAACTGCATAATATGGGTAATAATGCATATAACATTGATAATAATAAAAGTAATAAGTATAATTATTACAGTTCTAGCGATAATGACTGCGTTCTATGGGTAATAATGCATGTTATATTCATAATATCGGGAGTAATAAGTATAGTTATTATAGTTCTCGCGACAATAATAGTAAAATATGATTAATAATGCATGTTATATTGATGATAATAAAAGTAATAAGTATGTTTAGTGTAGTTCTAGCAATAATAACTGCATAATACGGGGAACAGTGCATGTTATATTGATGATAATAAAAGTACTAAGTATAATTATTACAGTTCTAGCGATAATAACTGCATTATATGGGTAATAATGCATGTTATATTGATAACATCGGGAGTAATAAGTATAATTATTATAATCCTAGCGATAATAATAGTGAAATATGGCTAATAGTGCATGTTATATTGATAATAATAAAAGTAATAAGTATATTTATTACAGTTCTATCGATAATAACTGCATAATATGGGTAATAATGCATGTTATAATCATAATATCGGGAGTAATAAGTATAATTATTATAGTTCTAGCGATAATAATAGTAAAATATGGCTAATAGTGCATGTTATATTCATAATAATAAAAGTATTAAGTATATTTATTATACTTCTGTCGATAATAACTGCATTATATGGGTAATAGTGCATGTTATATTGATAATATTGGGAGTAATAAGTATAATTATTATAGTTCTAGCGTTAATAACAGTAAAATATGGCAAATAGTGCATGTTATATTGATTATAATAAAAGTAATAAGTATACTTATTACAGTTCTATCGATAATAACTGCATAATATGGGTAATAATGCATGTTATATTCATAATATCGGGAGTAATATGTATAATTATTATAGTTCTAGCTATAATAATAGTGCAATACGGCTAATAGTGCCTATTATATTGATAATAATAAAAGTAATAAGTACATTTATTACAGTTCTATCGATAATAACTGCATAATATGGGTAATAATGCACGTTATAATGCTAATAATATAAGTAATAAGTATAATTATTACAGTTCTAGCGATAATAACTGCATTATATGGGTAATAATGCATGTTATAATCATAACATCGGGAGTAATAAGTACAATTATTACAGATCTAGCGATAATAATTGCATTATGTGGGTAATAATGCATGTTATATTGATGATAATAAAAGTAGTAAGTATATTTATTATAGTTCTAGCGGTTATAACTGCATAATATGGGTAATAATGCATGTTATATTGACAATATCGGGAGTAATAAGTATAATTATTACAGTTCTAGCGGTAATAACTGCATTATATGGGTAATAATGCATGTTGTATTGATAATATCGGCAGTAATAAGTATAATTATTATAGTTCTGGCGATAATAATAGTAAAATATGGCTAATAGTGCATGTTATATTCATAATAATAAAAATAATAAGTATATTTATTATACTTCTGTCGATAATAACTGCATTATATGGGTAATAATGCATGTTATATTGATAATATTGGGAGTAATAAGTATAATTATTATAGTTCTAGCGATAATAATAGTAAAATCTGCCTAATAGTGCATGTTATATTGATAATAATGAAAGTAATACGTATAATTATTATAGTTCTATCGACAATAACTGCATAATATGGGTAATAATGCATGTTATATTGATGATAATAAAAGTAGTAAGTATAGTTATTACAGTTCTAGCGATAATGACTGCAATATATGTGTAATAATGCATGCTATATTGATAATAATATAAGTAGTAAGTATAGTTATTACAGTTCTAGCGATAATGACTGCAATATATGTGTAATAATGCATGTAATATTGATAATATCGGGAGTAATAAGTATAATTATTATAGTTCTAGCGATAATAACAGTAAAATATGGCTAATAGTGCTTGTTATATTGATAATAACAAAAGTAGTAAGTATAATTATTATAGTTCTAGCGATAATGACTGCAATATATGTGTAATAATGCATGTAATATTGATAATATCGGGAGTAATAAGTATAATTATTATAGTTCTAGCGATAATAACAGTAAAATATGGCTAATAGTGCTTGTTATATTGATAATAACAAAAGTAGTAAGTATAATTATTATAGTTCTAGCGATAATAATAGTAAAATATGGCTAATAGTGCATGCTATATTGATAATAATAAAAGTAATAAGTATATTTATTATAGTTCTAGCGATAATAACTGCATAATATGGGTAATAATGCATATTATATTGATAATAATAAAAGTAATAAGTATAATTATTACAGTTCTAGCGATAATAACTGCGTTATATGGGTAATAATGCATGTTATATTGATAATATGGGGAGTAATAAGTATAATTACTGCAGTTCTAGCGATAATAATAGTAAAATATGATTAATAATGCATGTTATATTGATGACAATGAAAGTAGTAAGTGTATTTAGTATAGTTCTGGCGATAATAACTGCATAATATGGGTAATAATGCATGCTATATTGATGATAATAAAAGTAATAAGTATATTTATTATAGTTCTAGCGATAATAACTGCATAATATGGGTAATAATGCATGCTATATTGATAATATCGGGAGTAATAAGTATAATTATTATAGTTCTAGCGATAATAACAGTAAAATATGGCTAATAGTGCATGTTATATTGATAATAATAAAAGTAATAAGTATATTTATTATTGTTCTCGCGATAATAACCGCATAATATGGGTAATAATGCATGCTATAATGATGATAATCAAAGTAATAACTATATTTATTATAGTTCTAGCGATAATAACTGCATAATATGGGTAATGATGCACGTTATATTGACAATGTCGAGAGTAATAAGTATAATTATTATAGTTCAAGCGATAATAATAGTAAAATATGGCTAATAGTGCATGTTATATTGATAATAATAAAAGTAATAAGTATATTTATTATACTTCTGTCGATAATAACTGCATTATATGGGTAATAATGCATGTTATATTGATAATATTGGGAGTAATAAGTATAATTATTATAGTTCTAGCGATAATAATAGTAAAATCTGCCTAATAGTGCATGTTATATTGATAATAATGAAAGTAATACGTATAATTATTATAGTTCTATCGACAATAACTGCATAATATGGGTAATAATGCATGTTATATTGATGATAATAAAAGTAGTAAGTATATTTATTACAGTTCTAGCGATAATAACTGCATTACATGCGTAATAATGCATGCTATATTGATAATAATATAAGTAGTAAGTATAGTTATTACAGTTCTAGCGATAATGACTGCAATATATGTGTAATAATGCATGTAATATTGATAATATCGGGAGTAATAAGTATAATTATTATAGTTCTAGCGATAATAACAGTAAAATATGGCTAATAGTGCTTGTTATATTGATAATAACAAAAGTAGTAAGTATAATTATTATAGTTCTAGCGATAATAATAGTAAAATATGGCTAAGAGTGCATGTTATATTGATAATAATTAAAGTAATAAGTATATTTACTATATTTCTAGCGATAATAACTGCATAATATGGTTAACAATGCATGCTATATTGATAATAATAGACGTAATAAGTATATTTAATACAGTTCTAGCGATAATAACTGCATAATATGGGTAATAATGCATGTTATATTGATAATATCGAGAGTAATAAGTATAATTATTATAGTTCTAGCGATAATAACTGCGTTATATGTGTAATAATGCATGTTATATTGATAATATCGGGAGTAATAAGTATGATTATTATAGTTCTGGCGATAATAATAGTAAGATATGGCTAATAGTGCATGCTATATTGATAATAATAAAAGTAATAAGTATATTTATTATAGTTCTAGCGATAATAACTGCATAATATGGGTAATAATGCATATTATATTGATAATAATAAAAGTAATAAGTATAATTATTACAGTTCTAGCGATAATAACTGCGTTATATGGGTAATAATGCATGTTATATTGATAATATGGGGAGTAATAAGTATAATTACTGTAGTTCTAGCGATAATAATAGTAAAATATGATTAATAATGCATGTTATATTGATGACAATGAAAGTAGTAAGTGTATTTAGTATAGTTCTGGCGATAATAACTGCATAATATGGGGAATAATGCATGCTATATTGATGATAATAAAAGTAATAAGTATATTTATTATAGTTCTAGCGATAATAACTGCATAATATGGGTAATAATGCATGCTATATTGATAATATCGGGAGTAATAAGTATAATTATTATAGTTCTAGCGATAATAACAGTAAAATATGGCTAATAGTGCATGTTATATTGATAATAATAAAAGTAATAAGTATATTTATTATTGTTCTCGCGATAATAACCGCATAATATGGGTAATAATGCATGCTATAATGATGATAATCAAAGTAATAACTATATTTATTATAGTTCTAGCGATAATAACTGCATAATATGGGTAATGATGCACGTTATATTGACAATGTCGAGAGTAATATGTATAATTATTATAGTTCAAGCGATAATAATAGTAAAATATGGCTAATAGTGCATGTTATATTGATAATAATAAAAGTAATAAGTATATTTATTATAGTTCTAGCGATAATAACTGCACAATATGGGTAATAATGCATGCTATAGTGATAATAATATAAGTAATAAGTATAATTATTACAGTTCTAGCGATAATAACTGCATTATATGGGTAATAATGCATGTTATATCGATAATATCGGGAGTAATAAGTATGACTATTATAGTTCTAGCGACAATAATAGTAAAATATGATTAATAATGCATGTTATATTGATGATAATAAAAGTAATACGTATAATTATTATAGTTCAAGCGATAATAATAGTAAAATATGGCTAATAGTGCATGTTATATTGATAATATCGGAAGTAATAAGTATAATTATTATAGTTCTAGCGATAATAATAGTAAAATATGGCTAATAGTGCATGTTATATTGATAATAAAAAAAGTAATAAGTATATTGACTATATTTCTAGCGATAATAACTTCATAATATGGGTAATAGTGCATGCTATATTGATAATAATATAAGTAATAAGTATAATTATTACAGTTCTAGCCATATTCAGTGCATTATATGAGTACGAATGAATGTTATATTCATAATATCGTGAGTAATAAGTATATTTAATATAGTTCTAGCAACAATAACTGCATAATATGGGTAATAATGCATATAACATTGATAATAATAAAAGTAATAAGTATAATTATTACAGTTCTAGCGATAATGACTGCGTTCTATGGGTAATAATGCATGTTATATTCATAATATCGGGAGTAATAAGTATAGTTATTATAGTTCTCGCGACAATAATAGTAAAATATGATTAATAATGCATGTTATATTGATGATAATAAAAGTAATAAGTATGTTTAGTGTAGTTCTAGCAATAATAACTGCATAATACGGGGAACAGTGCATGTTATATTGATGATAATAAAAGTACTAAGTATAATTATTACAGTTCTAGCGATAATAACTGCATTATATGGGTAATAATGCATGTTATATTGATAACATCGGGAGTAATAAGTATAATTATTATAATCCTAGCGATAATAATAGTGAAATATGGCTAATAGTGCATGTTATATTGATAATAATAAAAGTAATAAGTATATTTATTACAGTTCTATCGATAATAACTGCATAATATGGGTAATAATGCATGTTATAATCATAATATCGGGAGTAATAAGTATAATTATTATAGTTCTAGCGATAATAATAGTAAAATATGGCTAATAGTGCATGTTATATTCATAATAATAAAAGTATTAAGTATATTTATTATACTTCTGTCGATAATAACTGCATTATATGGGTAATAGTGCATGTTATATTGATAATATTGGGAGTAATAAGTGTAATTATTATAGTTCTAGCGTTAATAACAGTAAAATATGGCAAATAGTGCATGTTATATTGATTATAATAAAAGTAATAAGTATACTTATTACAGTTCTATCGATAATAACTGCATAATATGGGTAATAATGCATGTTATATTCATAATATCGGGAGTAATATGTATAATTATTATAGTTCTAGCTATAATAATAGTGCAATACGGCTAATAGTGCCTATTATATTGATAATAATAAAAGTAATAAGTACATTTATTACAGTTCTATCGATAATAACTGCATAATATGGGTAATAATGCACGTTATAATGCTAATAATATAAGTAATAAGTATAATTATTACAGTTCTAGCGATAATAACTGCATTATATGGGTAATAATGCATGTTATAATCATAACATCGGGAGTAATAAGTACAATTATTACAGATCTAGCGATAATAATTGCATTATGTGGGTAATAATGCATGTTATATTGATGATAATAAAAGTAGTAAGTATATTTATTATAGTTCTAGCGGTTATAACTGCATAATATGGGTAATAATGCATGTTATATTGACAATATCGGGAGTAATAAGTATAATTATTACAGTTCTAGCGGTAATAACTGCATTATATGGGTAATAATGCATGTTGTATTGATAATATCGGCAGTAATAAGTATAATTATTATAGTTCTGGCGATAATAATAGTAAAATATGGCTAATAGTGCATGTTATATTCATAATAATAAAAATAATAAGTATATTTATTATACTTCTGTCGATAATAACTGCATTATATGGGTAATAATGCATGTTATATTGATAATATTGGGAGTAATAAGTATAATTATTATAGTTCTAGCGATAATAATAGTAAAATCTGCCTAATAGTGCATGTTATATTGATAATAATGAAAGTAATACGTATAATTATTATAGTTCTATCGACAATAACTGCATAATATGGGTAATAATGCATGTTATATTGATGATAATAAAAGTAGTAAGTATAGTTATTACAGTTCTAGCGATAATGACTGCAATATATGTGTAATAATGCATGCTATATTGATAATAATATAAGTAGTAAGTATAGTTATTACAGTTCTAGCGATAATGACTGCAATATATGTGTAATAATGCATGTAATATTGATAATATCGGGAGTAATAAGTATAATTATTATAGTTCTAGCGATAATAACAGTAAAATATGGCTAATAGTGCTTGTTATATTGATAATAACAAAAGTAGTAAGTATAATTATTATAGTTCTAGCGATAATGACTGCAATATATGTGTAATAATGCATGTAATATTGATAATATCGGGAGTAATAAGTATAATTATTATAGTTCTAGCGATAATAACAGTAAAATATGGCTAATAGTGCTTGTTATATTGATAATAACAAAAGTAGTAAGTATAATTATTATAGTTCTAGCGATAATAATAGTAAAATATGGCTAATAGTGCATGCTATATTGATAATAATAAAAGTAATAAGTATATTTATTATAGTTCTAGCGATAATAACTGCATAATATGGGTAATAATGCATATTATATTGATAATAATAAAAGTAATAAGTATAATTATTACAGTTCTAGCGATAATAACTGCGTTATATGGGTAATAATGCATGTTATATTGATAATATGGGGAGTAATAAGTATAATTACTGCAGTTCTAGCGATAATAATAGTAAAATATGATTAATAATGCATGTTATATTGATGACAATGAAAGTAGTAAGTGTATTTAGTATAGTTCTGGCGATAATAACTGCATAATATGGGTAATAATGCATGCTATATTGATGATAATAAAAGTAATAAGTATATTTATTATAGTTCTAGCGATAATAACTGCATAATATGGGTAATAATGCATGCTATATTGATAATATCGGGAGTAATAAGTATAATTATTATAGTTCTAGCGATAATAACAGTAAAATATGGCTAATAGTGCATGTTATATTGATAATAATAAAAGTAATAAGTATATTTATTACAGTTCTATCGATAATAACTGCATAATATGGGTAATAATGCATGTTATATTGATGATAATAAAAGTAGTAAGTATATTTATTATAGATCTAGCGGTTATAACTGCATAATATGGGTAATAATGCATGTTATATTGATAATATCGGGAGTAATAAGTATAATTATTACAGTTCTAGCGATAATAACTGCATAATATGGGTAATAATGCACGTTATAATGCTAATAATATAAGTAATAAGTATAATTATGACAGTTCTTGCGATAATAACTGCCTTATATGGCTAATAATGCATGTTATATTCATAACATCGGGAGTAATAAGTACAATTATTACAGTTCTAGCGATAATAATTGCATTATGTGGGTAATAATGCATGTTATATTGATGATAATAAAAGTAGTAAGTATATTTATTATAGTTCTAGCGGTTATAACTGCATAATATGGGTAATAATGCATGTTATATTGACAATATCGGGAGTAATAAGTATAATTATTACAGTTCTAGCGGTAATAACTGCATTATATGGGTAATAATGCATGTTGTATTGATAATATCGGCAGTAATAAGTATAATTATTATAGTTCTAGCGATAATAATAGTAAAATATGGCTAATAGTGCATGTTATATTCATAATAATAAAAGTAATAAGTATATTTATTATACTTCTGTCGATAATAACTGCATTATATGGGTAATAATGCATGTTATATTGATAATATTGGGAGTAGTAAGTATAATTATTATAGTTCTAGCGATAATAATAGTAAAATCTGCCTAATAGTGCATGTTATATTGATAATAATGAAAGTAATACGTATAATTATTATAGTTCTATCGACAATAACTGCATAATATGGGTAATAATGCATGTTATATTGACAATATCGGGAGTAATAAGTATAATTATTACAGTTCTAGCGGTAATAACTGCATTATATAGGTAATAATGCATGTTATATTCATAATATCGGGAGTAATAAGTATAATTATTATAGTTCTAGCGATAATAATAGTACAATACGGCTAATAGTGCCTATTATATTGATAATAATAAAAGTAATAAGTACATTTAATACAGTTCTATCGATAATAACTGCATAATATGGGTAATAATGCATGTTATATTGATGATAATAAAACTAATACGTATATTTATTATAGTTCTAGCGATAAGAACTGCATAATATGGGTAATAGTGCATGTTATATTGATAATAATATAAGTAATAAGTATAATTATTACAGTTCTTGCGATAATAACTGCAATGTATGGTTAATAAAGCACGTTATATTGCTAATAATATAAGTAATACGTATAATTATTACAGTTCTAGCGGTAATAACTGCATTATATAGGTAATAATGCATGTTATATTCATAATATCGGGAGTAATAAGTATAATTATTATAGTTCTAGCGATAATAATAGTACAATACGGCTAATAGTGCCTATTATATTGATAATAATAAAAGTTATAAGTACATTTAATACAGTTCTATCGATAATAACTGCATAATATGGGTAATAATGCATGTTATATTGATGATAATAAAACTAATACGTATAGTTATTATAGTTCTAGCGATAAGAACTGCATAATATGGGTAATAGTGCATGTTATATTGATAATAATATAAGTAATAAGTATAATTATTACAGTTCTTGCGATAATAACTGCAATGTATGGTTAATAAAGCACGTTATATTGCTAATAATATAAGTAATACGTATAATTATTACAGTTCTAGCGATAATAACTGCATTATATGGGTAATAATGCATGTTATATTGATAATATCGGGACTAATAAGTATAATTATTATAGGTCTAGCGATAATAATAGTAAAATATGGCTAAGAGTGCATGTTATATTGATTATAATAAAAGTAATAAGTATATTTATTATAGTTCTATCGATAATAACTGCATAATATGGGTAATAATGCTTGTTATATTGATGATAATAAAAGTAGTAAGCATATTTATTACAGTTCTAGCGATAATAACTGCATTTTATGCGTAATAATGCATGTTATATTGATAATATCGGGAGTAGTAAGTATAATTATTATAGTTCTAGCGATAATAATAGTAAAATATGGCTAATACTGCATGTTATATTGATAATAATAAAAGTAATAAGTATATTTATTACAGTTCTATCGATAATAACTGCATAATTTGGGTAATAATGCATGTTATATTGATGATAATAAAAGTAGTAAGTATATTTATTATAGATCTAGCGGTTATAACTGCATAATATGGGTAATAATGCATGTTATATTGATAATATCGGGAGTAATAAGTATAATTATTACAGTTCTAGCGATAATAACTGCATAATATGGGTAATAATGCACGTTATAATGCTAATAATATAAGTAATAAGTATAATTATTACAGTTCTTGCGATAATAACTGCCTTATATGGCTAATAATGCATGTTATATTCATAACATCGGGAGTAATAAGTACAATTATTACAGTTCTAGCGATAATAATTGCATTATGTGGGTAATAATGCATGTTATATTGATGATAATAAAAGTAGTAAGTATATTTATTATAGCTCTAGCGGTTATAACTGCATAATATGGGTAATAATGCATGTTATATTGACAATATCGGGAGTAATAAGTATAATTATTACAGTTCTAGCGGTAATAACTGCATTATATGGGTAATAATGCATGTTGTATTGATAATATCGGCAGTAATAAGTATAATTATTATAGTTCTAGCGATAATAATAGTAAAATATGGCTAATAGTGCATGTTATATTCATAATAATAAAAGTAATAAGTATATTTATTATACTTCTGTCGATAATAACTGCATTATATGGGTAATAATGCATGTTATATTGATAATATTGGGAGTAATAAGTATAATTATTATAGTTCTAGCGATAATAATAGTAAAATCTGCCTAATAGTGCATGTTATATTGATAATAATGAAAGTAATACGTATAATTATTATAGTTCTATCGACAATAACTGCATAATATGGGTAATAATGCATGTTATATTGATGATAATAAAAGTAGTAAGTATATTTATTACAGTTCTAGCGATAATAACTGCATTACATGCGTAATAATGCATGCTATATTGATAATAATATAAGTAGTAAGTATAGTTATTACAGTTCTAGCGATAATGACTGCAATATATGTGTAATAATGCATGTAATATTGATAATATCGGGAGTAATAAGTATAATTATTATAGTTCTAGCGATAATAACAGTAAAATATGGCTAATAGTGCTTGTTATATTGATAATAACAAAAGTAGTAAGTATAATTATTATAGTTCTAGCGATAATGACTGCAATATATGTGTAATAATGCATGTAATATTGATAATATCGGGAGTAATAAGTATAATTATTATAGTTCTAGCGATAATAACAGTAAAATATGGCTAATAGTGCTTGTTATATTGATAATAACAAAAGTAGTAAGTATAATTATTATAGTTCTAGCGATAATAATAGTAAAATATGGCTAATAGTGCATGCTATATTGATAATAATAAAAGTAATAAGTATATTTATTATAGTTCTAGCGATAATAACTGCATAATATGGGTAATAATGCATATTATATTGATAATAATAAAAGTAATAAGTATAATTATTACAGTTCTAGCGATAATAACTGCGTTATATGGGTAATAATGCATGTTATATTGATAATATGGGGAGTAATAAGTATAATTACTGTAGTTCTAGCGATAATAATAGTAAAATATGATTAATAATGCATGTTATATTGATGACAATGAAAGTAGTAAGTGTATTTAGTATAGTTCTGGCGATAATAACTGCATAATATGGGTAATAATGCATGCTATATTGATGATAATAAAAGTAATAAGTATATTTATTATAGTTCTAGCGATAATAACTGCATAATATGGGTAATAATGCATGCTATATTGATAATATCGGGAGTAATAAGTATAATTATTATAGTTCTAGCGATAATAACAGTAAAATATGGCTAATAGTGCATGTTATATTGATAATAATAAAAGTAATAAGTATATTTATTATTGTTCTCGCGATAATAACCGCATAATATGGGTAATAATGCATGCTATAATGATGATAATCAAAGTAATAACTATATTTATTATAGTTCTAGCGATAATAACTGCATAATATGGGTAATGATGCACGTTATATTGACAATGTCGAGAGTAATATGTATAATTATTATAGTTCAAGCGATAATAATAGTAAAATATGGCTAATAGTGCATGTTATATTGATAATAATAAAAGTAATAAGTATATTTATTATAGTTCTAGCGATAATAACTGCACAATATGGGTAATAATGCATGCTATAGTGATAATAATATAAGTAATAAGTATAATTATTACAGTTCTAGCGATAATAACTGCATTATATGGGTAATAATGCATGTTATATCGATAATATCGGGAGTAATAAGTATGACTATTATAGTTCTAGCGACAATAATAGTAAAATATGATTAATAATGCATGTTATATTGATGATAATAAAAGTAATACGTATAATTATTACAGTTCTAGCGATAATGACTGCGTTCTATGGGTAATAATGCATGTTATATTCATAATATCGGGAGTAATAAGTATAGTTATTATAGTTCTCGCGACAATAATAGTAAAATATGATTAATAATGCATGTTATATTGATGATAATAAAAGTAATAAGTATGTTTAGTGTAGTTCTAGCAATAATAACTGCATAATACGGGGAACAGTGCATGTTATATTGATGATAATAAAAGTACTAAGTATAATTATTACAGTTCTAGCGATAATAACTGCATTATATGGGTAATAATGCATGTTATATTGATAACATCGGGAGTAATAAGTATAATTATTATAATCCTAGCGATAATAATAGTGAAATATGGCTAATAGTGCATGTTATATTGATAATAATAAAAGTAATAAGTATATTTATTACAGTTCTATCGATAATAACTGCATAATATGGGTAATAATGCACGTTACATTGCTAATAGTGTAAGTAGTAAGTATAATTATTACAGTTCTAGCGATAATAACTGCATTATATGGGTAATAATGCATGTTATATTGATAATATCGGGAGTAATAAGTACGACTATTATAGTTCTAGCGATAATAATAGTAAAATATGGCTAATAGTGCATGTTATATTGTTAATAATAAAAGTAATAAGTATATTTATTATAGTTCTAGCGATAATAACTGCATAATATGGTTAATAATGCATGCTATATTGATAATATCGGGAGCAATAAGTATAATTATTATAGTTCTAGCGATAATAATAGTAAATTATGATTAGTAATGCATGTTATATTGATGATAATGAAAGTAATAAGTATATTTAGTATAGTTCTAGCGATCATAACTGCATAATACGGGTAATAATGCATGCTATATTGATGACAATAAATGTAATAACTATATTTATTATAGTTCCAGCGATAATAACTGCATAATATGGGTAATGATGCACGTTATATTGACAATGTCGCGAGTAATAAGTATAATTATTATAGTTCAAGCGATAATAATAGTAAAATATGGCTAATAGTGCATGTTATATTGATAATAAGAAAAGTAATAAGTATATTTATTATACTTCTGTCGATAATAACTGCATTATATGGGTAATAATGCATGTTATATTGATAATATCGGGAGTAATAAGTACGATTATTATAGTTCTAGCGATAATAATAGTAAAATATGGCTAATAGTGCATGTTATATTGTTAATAATAAAAGTAATAAGTATATTTATTATAGTTCTAGCGATAATAACTGCATAATACGGGGAATGGTGCATATTATATTGATGATAATAAAAGTACTAAGTATATTTATTACAGTTCTATCGATAATAACTGCATAATATGGGTAATAATGCATGTTATATTGATGATAGTAAAAGTAGTAAGTATATTTATTACAGTTCTAGCGATAATAACTGCATTATATGCGTAATAATGCATGTTATATTGCTAATAATATAAGTAATAAGTATAATTATTACAGTTCTAGCGATAATAACTGCATTATATGGGTAATAATGCATGTTATATTGCTAATAATATAAGTAATAAGTATAATTATTACAGTTCTAGCGATGATAACTGCATAATATGGGTAATAATGCACGTTACATTGCTAATAGTGTAAGTAATAAGTATAATTATTACAGTTCTAGCGATAATAACTGCATTATATGGGTAATAATGCATGTTATATTGATAATATCGGGAGTAATAAGTATATTTATTATAGTTCTAGCGATAATAACTGCATAATATGGTTAATAATGCATGCTATATTGATAACATCGGGAGTAATAAGTATAATTATTATAGTTCTAGCGATAATAATAGTAAATTATGATTAGTAATGCATGTTATATTGATGATAATGAAAGTAATAAGTATATTTATTATAGTTCTATCGATAATAACTGCATAATACGGGGAATAGTGCATGTTATATTGATGATAATAAAAGTACTAAGTATAATTATTACAGTTCTAGCGATAATAACTGCATTATATGGGTAATAATGCATGTTATATTGATAATGTCGGGAGTAAAAAGAATAATTATTATAGTTCTAGCGATAATAATAGTAAAATATGGCTAATAGTGCATGTTATATGGATAAAAATAAAAGTAATAAGTATACTTATTATAGTTCTATCTATAATAACTGCATAATATGGGTACTAATGCATGTTATGTTGATGATAATGAAAGTAATACGTATATTTATTACAGTTCTAGCGATAATAACTGCATTATATGGGTTATAGTGCACGTTATATTGCTAATAATATAAGTAATAAGTATAATTATTACAGTTCTAGCGATAATAACTGCATTATATGGGTAATAATGCATGTTATATTGATAATGTCGGGAGTAATAAGTATAATTATTATAGTTCTAGCGATAATAATAGTAAAATATGGCTAATAGTGCATGTTATATTGATAATAATAAAAGTAATAAGTATATTTATTACAGTTCTATCGATAGTAACTGCATAATATGGGTAATAATGCATGTTATATTGATGATAATAAAAGTAATACGTATATTTATTATAGTTCTAGCGATAATAACTTCATAATATGGGTAATAATGCATGTTATATTGATAATAATATAAGTAATAAGTATATTTATTACAGTTCTATCGATAATAACTGCATAATATGGGTACTAATGCATGTTATGTTGATGATAATAAAAGTAATACGTATATTTATTATTGTTCTAGCGATAATAACTGCGTAATATGGGTAATAATGAATGTTATATTGATAATAATATAAGTAATAAGTATAATTATTACAGTTCTAGCGATAATAACTGCATTATATGGGTAATAATGCACGTTATATTGCTAATAATATAAGTAATAAGTATAATTATTACAGTTCTAGCGATAATAACTGCATTATATGGGTAATAATGCATGTTATACTCATAATATCGGGAGTAATAAGTTTAATTATTATAGTTCTAGCGATAATAATAGTAAAATATGGCTAAGAGTGCATGTTATATTGATAATAATAAAAGTAATAAGTATATTTATTATAGTTCTATCGATAATAACTGCATAATTTGGGTAATAATGCATGTTATATTGATGATAATAAAAGTAGTAAGTATATTTATTATAGATCTAGCGGTTATAACTGCATAATATGGGTAATAATGCATGTTATATTGATAATATCGGGAGTAATAAGTATAATTATTACAGTTCTAGCGATAATAACTGCATAATATGGGTAATAATGCACGTTATAATGCTAATAATATAAGTAATAAGTATAATTATTACAGTTCTTGCGATAATAACTGCCTTATATGGCTAATAATGCATGTTATATTCATAACATCGGGAGTAATAAGTACAATTATTACAGTTCTAGCGATAATAATTGCATTATGTGGGTAATAATGCATGTTATATTGATGATAATAAAAGTAGTAAGTATATTTATTATAGCTCTAGCGGTTATAACTGCATAATATGGGTAATAATGCATGTTATATTGATAATATTGGGAGTAATAAGTATAATTATTATAGTTCTAGCGATAATAATAGTAAAATCTGCCTAATAGTGCATGTTATATTGATAATAATGAAAGTAATACGTATAATTATTATAGTTCTATCGACAATAACTGCATAATATGGGTAATAATGCATGTTATATTGATGATAATAAAAGTAGTAAGTATATTTATTACAGTTCTAGCGATAATAACTGCATTACATGCGTAATAATGCATGCTATATTGATAATAATATAAGTAGTAAGTATAGTTATTACAGTTCTAGCGATAATGACTGCAATTTATGTGTAATAATGCATGTAATATTGATAATATCGGGAGTAATAAGTATAATTATTATAGTTCTAGCGATAATAACAGTAAAATATGGCTAATAGTGCTTGTTATATTGATAATAACAAAAGTAGTAAGTATAATTATTATAGTTCTAGCGATAATAATAGTAAAATATGGCTAAGAGTGCATGTTATATTGATAATAATTAAAGTAATAAGTATATTTACTATATTTCTAGCGATAATAACTGCATAATATGGTTAACAATGCATGCTATATCGATAATAATAGACGTAATAAGTATATTTAATACAGTTCTAGCGATAATAACTGCATAATATGGGTAATAATGCATGTTATATTGATAATATCGAGAGTAATAAGTATAATTATTATAGTTCTAGCGATAATAACTGCGTTATATGTGTAATAATGCATGTTATATTGATAATATCGGGAGTAATAAGTATGATTATTATAGTTCTGGCGATAATAATAGTAAGATATGGCTAATAGTGCATGCTATATTGATAATAATAAAAGTAATAAGTATATTTATTATAGTTCTAGCGATAATAACTGCATAATATGGGTAATAATGCATATTATATTGATAATAATAAAAGTAATAAGTATAATTATTACAGTTCTAGCGATAATAACTGCGTTATATGGGTAATAATGCATGTTATATTGATAATATGGGGAGTAATAAGTATAATTACTGTAGTTCTAGCGATAATAATAGTAAAATATGATTAATAATGCATGTTATATTGATGACAATGAAAGTAGTAAGTGTATTTAGTATAGTTCTGGCGATAATAACTGCATAATATGGGTAATAATGCATGCTATATTGATGATAATAAAATTAATAAGTATATTTATTATAGTTCTAGCGATAATAACTGCATAATATGGGTAATAATGCATGCTATATTGATAATATCGGGAGTAATAAGTATAATTATTATAGTTCCAGCGATAATAACAGTAAAATATGGCTAATAGTGCATGTTATATTGATAATAATAAAAGTAATAAGTATATTTATTATTGTTCTCGCGATAATAACCGCATAATATGGGTAATAATGCATGCTATAATGATGATAATCAAAGTAATAACTATATTTATTATAGTTCTAGCGATAATAACTGCATAATATGGGTAATGATGCACATTATATTGACAATGTCGAGAGTAATAAGTATAATTATTATAGTTCAAGCGATAATAATAGTAAAATATGGCTAATAGTGCATGTTATATTGATAATAATAAAAGTAATAAGTATATTTATTATAGTTCTAGCGATAATAACTGCACAATATGGGTAATAATGCATGCTATAGTGATAATAATATAAGTAATAAGTATAATTATTACAGTTCTAGCGATAATAACTGCATTATATGGGTAATAATGCATGTTATATCGATAATATCGGGAGTAATAAGTATGACTATTATAGTTCTAGCGACAATAATAGTAAAATATGATTAATAATGCATGTTATATTGATGATAATAAAAGTAATACGTATAATTATTATAGTTCAAGCGATAATAATAGTAAAATATGGCTAATAGTGCATGTTATATTGATAATATCGGAAGTAATAAGTATAATTATTATAGTTCTAGCGATAATAATAGTAAAATATGGCTAATAGTGCATGTTATATTGATAATAAAAAAAGTAATAAGTATATTGACTATATTTCTAGCGATAATAACTTCATAATATGGGTAATAGTGCATGCTATATTGATAATAATATAAGTAATAAGTATAATTATTACAGTTCTAGCCATATTCAGTGCATTATATGAGTACGAATGAATGTTATATTCATAATATCGTGAGTAATAAGTATATTTAATATAGTTCTAGCAACAATAACTGCATAATATGGGTAATAATGCATATAACATTGATAATAATAAAAGTAATAAGTATAATTATTACAGTTCTAGCGATAATGACTGCGTTCTATGGGTAATAATGCATGTTATATTCATAATATCGGGAGTAATAAGTATAGTTATTATAGTTCTAGCGACAATAATAGTAAAATATGATTAATAATGCATGTTATATTGATGATAATAAAAGTAATAAGTATGTTTAGTATAGTTCTAGCAATAATAACTGCATAATACGGGGAACAGTGCATGTTATATTGATGATAATAAAAGTACTAAGTATAATTATTACAGTTCTAGCGATAATAACTGCATTATATGGGTAATAATGCATGTTATATTGATAACATCGGGAGTAATAAGTATAATTATTATAATCCTAGCGATAATAATAGTGAAATATGGCTAATAGTGCATGTTATATTGATAATAATAAAAGTAATAAGTATATTTATTACAGTTCTATCGATAGTAACTGCATAATATGGGTAATAATGCATGTTATATTGATGATAATAAAAGTAATACGTATATTTATTATAGTTCTAGCGATAATAACTTCATAATATGGGTAATAATGCATGTTATATTGATAATAATATAAGTAATAAGTATATTTATTACAGTTCTATCGATAATAACTGCATAATATGGGTACTCATGCATGTTATGTTGATGATAATAAAAGTAATACGTATATTTATTATTGTTCTAGCGATAATAACTTCATAATATGGGTAATAATGCATGTTATATTGATAATAATATAAGTAATAAGTATATTTATTACAGTTCTATCGATAATAACTGCATAATATGGGTACTAATGCATGTTATGTTGATGATAATAAAAGTAATACGTATATTTATTATTGTTCTAGCGATAATAACTGCGTAATATGGGTAATAATGAATGTTATATTGATAATAATATAAGTAATAAGTATAATTATTACAGTTCTAGCGATAATAACTGCATTATATGGGTAATAATGCACGTTATATTGCTAATAATATAAGTAATAAGTATAATTATTACAGTTCTAGCGATAATAACTGCATTATATGGGTAATAATGCATGTTATACTCATAATATCGGGAGTAATAAGTTTAATTATTATAGTTCTAGCGATAATAATAGTAAAATATGGCTAAGAGTGCATGTTATATTGATAATAATAAAAGTAATAAGTATATTTATTATAGTTCTATCGATAATAACTGCATAATTTGGGTAATAATGCATGTTATATTGATGATAATAAAAGTAGTAAGTATATTTATTATAGATCTAGCGGTTATAACTGCATAATATGGGTAATAATGCATGTTATATTGATAATATCGGGAGTAATAAGTATAATTATTACAGTTCTAGCGATAATAACTGCATAATATGGGTAATAATGCACGTTATAATGCTAATAATATAAGTAATAAGTATAATTATTACAGTTCTTGCGATAATAACTGCCTTATATGGCTAATAATGCATGTTATATTCATAACATCGGGAGTAATAAGTACAATTATTACAGTTCTAGCGATAATAATTGCATTATGTGGGTAATAATGCATGTTATATTGATGATAATAAAAGTAGTAAGTATATTTATTATAGCTCTAGCGGTTATAACTGCATAATATGGGTAATAATGCATGTTACATTGATAACATTGGGAGTAATAAGTATAATTATTATAGTTCTAGCGATAATAATAGTAAAATCTGCCTAATAGTGCATGTTATATTGATAATAATGAAAGTAATACGTATAATTATTATAGTTCTATCGACAATAACTGCATAATATGGGTAATAATGCATGTTATATTGATGATAATAAAAGTAGTAAGTATATTTATTACAGTTCTAGCGATAATAACTGCATTACATGCGTAATAATGCATGCTATATTGATAATAATATAAGTAGTAAGTATAGTTATTACAGTTCTAGCGATAATGACTGCAATTTATGTGTAATAATGCATGTAATATTGATAATATCGGGAGTAATAAGTATAATTATTATAGTTCTAGCGATAATAACAGTAAAATATGGCTAATAGTGCTTGTTATATTGATAATAACAAAAGTAGTAAGTATAATTATTATAGTTCTAGCGATAATAATAGTAAAATATGGCTAAGAGTGCATGTTATATTGATAATAATTAAAGTAATAAGTATATTTACTATATTTCTAGCGATAATAACTGCATAATATGGTTAACAATGCATGCTATATCGATAATAATAGACGTAATAAGTATATTTAATACAGTTCTAGCGATAATAACTGCATAATATGGGTAATAATGCATGTTATATTGATAATATCGAGAGTAATAAGTATAATTATTATAGTTCTAGCGATAATAACTGCGTTATATGTGTAATAATGCATGTTATATTGATAATATCGGGAGTAATAAGTATGATTATTATAGTTCTGGCGATAATAATAGTAAGATATGGCTAATAGTGCATGCTATATTGATAATAATAAAAGTAATAAGTATATTTATTATAGTTCTAGCGATAATAACTGCATAATATGGGTAATAATGCATATTATATTGATAATAATAAAAGTAATAAGTATAATTATTACAGTTCTAGCGATAATAACTGCGTTATATGGGTAATAATGCATGTTATATTGATAATATGGGGAGTAATAAGTATAATTACTGTAGTTCTAGCGATAATAATAGTAAAATATGATTAATAATGCATGTTATATTGATGACAATGAAAGTAGTAAGTGTATTTAGTATAGTTCTGGCGATAATAACTGCATAATATGGGTAATAATGCATGCTATATTGATGATAATAAAATTAATAAGTATATTTATTATAGTTCTAGCGATAATAACTGCATAATATGGGTAATAATGCATGCTATATTGATAATATCGGGAGTAATAAGTATAATTATTATAGTTCCAGCGATAATAACAGTAAAATATGGCTAATAGTGCATGTTATATTGATAATAATAAAAGTAATAAGTATATTTATTATTGTTCTCGCGATAATAACCGCATAATATGGGTAATAATGCATGCTATAATGATGATAATCAAAGTAATAACTATATTTATTATAGTTCTAGCGATAATAACTGCATAATATGGGTAATGATGCACATTATATTGACAATGTCGAGAGTAATAAGTATAATTATTATAGTTCAAGCGATAATAATAGCAAAATATGGCTAATAGTGCATGTTATATTGATAATAATAAAAGTAATAAGTATATTTATTATAGTTCTAGCGATAATAACTGCACAATATGGGTAATAATGCATGCTATAGTGATAATAATATAAGTAATAAGTATAATTATTACAGTTCTAGCGATAATAACTGCATTATATGGGTAATAATGCATGTTATATCGATAATATCGGGAGTAATAAGTATGACTATTATAGTTCTAGCGACAATAATAGTAAAATATGATTAATAATGCATGTTATATTGATGATAATAAAAGTAATACGTATAATTATTATAGTTCAAGCGATAATAATAGTAAAATATGGCTAATAGTGCATGTTATATTGATAATATCGGAAGTAATAAGTATAATTATTATAGTTCTAGCGATAATAATAGTAAAATATGGCTAATAGTGCATGTTATATTGATAATAAAAAAAGTAATAAGTATATTGACTATATTTCTAGCGATAATAACTTCATAATATGGGTAATAGTGCATGCTATATTGATAATAATATAAGTAATAAGTATAATTATTACAGTTCTAGCCATATTCAGTGCATTATATGAGTACGAATGAATGTTATATTCATAATATCGTGAGTAATAAGTATATTTAATATAGTTCTAGCAACAATAACTGCATAATATGGGTAATAATGCATATAACATTGATAATAATAAAAGTAATAAGTATAATTATTACAGTTCTAGCGATAATGACTGCGTTCTATGGGTAATAATGCATGTTATATTCATAATATCGGGAGTAATAAGTATAGTTATTATAGTTCTAGCGACAATAATAGTAAAATATGATTAATAATGCATGTTATATTGATGATAATAAAAGTAATAAGTATGTTTAGTATAGTTCTAGCAATAATAACTGCATAATACGGGGAACAGTGCATGTTATATTGATGATAATAAAAGTACTAAGTATAATTATTACAGTTCTAGCGATAATAACTGCATTATATGGGTAATAATGCATGTTATATTGATAACATCGGGAGTAATAAGTATAATTATTATAATCCTAGCGATAATAATAGTGAAATATGGCTAATAGTGCATGTTATATTGATAATAATAAAAGTAATAAGTATATTTATTACAGTTCTATCGATAGTAACTGCATAATATGGGTAATAATGCATGTTATATTGATGATAATAAAAGTAATACGTATATTTATTATAGTTCTAGCGATAATAACTTCATAATATGGGTAATAATGCATGTTATATTGATAATAATATAAGTAATAAGTATATTTATTACAGTTCTATCGATAATAACTGCATAATATGGGTACTCATGCATGTTATGTTGATGATAATAAAAGTAATACGTATATTTATTATTGTTCTAGCGATAATAACTGCGTAATATGGGTAATAATGAATGTTATATTGATAATAATATAAGTAATAAGTATAATTATTACAGTTCTAGCGATAATAACTGCATTATATGGGTAATAATGCACGTTATATTGCTAATAATATAAGTAATAATATAAGTATAATTATTACAGTTCTAGCGATAATAACTGCATTATATGGGTAATAATGCATGTTATACTCATAATATCGGGAGTAATAAGTTTAATTATTATAGTTCTAGCGATAATAATAGTAAAATATGGCTAACAGTGCATGTTATATTGTTAATAATAAAAGTAATAAGTATATTTATTATAGTTCTAGCGATAATAACTGCATAATATGGTTAATAATGCATGCTATATTGATAATATCGGGAGCAATAAGTATAATTATTATAGTTCTAGCGATAATAATAGTAAATTATGATTAGTAATGCATGTTATATTGATGATAATGAAAGTAATAAGTATATTTAGTATAGTTCTAGCGATCATAACTGCATAATACGGGTAATAATGCATGCTATATTGATGACAATAAATGTAATAACTATATTTATTATAGTTCCAGCGATAATAACTGCATAATATGGGTAATGATGCACGTTATATTGACATTGTCGCGAGTAATAAGTATAATTATTATAGTTCAAGCGATAATAATAGTAAAATATGGCTAATAGTGCATGTTATATTGATAATAAGAAAAGTAATAAGTATATTTATTATACTTCTGTCGATAATAACTGCATTATATGGGTAATAATGCATGTTATATTGATAATATCGGGAGTAATAAGTACGATTATTATAGTTCTAGCGATAATAATAGTAAAATATGGCTAATAGTGCATGTTATATTGTTAATAATAAAAGTAATAAGTATATTTATTATAGTTCTAGCGATAATAACTGCATAATACGGGGAATAGTGCATGTTATATTGATGATAATAAAAGTACTAAGTATAATTATTACAGTTCTAGCGATAATAACTGCATTATATGGGTAATAATGCATGTTATATTGATAATGTCGGGAGTAAAAAGAATAATTATTATAGTTCTAGCGATAATAATAGTAAAATATGGCTAATAGTGCATGTTATATGGATAAAAATAAAAGTAATAAGTATACTTATTATAGTTCTATCTATAATAACTGCATAATATGGGTACTAATGCATGTTATGTTGATGATAATGAAAGTAATACGTATATTTATTACAGTTCTAGCGATAATAACTGCATTATATGGGTTATAGTGCACGTTATATTGCTAATAATATAAGTAATAAGTATAATTATTACAGTTCTAGCGATAATAACTGCATTATATGGGTAATAATGCACGTTATATTGCTAATAATATAAGTAATAAGTATAATTATTACAGTTCTAGCGATAATAACTGCATTATATGGGTAATAATGCATGTTATACTCATAATATCGGGAGTAATAAGTTTAATTATTATAGTTCTAGCGATAATAATAGTAAAATATGGCTAAGAGTGCATGTTATATTGATAATAATAAAAGTAATAAGTATATTTATTATAGTTCTATCGATAATAACTGCATAATTTGGGTAATAATGCATGTTATATTGATGATAATAAAAGTAGTAAGTATATTTATTGTAGATCTAGCGGTTATAACTGCATAATATGGGTAATAATGCATGTTATATTAATAATATCGGGAGTAATAAGTATAATTATTACAGTTCTAGCGATAATAACTGCATAATATGGGTAATAATGCACGTTATAATGCTAATAATATAAGTAATAAGTATAATTATTACAGTTCTTGCGATAATAACTGCCTTATATGGCTAATAATGCATGTTATATTCATAACATCGGGAGTAATAAGTACAATTATTACAGTTCTAGCGATAATAATTGCATTATGTGGGTAATAATGCATGTTATATTGATGATAATAAAAGTAGTAAGTATATTTATTATAGCTCTAGCGGTTATAACTGCATAATATGGGTAATAATGCATGTTATATTGACAATATCGGGAGTAATAAGTATAATTATTACAGTTCTAGCGGTAATAACTGCATTATATGGGTAATAATGCATGTTGTATTGATAATATCGGCAGTAATAAGTATAATTATTATAGTTCTAGCGATAATAATAGTAAAATATGGCTAATAGTGCATGTTATATTCATAATAATAAAAGTAATAAGTATATTTATTATACTTCTGTCGATAATAACTGCATTATATGGGTAATAATGCATGTTATATTGATAATATTGGGAGTAATAAGTATAATTATTATAGTTCTAGCGATAATAATAGTAAAATCTGCCTAATAGTGCATGTTATATTGATAATAATGAAAGTAATACGTATAATTATTATAGTTCTATCGACAATAACTGCATAATATGGGTAATAATGCATGTTATATTGATGATAATAAAAGTAGTAAGTATATTTATTACAGTTCTAGCGATAATAACTGCATTACATGCGTAATAATGCATGCTATATTGATAATAATATAAGTAGTAAGTATAGTTATTACAGTTCTAGCGATAATGACTGCAATTTATGTGTAATAATGCATGTAATATTGATAATATCACGAGTAATAAGTATAATTATTATAGTTCTAGCGATAATAACAGTAAAATATGGCTAATAGTGCTTGTTATATTGATAATAACAAAAGTAGTAAGTATAATTATTATAGTTCTAGCGATAATAATAGTAAAATATGGCTAAGAGTGCATGTTATATTGATAATAATTAAAGTAATAAGTATATTTACTATATTTCTAGCGATAATAACTGCATAATATGGTTAACAATGCATGCTATATTGATAATAATAGACGTAATAAGTATATTTAATACAGTTCTAGCGATAATAACTGCATAATATGGGTAATAATGCATGTTATATTGATAATATCGAGAGTAATAAGTATAATTATTATAGTTCTAGCGATAATAACTGCGTTATATGTGTAATAATGCATGTTATATTGATAATATCGGGAGTAATAAGTATGATTATTATAGTTCTGGCGATAATAATAGTAAGATATGGCTAATAGTGCATGCTATATTGATAATAATAAAAGTAATAAGTATATTTATTATAGTTCTAGCGATAATAACTGCATAATATGGGTAATAATGCATATTATATTGATAATAATAAAAGTAATAAGTATAATTATTACAGTTCTAGCGATAATAACTGCGTTATATGGGTAATAATGCATGTTATATTGATAATATGGGGAGTAATAAGTATAATTCCTGTAGTTCTAGCGATAATAATAGTAAAATATGATTAATAATGCATGTTATATTGATGACAATGAAAGTAGTAAGTGTATTTAGTATAGTTCTGGCGATAATAACTGCATAATATGGGTAATAATGCATGCTATATTGATGATAATAAAAGTAATAAGTATATTTATTATAGTTCTAGCGATAATAACTGCATAATATGGGTAATAATGCATGCTATATTGATAATATCGGGAGTAATAAGTATAATTATTATAGTTCTAGCGATAATAACAGTAAAATATGGCTAATAGTGCATGTTATATTGATAATAATAAAAGTAATAAGTATATTTATTATTGTTCTCGCGATAATAACCGCATAATATGGGTAATAATGCATGCTATAATGATGATAATCAAAGTAATAACTATATTTATTATAGTTCTAGCGATAATAACTGCATAATATGGGTAATGATGCACGTTATATTGACAATGTCGAGAGTAATAAGTATAATTATTATAGTTCAAGCGATAATAATAGTAAAATATGGCTAATAGTGCATGTTATATTGATAATAATAAAAGTAATAAGTATATTTATTATAGTTCTAGCGATAATAACTGCACAATATGGGTAATAATGCATGCTATAGTGATAATAATATAAGTAATAAGTATAATTATTACAGTTCTAGCGATAATAACTGCATTATATGGGTAATAATGCATGTTATATCGATAATATCGGGAGTAATAAGTATGACTATTATAGTTCTAGCGACAATAATAGTAAAATATGATTAATAATGCATGTTATATTGATGATAATAAAAGTAATACGTATAATTATTATAGTTCAAGCGATAATAATAGTAAAATATGGCTAATAGTGCATGTTATATTGATAATATCGGAAGTAATAAGTATAATTATTATAGTTCTAGCGATAATAATAGTAAAATATGGCTAATAGTGCATGTTATATTGATAATAAAAAAAGTAATAAGTATATTGACTATATTTCTAGCGATAATAACTTCATAATATGGGTAATAGTGCATGCTATATTGATAATAATATAAGTAATAAGTATAATTATTACAGTTCTAGCCATATTCAGTGCATTATATGAGTACGAATGAATGTTATATTCATAATATCGTGAGTAATAAGTATATTTAATATAGTTCTAGCAACAATAACTGCATAATATGGGTAATAATGCATATAACATTGATAATAATAAAAGTAATAAGTATAATTATTACAGTTCTAGCGATAATGACTGCGTTCTATGGGTAATAATGCATGTTATATTCATAATATCGGGAGTAATAAGTATAGTTATTATAGTTCTAGCGACAATAATAGTAAAATATGATTAATAATGCATGTTATATTGATGATAATAAAAGTAATAAGTATGTTTAGTATAGTTCTAGCAATAATAACTGCATAATACGGGGAACAGTGCATGTTATATTGATGATAATAAAAGTACTAAGTATAATTATTACAGTTCTAGCGATAATAACTGCATTATATGGGTAATAATGCATGTTATATTGATAACATCGGGAGTAATAAGTATAATTATTATAATCCTAGCGATAATAATAGTGAAATATGGCTAATAGTGCATGTTATATTGATAATAATAAAAGTAATAAGTATATTTATTACAGTTCTATCGATAATAACTGCATAATATGGGTAATAATGCACGTTACATTGCTAATAGTGTAAGTAGTAAGTATAATTATTACAGTTCTAGCGATAATAACTGCATTATATGGGTAATAATGCATGTTATATTGATAATATCGGGAGTAATAAGTACGATTATTATAGTTCTAGCGATAATAATAGTACAATATGGCTAACAGTGCATGTTATATTGTTAATAATAAAAGTAATAAGTATATTTATTATAGTTCTAGCGATAATAACTGCATAATATGGTTAATAATGCATGCTATATTGATAATATCGGGAGCAATAAGTATAATTATTATAGTTCTAGCGATAATAATAGTAAATTATGATTAGTAATGCATGTTATATTGATGATAATGAAAGTAATAAGTATATTTAGTATAGTTCTAGCGATCATAACTGCATAATACGGGTAATAATGCATGCTATATTGATGACAATAAATGTAATAACTATATTTATTATAGTACCAGCGATAATAACTGCATAATATGGGTAATGATGCACGTTATATTGACAATGTCGCGAGTAATAAGTATAATTATTATAGTTCAAGCGATAATAATAGTAAAATATGGCTAATAGTGCATGTTATATTGATAATAAGAAAAGTAATATGTATATTTATTATACTTCTGTCGATAATAACTGCATTATATGGGTAATAATGCATGTTATATTGATAATATCGGGAGTAATAAGTACGATTATTATAGTTCTAGCGATAATAAAAGTAAAATATGGCTAATAGTGCATGTTATATTGTTAATAATAAAAGTAATAAGTATATTTATTATAGTTCTAGCGATAATAACTGCATAATACGGGGAATAGTGCATGTTATATTGATGATAATAAAAGTACTAAGTATATTTATTACAGTTGTATCGATAATAACTGCATAATATGGGTAATAATGCATGTTATATTGATGATAGTAAAAGTAGTAAGTATATTTATTACAGTTCTAGCGATAATAACTGCATTATATGCGTAATAATGCATGTTATATTGCTAATAATATAAGTATTAAGTATAATTATTACAGTTCTAGCGATGATAACTGCATAATATGGGTAATAATGCACGTTACATTGCTAATAGTGTAAGTAATAAGTATAATTATTACAGTTCTAGCGATAATAACTGCATTATATGGGTAATAATGCATGTTATATTGCTAATAATATAAGTAATAAGTATAATTATTACAGTTCTAGCGATAATAACTGCATAATATGGGTAATAATGCACGTTACATTGCTAATAGTGTAAGTAATAAGTATAATTATTACAGTTCTAGCGATAATAACTGCATTATATGGGTAATAATGCATGTTATATTGCTAATAATATAAGTAATAAGTATAATTATTACAGTTCTAGCGATGATAACTGCATAATATGGGTAATAATGCACGTTACATTGCTAATAGTGTAAGTAATAAGTATAATTATTACAGTTCTAGCGATAATAACTGCATTATATGGGTAATAATGCATGTTATATTGATAATATCGGGAGTAATAAGTACGATTATTATAGTTCTAGCGATAATAGTAGTAAAATATGGCTAATAGTGCATGTTATATTGTTAATAATAAAAGTAATAAGTATATTTATTATAGTTCTAGCGATAATAACTGCATAATATGGTTAATAATGCATGCTATATTGATAACATCGGGAGTAATAAGTATAATTATTATAGTTCTAGCGATAATAATAGTAAATTATGATTAGTAATGCATGTTATATTGATGATAATGAAAGTAATAAGTATATTTATTATAGTTCTATCGATAATAACTGCATAATACGGGGAATAGTGCATGTTATATTGATGATAATAAATGTACTAAGTATAATTATTACAGTTCTAGCGATAATAACTGCATTATATGGGTAATAATGCATGTTATATTGATAATGTCGGGAGTAAAAAGAATAATTATTATAGTTCTAGCGATAATAATAGTAAAATATGGCTAATAGTGCATGTTATATGGATAAAAATAAAAGTAATAAGTATACTTATTATAGTCCTATCTATAATAACTGCATAATATGGGTACTAATGCATGTTATGTTGATGATAATGAAAGTAATACGTATATTTATTACAGTTCTAGCGATAATAACTGCATTATATGGGTAATAATGCATGTTATATTGATAATGTCGGGAGTAATAAGTATAATTATTATAGTTCTAGCGATAATAATAGTAAAATATGGCTAATAGTGCATGTTATATTGATAATAATAAAAGTAATAAGTATATTTATTACAGTTCTATCGATAGTAACTGCATAATATGGGTAATAATGCATGTTATATTGATGATAATAAAAGTAATACGTATATTTATTATAGTTCTAGCGATAATAACTTCATAATATGGGTAATAATGCATGTTATATTGATAATAATATAAGTAATAAGTATATTTATTACAGTTCTATCGATAATAACTGCATAATATGGGTACTAATGCATGTTATGTTGATGATAATAAAAGTAATACGTATATTTATTATTGTTCTAGCGATAATAACTGCGTAATATGGGTAATAATGAATGTTATATTGATAATAATATAAGTAATAAGTACAATTATTACAGTTCTAGCGATAATAACTGCATTATATGGGTAATAATGCATGTTACATTGATAATAATAAAAGTAATAAGTATATTTATTATAGTTCTATCTATAATCACTGCATAATATGGGTACTAATGCATGTTATGTTGATGATAATATAAGTAATACGTATATTTATTATAGTTCTAGCAATAATAACTGCATAATATGTGTAATAATGCATGTTATATTGACAATGTCGAGAGTAATAAGTAGAATTATTAGAGTTCTAGCGATAATAATAGTAAAATATTGCTAATAGTGCATGTTATATTGATAATAATAAAAGTAATAAGTATATTTATTATAGTTCCAGCGATAATAGCTGCATAATATGGGTAATGATGCACGTTATATTGACAATGTCGAGAGTAATAAGTATAATTATTACAGTTCAAGCGATAATAATAGTAAAATATGGCTAATAGTGCATGTTATATTGATAATAACAAAAGAAATAAGTATATTTATTATACTTCAGTCGATAATAACTGCATTATATGGGTAATAATGCATGTTATATTGATAATAATATAAGTAATAAGTATAATTATTACAGTTCTAGCGATAATAACTGCATTATATGGGTAATAATGCATGTTATATCGATAATATCGGGAGTAATAAGTATGACTATTATAGTTCTAGCGACAATAATAGTAAAATATGATTAATAATGCATGTTATATTGATGATAATAAAAGTAATAAGTATAATTATTATAGTTCAAGCGATAATAATAGTAAAATATGGCTAATAGTGCATGTTATATTGATAATAAAAAAAGTAATAAGTATATTGACTATATTTCTAGCGATAATAACTTCATAATATGGGTAATAGTGCATGCTATATTGATAATAATATAAGTAATAAGTATAATTATTACAGTTCTAGCCATATTCAGTGCATTATATGAGTACGAATGAATGTTATATTCATAATATCGTGAGTAATAAGTATATTTAATATAGTTCTAGCAACAATAACTGCATAATATGGGTAATAATGCATATAACATTGATAATAATAAAAGTAATTAGTATATTTATTACAGTTCTATCGATAATAACTGCATAATATGGGTAATAATGCACGTTACATTGCTAATAGTGTAAGTAATAAGTATAATTATTACAGTTCTAGCGATAATAACTGCATTATATGGGTAATAATGCATGTTATATTGATAATATCGGGAGTAATAAGTACGATTATTATAGTTCTAGCGATAATAATAGTAAAATATGGCTAATAGTGCATGTTATATTGTTAATAATAAAAGTAATAAGTATATTTATTATAGTTCTAGCGATAATAACTGCATAATATGGTTAATAATACATGCTATATTGATAATATCGGGAGCAATAAGTATAATTATTATAGTTCTAGCGATAATAATAGTAAATTATGATTAGTAATGCATGTTATATTGATGATAATGAAAGTAATAAGTATATTTAGTATAGTTCTAGCGATCATAACTGCATAATACGGGTAATAATGCATGCTATATTGATGACAATAAATGTAATAAGTATATTTAATATAGTTCCAGCGATAATAGCTGCATAATATGGGTAATGATGCACGTTATATTGACAATGTCGAGAGTAATAAGTATAATTATTATAGTTCAAGCGATAATAATAGTAAAATATGGCTAATAGTGCATGTTATATTGATCATAAGAAAAGTAATAAGTATATTTATTATACTTCTGTCGATAATAACTGCATTATATGGGTAATAATGCATGTTATATTGATAATATCGGGAGTAATAAGTACGATTATTATAGTTCTAGCGATAATAATAGTAAAATATGGCTAATAGTGCATGTTATATTGTTAATAATAAAAGTAATAAGTATATTTATTATAGTTCTAGCGATAATAACTGCATAATACGGGGAATAGTGCATGTTATATTGATGATAATAAAAGTACTAAGTATATTTATTACAGTTCTATCGATAATAACTGCATAATATGGGTAATAATGCATGTTATATTGATGATAATAAAAGTAGTAACTATTTTTATTACAGTTCTGGCGATAATAACTGCATTATATGCGTAATAATGCATGCTATATTGCTAATAATATAAGTAATAAGTATAATTATTACAGTTCTAGCGATGATAACTGCATAATATGGGTAATAATGCACGTTATATTGACAATGTCGCGAGTAATAAGTATAATTATTATAGTTCAAGCGATAATAATAGTAAAATATGGCTAATAGTGCATGTTATATTGTTAATAATAAAAGTAATAAGTATATTTATTATAGTTCTAGCGATAATAACTGCATAATACGGGGAATAGTGCATGTTATATTGATGATAATAAAAGTACTAAGTATATTTATTACAGTTCTATCGATAATAACTGCATAATATGGGTAATAATGCATGTTATATTGATGATAATAAAAGTAGTAAGTATATTTATTACAGTTCTAGCGATAATAACTGCATTATATGCGTAATAATGCATGTTATATTGCTAATAATATAAGTAATAAGTATAATTATTACAGTTCTAGCGATGATAACTGCATAATATGGGTAATAATGCACGTTACATTGCTAATAGTGTAAGTAATAAGTATAATTATTACAGTTCTAGCGATAATAACTGCATTATATGGGTAATAATGCATGTTATATTGCTAATAATATAAGTAATAAGTATAATTATTACAGTTCTAGCGATAATAACTGCATAATATGGGTAATAATGCACGTTACGTTGCTAATAGTGTAAGTAATAAGTATAATTATTACAGTTCTAGCGATAATAACTGCATTATATGGGTAATAATGCATGTTATATTGATAATATCGGGAGTAATAAGTACGATTATTATAGTTCTAGCGATAATAGTAGTAAAATATGGCTAATAGTGCATGTTATATTGTTAATAATAAAAGTAATAAGTATATTTAATACAGTTCTATCGATAATAACTGCATAATATGGGTAATAATGCATGTTATATTGATGATAATAAAACTAATACGTATATTTATTATATTTCTAGCGATAAGAACTGCATAATATGGGTAATAGTGCATGTTATATTGATAATAATATAAGTAATAAGTATAATTATTACAGTTCTTGCGATAATAACTGCAATGTATGGTTAATAAAGCACGTTATATTGCTAATAATATAAGTAATACGTATAATTATTACGGTTCTAGCGGTAATAACTGCATTATATAGGTAATAATGCTTGTTATATTCATAATATCGGGAGTAATAAGTATAATTATTATAGTTCTAGCGATAATAATAGTACAATACGGCTAATAGTGCCTATTATATTGATAATAATAAAAGTTATAAGTACATTTAATACAGTTCTATCGATAATAACTGCATAATATGGGTAATAATGCATGTTATATTGATGATAATAAAACTAATACGTATAGTTATTATAGTTCTAGCGATAAGAACTGCATAATATGGGTAATAGTGCATGTTATATTGATAATAATATAAGTAATAAGTATAATTATTACAGTTCTTGCGATAATAACTGCAATGTATGGTTAATAAAGCACGTTATATTGCTAATAAAATAAGTAATACGTATAATTATTACAGTTCTAGCGATAATAACTGCATTATATGGGTAAGAATGCATGTTATATTGATAATATCGGGACTAATAAGTATAATTATTATAGGTCTAGCGATAATAATAGTAAAATATGGCTAATAGTGCATGTTATATTGATAACAATAAAAGTGATAAGTATATTTATTATAGTTCTATCGATAATAACTGCATAATATGGGTAATAATGCATGTTATATTGATGATAATAAAAGTAGTAAGTATATTTATTACAGTTCTAGCGATAATAACTGCATCATATGCGTAATAATGCATGTTATATTGATAATATCGGGAGTAATAAGTATAATTATTATAGTTCTAGCAATAATAATAGTAAAATATGGCTAATAGTGCATGTTATATTCATAATAATATAAGTAATAAGTATAATTATTAGAGTTCTAGCGATAATAACTGCATAATATGGGTAATAATGCACGTTATAATGCTAATAATATAAGTAATAAGTATAATTATTACAGTTCTAGCGATAATAACTGCATTATATGGGTAATAATGCATGTTATACTCATAATATCGGGAGTAATAAGTTTAATTATTATAGTTCTAGCGATAATAATAGTAAAATATGGCTAAGAGTGCATGTTATGTTGATAATAATAAAAGTAATAAGTATATTTATTATAGTTCTATCGATAATAACTGCATAATATGGGTAATAATGCTTGTTATATTGATGATAATAAAAGCAGTAAGCATATTTATTACAGTTCTAGCGATAATAACTGCATTTTATGCGTAATAATGCATGTTATATTGATAATATCGGGAGTAGTAAGTATAATTATTATAGTTCTAGCGATAATAATAGTAAAATATGGCTAATACTGCATGTTATATTGATAATAATAAAAGTAATAAGTATATTTATTACAGTTCTATCGATAATAACTGCATAATATGGGTAATAATGCATGTTATATTGATGATAATAAAAGTAGTAAGTATATTTATTATAGATCTAGCGGTTATAACTGCATAATATGGGTAATAATGCATGTTATATTGATAATATCGGGAGTAATAAGTATAATTATTACAGTTCTAGCGATAATAACTGCATAATATGGGTAATAATGCACGTTATAATGCTAATAATATAAGTAATAAGTATAATTATTACAGTTCTTGCGATAATAACTGCCTTATATGGCTAATACTGCATGTTATATTCATAACATCGGGAGTAATAAGTACAATTATTACAGTTCTAGCGATAATAATTGCATTATGTGGGTAATAATGCATGTTATATTGATGATAATAAAAGTAGTAAGTATATTTATTATAGCTCTAGCGGTTATAACTGCATAATATGGGTAATAATGCATGTTATATTGACAATATCGGGAGTAATAAGTATAATTATTACAGTTCTAGCGGTAATAACTGCATTATATGGGTAATAATGCATGTTGTATTGATAATATCGGCAGTAATAAGTATAATTATTATAGTTCTAGCGGTAATAATAGTAAAATATGGCCAATAGTGCATGTTATATTCATAATAATAAAAGTAATAAGTATATTTATTATACTTCTTTCGATAATAACTGCATTATATGGGTAATAATGCATGTTATATTGATAATATTGGGAGTAATAAGTATAATTATTATAGTTCTAGCGATAATAATAGTAAAATCTGCCTAATAGTGCATGTTATATTGATAATAATGAAAGTAATACGTATAATTATTATAGTTCTATCGACAATAACTGCATAATATGGGTAATAATGCATGTTATATTGATGATAATAAAAGTAGTAAGTATATTTATTACAGTTCTAGCGGTAATAACTGCATTACATGCGTAATAATGCATGCTATATTGATAATAATATAAGTAGTAAGTATAGTTATTACAGTTCTAGCGATAATGACTGCAATATATGTGTAATAATGCATGTAATATTGATAATATCGGGAGTAATAAGTATAATTATTATAGTTCTAGCGATAATAACAGTAAAATATGGCTAATAGTGCATGTTATATTGATAATAACAAAAGTAGTAAGTATAATTATTATAGTTCTAGCGATAATAATAGTAAAATATGGCTAAGAGTGCATGTTATATTGATAATAATAAAAGTAATAAGTATAATTATTACAGTTCTAGCGATAATAACTGCGTTATATGGGTAATAATGCATGTTATATTGATAATATGGGGAGTAATAAGTATAATTACTGTAGTTCTAGCGATAATAATAGTAAAATATGATTAATAATGCATGTTATATTGATGACAATGAAAGTAGTAAGTGTATTTAGTATAGTTCTGGCGATAATAACTGCATAATATGGGTAATAATGCATGTTATATTGACAATATCGGGAGTAATAAGTATAATTATTACAGTTCTAGCGGTAATAACTGCATTATATGGGTAATAATGCATGTTGTATTGATAATATCGGCAGTAATAAGTATAATTATTATAGTTCTAGCGGTAATAATAGTAAAATATGGCCAATAGTGCATGTTATATTCATAATAATAAAAGTAATAAGTATATTTATTATACTTCTTTCGATAATAACTGCATTATATGGGTAATAATGCATGTTATATTGATAATATTGGGAGTAATAAGTATAATTATTATAGTTCTAGCGATAATAATAGTAAAATCTGCCTAATAGTGCATGTTATATTGATAATAATGAAAGTAATACGTATAATTATTATAGTTCTATCGACAATAACTGCATAATATGGGTAATAATGCATGTTATATTGATGATAATAAAAGTAGTAAGTATATTTATTACAGTTCTAGCGGTAATAACTGCATTACATGCGTAATAATGCATGCTATATTGATAATAATATAAGTAGTAAGTATAGTTATTACAGTTCTAGCGATAATGACTGCAATATATGTGTAATAATGCATGTAATATTGATAATATCGGGAGTAATAAGTATAATTATTATAGTTCTAGCGATAATAACAGTAAAATATGGCTAATAGTGCATGTTATATTGATAATAACAAAAGTAGTAAGTATAATTATTATAGTTCTAGCGATAATAATAGTAAAATATGGCTAAGAGTGCATGTTATATTGATAATAATAAAAGTAATAAGTATAATTATTACAGTTCTAGCGATAATAACTGCGTTATATGGGTAATAATGCATGTTATATTGATAATATGGGGAGTAATAAGTATAATTACTGTAGTTCTAGCGATAATAATAGTAAAATATGATTAATAATGCATGTTATATTGATGACAATGAAAGTAGTAAGTGTATTTAGTATAGTTCTGGCGATAATAACTGCATAATATGGGTAATAATGCATGCTATATTGATGATAATAAAAGTAATAAGTATATTTATTATAGTTCTAGCGATAATAACTGCATAATATGGGTAATAATGCATGCTATATTGATAATATCGGGAGTAATAAGTATAATTATTATAGTTCTAGCGATAATAACAGTAAAATATGGCTAATAGTGCCTATTATATTGATAATAATTAAAGTTATAAGTACATTTAATACAGTTCTATCGATAATAACTGCATAATATGGGTAATAATGCATGTTATATTGATGATAATAAAACTAATACGTATAGTTATTATAGTTCTAGCGATAAGAACTGCATAATATGGGTAATAGTGCATGTTATATTGATAATAATATAAGTAATAAGTATAATTATTACAGTTCTTGCGATAATAACTGCAATGTATGGTTAATAAAGCACGTTATATTGCTAATAATATAAGTAATACGTATAATTATTACAGTTCTAGCGATAATAACTGCATTATATGGGTAATAATGCATGTTATATTGATAATATCGGGACTAATAAGTATAATTATTATAGGTCTAGCGATAATAATAGTAAAATATGGCTAATAGTGCATGTTATATTGATAACAATAAAAGTGATAAGTATATTTATTATAGTTCTATCGATAATAACTGCATAATATGGGTAATAATGCATGTTATATTGATGATAATAAAAGTAGTAAGTATATTTATTACAGTTCTAGCGATAATAACTGCATCATATGCGTAATAATGCATGTTATATTGATAATATCGGGAGTAATAAGTATAATTATTATAGTTCTAGCAATAATAATAGTAAAATATGGCTAATAGTGCATGTTATATTCATAATAATATAAGTAATAAGTATAATTATTAGAGTTCTAGCGATAATAACTGCATAATATGGGTAATAATGCACGTTATAATGCTAATAATATAAGTAATAAGTATAATTATTACAGTTCTAGCGATAATAACTGCATTATATGGGTAATAATGCATGTTATACTCATAATATCGGGAGTAATAAGTTTAATTATTATAGTTCTAGCGATAATAATAGTAAAATATGGCTAAGAGTGCATGTTATATTGATAATAATAAAAGTAATAAGTATATTTATTATAGTTCTATCGATAATAACTGCATAATATGGGTAATAATGCTTGTTATATTGATGATAATAAAAGTAGTAAGCATATTTATTACAGTTCTATCGATAATAACTGCATAATATGGGTAATAATGCATGTTATATTGATGATAATAAAAGTAGTAAGTATATTTATTATAGATCTAGCGGTTATAACTGCATAATATGGGTAATAATGCATGTTATATTGATAATATCGGGAGTAATAAGTATAATTATTACAGTTCTAGCGATAATAACTGCATAATATGGGTAATAATGCACGTTATAATGCTAATAATATAAGTAATAAGTATAATTATTACAGTTCTTGCGATAATAACTGCCTTATATGGCTAATAATGCATGTTATATTCATAACATCGGGAGTAATAAGTACAATTATTACAGTTCTAGCGATAATAATTGCATTATGTGGGTAATAATGCATGTTATATTGATGATAATAAAAGTAGTAAGTATATTTATTATAGCTCTAGCGGTTATAACTGCATAATATGGGTAAAAATGCATGTTATATTGACAATATCGGGAGTAATAAGTATAATTATTACAGTTCTAGCGGTAATAACTGCATTATATGGGTAATAATGCATGTTGTATTGATAATATCGGCAGTAATAAGTATAATTATTATAGTTCTAGCGGTAATAATAGTAAAATATGGCCAATAGTGCATGTTATATTCATAATAATAAAAGTAATAAGTATATTTATTATACTTCTTTCGATAATAACTGCATTATATGGGTAATAATGCATGTTATATTGATAATATTGGGAGTAATAAGTATAATTATTATAGTTCTAGCGATAATAATAGTAAAATCTGCCTAATAGTGCATGTTATATTGATAATAATGAAAGTAATACGTATAATTATTATAGTTCTATCGACAATAACTGCATAATATGGGTAATAATGCATGTTATATTGATGATAATAAAAGTAGTAAGTATATTTATTACAGTTCTAGCGGTAATAACTGCATTACATGCGTAATAATGCATGCTATATTGATAATAATATAAGTAGTAAGTATAGTTATTACAGTTCTAGCGATAATGACTGCAATATATGTGTAATAATGCATGTAATATTGATAATATCGGGAGTAATAAGTATAATTATTATAGTTCTAGCGATAATAACAGTAAAATATGGCTAATAGTGCATGTTATATTGATAATAACAAAAGTAGTAAGTATAATTATTATAGTTCTAGCGATAATAATAGTAAAATATGGCTAAGAGTGCATGTTATATTGATAATAATAAAAGTAATAAGTATAATTATTACAGTTCTAGCGATAATAACTGCATTATATGGGTAATAATGCATGTTGTATTGATAATATCGGCAGTAATAAGTATAATTATTATAGTTCTAGCGGTAATAATAGTAAAATATGGCCAATAGTGCATGTTATATTCATAATAATAAAAGTAATAAGTATATTTATTATACTTCTTTCGATAATAACTGCATTATATGGGTAATAATGCATGTTATATTGATAATATTGGGAGTAATAAGTATAATTATTATAGTTCTAGCGATAATAATAGTAAAATCTGCCTAATAGTGCATGTTATATTGATAATAATGAAAGTAATACGTATAATTATTATAGTTCTATCGACAATAACTGCATAATATGGGTAATAATGCATGTTATATTGATGATAATAAAAGTAGTAAGTATATTTATTACAGTTCTAGCGGTAATAACTGCATTACATGCGTAATAATGCATGCTATATTGATAATAATATAAGTAGTAAGTATAGTTATTACAGTTCTAGCGATAATGACTGCAATATATGTGTAATAATGCATGTAATATTGATAATATCGGGAGTAATAAGTATAATTATTATAGTTCTAGCGATAATAACAGTAAAATATGGCTAATAGTGCATGTTATATTGATAATAACAAAAGTAGTAAGTATAATTATTATAGTTCTAGCGATAATAATAGTAAAATATGGCTAAGAGTGCATGTTATATTGATAATAATAAAAGTAATAAGTATAATTATTACAGTTCTAGCGATAATAACTGCGTTATATGGGTAATAATGCATGTTATATTGATAATATGGGGAGTAATAAGTATAATTACTGTAGTTCTAGCGATAATAATAGTAAAATATGATTAATAATGCATGTTATATTGATGACAATGAAAGTAGTAAGTGTATTTAGTATAGTTCTGGCGATAATAACTGCATAATATGGGTAATAATGCATGCTATATTGATGATAATAAAAGTAATAAGTATATTTATTATAGTTCTAGCGATAATAACTGCATAATATGGGTAATAATGCATGCTATATTGATAATATCGGGAGTAATAAGTATAATTATTATAGTTCTAGCGATAATAACAGTAAAATATGGCTAATAGTGCATGTTATATTGATAATAATAAAAGTAATAAGTACATTTAATACAGTTCTATCGATAATAACTGCATAATATGGGTAATAATGCATGTTATATTGATGATAATAAAACTAATACGTATAGTTATTATAGTTCTAGCGATAAGAACTGCATAATATGGGTAATAGTGCATGTTATATTGATAATAATATAAGTAATAAGTATAATTATTACAGTTCTTGCGATAATAACTGCAATGTATGGTTAATAAAGCACGTTATATTGCTAATAATATAAGTAATACGTATAATTATTACAGTTCTAGCGATAATAACTGCATTATATGGGTAATAATGCATGTTATATTGATAATATCGGGACTAATAAGTTTAATTATTATAGTTCTAGCGATAATAATAGTAAAATATGGCTAAGAGTGCATGTTATATTGATAATAATAAAAGTAATAAGTATATTTATTATAGTTCTATCGATAATAACTGCATAATATGGGTAATAATGCATGTTATATTGATGATAATAAAACTAATACGTATAGTTATTATAGTTCTAGCGATAAGAACTGCATAATATGGGTAATAGTGCATGTTATATTGATAATAATATAAGTAATAAGTATAATTATTACAGTTCTTGCGATAATAACTGCAATGTATGGTTAATAAAGCACGTTATATTGCTAATAATATAAGTAATACGTATAATTATTACAGTTCTAGCGATAATAACTGCATTATATGGGTAATAATGCATGTTATATTGATAATATCGGGACTAATAAGTTTAATTATTATAGTTCTAGCGATAATAATAGTAAAATATGGCTAAGAGTGCATGTTATATTGATAATAATAAAAGTAATAAGTATATTTATTATAGTTCTATCGATAATAACTGCATAATATGGGTAATAATGCTTGTTATATTGATGATAATAAAAGTAGTAAGCATATTTATTACAGTTCTAGCGATAATAACTGCATTTTATGCGTAATAATGCATGTTATATTGATAATATCGGGAGTAGTAAGTATAATTATTATAGTTCTAGCGATAATAATAGTAAAATATGGCTAATACTGCATGTTATATTGATAATAATAAAAGTAATAAGTATATTTATTACAGTTCTATCGATAATAACTGCATAATATGGGTAATAATGCATGTTATATTGATGATAATAAAAGTAGTAAGTATATTTATTATAGATCTAGCGGTTATAACTGCATAATATGGGTAATAATGCATGTTATATTGATAATATCGGGAGTAATAAGTATAATTATTACAGTTCTAGCGATAATAACTGCATAATATGGGTAATAATGCACGTTATAATGCTAACAATATAAGTAATAAGTATAATTATTACAGTTCTTGCGATAATAACTGCCTTATATGGCTAATAATGCATGTTATATTCATAACATCGGGAGTAATAAGTACAATTATTACAGTTCTAGCGATAATAATTGCATTATGTGGGTAATAATGCATGTTATATTGATGATAATAAAAGTAGTAAGTATATTTATTATAGTTCTAGCGGTTATAACTGCATACTATGGGTAATAATGCATGTTATATTGACACGATCGGGAGTAATAAGTATAATTATTACAGTTCTAGCGGTAATAACTGCATTATATGGGTAATAATGCATGTTGTATTGATAATATCGGCAGTAATAAGTATAATTATTATAGTTCTAGCGATAATAATAGTAAAATATGGCTAATAGTGCATGTTATATTCATAATAATAAAAGTAATAAGTATATTTATTATACTTCTGTCGATAATAACTGCATTATATGGGTAATAATGCATGTTATATTGATAATATTGGGAGTAGTAAGTATAATTATTATAGTTCTAGCGATAATAATAGTAAAATCTGCCTAATAGTGCATGTTATATTGATAATAATGAAAGTAATACGTATAATTATTATAGTTCTATCGACAATAACTACATAATATGGGTAATAATGCATGTTATATTGACAATATCGGGAGTAATAAGTATAATTATTACAGTTCTAGCGGTAATAACTGCATTATATAGGTAATAATGCATGTTATATTCATAATATCGGGAGTAATAAGTATAATTATTATAGTTCTAGCGATAATAATAGTACAATACGGCTAATAGTGCCTATTATATTGATAATAATTAAAGTTATAAGTACATTTAATACAGTTCTATCGATAATAACTGCATAATATGGGTAATAATGCATGATATATTGATGATAATAAAACTAATACGTATAGTTATTATAGTTCTAGCGATAAGAACTGCATAATATGGGTAATAGTGCATGTTATATTGATAATAATATAAGTAATAAGTATAATTATTACAGTTCTTGCGATAATAACTGCAATGTATGGTTAATAAAGCACGTTATATTGCTAATAATATAAGTAATACGTATAATTATTACAGTTCTAGCGATAATAACTGCATTATATGGGTAATAATGCATGTTATATTGATAATATCGGGACTAGTAAGTATAATTATTATAGGTCTAGCGATAATAATAGTAAAATATGGCTAATAGTGCATGTTATATTGATAACAATAAAAGTGATAAGTATATTTATTATAGTTCTATCGATAATAACTGCATAATATGGGTAATAATGCATGTTATATTGATGATAATAAAAGTAGTAAGTATATTTATTACAGTTCTAGCGATAATAACTGCATCATATGCGTAATAATGCATGTTATATTGATAATATCGGGAGTAATAAGTATAATTATTATAGTTCTAGCAATAATAATAGTAAAATATGGCTAATAGTGCATGTTATATTCATAATAATATAAGTAATAAGTATAATTATTAGAGTTCTAGCGATAATAACTGCATAATATGGGTAATAATGCACGTTATAATGCTAATAATATAAGTAATAAGTATAATTATTACAGTTCTAGCGATAATAACTGCATTATATGGGTAATAATGCATGTTATACTCATAATATCGGGAGTAATAAGTTTAATTATTATAGTTCTAGCGATAATAATAGTAAAATATGGCTAAGAGTGCATGTTATATTGATAATAATAAAAGTAATAAGTATATTTATTATAGTTCTATCGATAATAACTGCATAATATGGGTAATAATGCTTGTTATATTGATGATAATAAAAGTAGTAAGCATATTTATTACAGTTCTAGCGATAATAACTGCATTTTATGCGTAATAATGCATGTTATATTGATAATATCGGGAGTAGTAAGTATAATTATTACAGTTCTAGCGGTAATAACTGCATTATATGGGTAATAATGCATGTTGTATTGATAATATCGGCAGTAATAAGTATAATTATTATAGTTCTAGCGATAATAATAGTAAAATATGGCTAATAGTGCATGTTATATTCATAATAATAAAAGTAATAAGTATATTTATTATACTTCTGTCGATAATAACTGCATTATATGGGTAATAATGCATGTTATATTGACAATATCGGGAGTAATAAGTATAATTATTACAGTTCTAGCGGTAATAACTGCATTATATAGGTAATAATGCATGTTATATTCATAATATCGGGAGTAATAAGTATAATTATTATAGTTCTAGCGATAATAATAGTACAATACGGCTAATAGTGCCTATTATATTGATAATAATAAAAGTTATAAGTACATTTAATACAGTTCTATCGATAATAACTGCATAATATGGGTAATAATGCATGTTATATTGATGATAATAAAACTAATACGTATAGTTATTATAGTTCTAGCGATAAGAACTGCATAATATGGGTAATAGTGCATGTTATATTGATAATAATATAAGTAATAAGTATAATTATTACAGTTCTTGCGATAATAACTGCAATGTATGGTTAATAAAGCACGTTATATTGCTAATAATATAAGTAATACGTATAATTATTACAGTTCTAGCGATAATAACTGCATTATATGGGTAATAATGCATGTTATATTGATAATATCGGGACTAATAAGTATAATTATTATAGGTCTAGCGATAATAATAGTAAAATATGGCTAATAGTGCATGTTATATTGATAACAATAAAAGTGATAAGTATATTTATTATAGTTCTATCGATAATAACTGCATAATATGGGTAATAATGCATGTTATATTGATGATAATAAAAGTAGTAAGTATATTTATTACAGTTCTAGCGATAATAACTGCATCATATGCGTAATAATGCATGTTATATTGATAATATCGGGAGTAATAAGTATAATTATTATAGTTCTAGCAATAATAATAGTAAAATATGGCTAATAGTGCATGTTATATTCATAATAATATAAGTAATAAGTATAATTATTAGAGTTCTAGCGATAATAACTGCATAATATGGGTAATAATGCACGTTATAATGCTAATAATATAAGTAATAAGTATAATTATTACAGTTCTAGCGATAATAACTGCATTATATGGGTAATAATGCATGTTATACTCATAATATCGGGAGTAATAAGTTTAATTATTATAGTTCTAGCGATAATAATAGTAAAATATGGCTAAGAGTGCATGTTATATTGATAATAATAAAAGTAATAAGTATATTTATTATAGTTCTATCGATAATAACTGCATAATATGGGTAATAATGCTTGTTATATTGATGATAATAAAAGTAATAAGCATATTTATTACAGTTCTAGCGATAATAACTGCATTTTATGCGTAATAATGCATGTTATATTGATAATATCGGGAGTAGTAAGTATAATTATTACAGTTCTAGCGGTAATAACTGCATTATATGGGTAATAATGCATGTTGTATTGATAATATCGGCAGTAATAAGTATAATTATTATAGTTCTAGCGATAATAATAGTAAAATATGGCTAATAGTGCATGTTATATTCATAATAATAAAAGTAATAAGTATATTTATTATACTTCTGTCGATAATAACTGCATTATATGGGTAATAATGCATGTTATATTGATAATATTGGGAGTAATAAGTATAATTATTATAGTTCTAGCGATAATAATAGTAAAATCTGCCTAATAGTGCATGTTATATTGATAATAATGAAAGTAATACGTATAATTATTATAGTTCTATCGACAATAACTGCATAATATGGGTAATAATGCATGTTATATTGATGATAATAAAAGTAGTAAGTATATTTATTACAGTTCTAGCGATAATAACTGCATTACATGCGTAATAATGCATGCTATATTGATAATAATATAAGTAGTAAGTATAGTTATTACAGTTCTAGCGATAATGACTGCAATATATGTGTAATAATGCATGTAATATTGATAATATCGGGAGTAATAAGTATAATTATTATAGTTCTAGCGATAATAACAGTAAAATATGGCTAATAGTGCTTGTTATATTGATAATAACAAAAGTAGTAAGTATAATTATTATAGTTCTAGCGATAATAATAGTAAAATATGGCTAAGAGTGCATGTTATATTGATAATAATTAAAGTAATAAGTATATTTACTATATTTCTAGCGATTATAACTGCATAATATGGTTAACAATGCATGCTATATTGATAATAATAGACGTAATAAGTATATTTAATACAGTTCTAGCGATAATAACTGCATAATATGGGTAATAATGCATGTTATATTGATAATATCGAGAGTAATAAGTATAATTATTATAGTTCTAGCGATAATAACTGCGTTATATGTGTAATAATGCATGTTATATTGATAATATCGGGAGTAATAAGTATGATTATTATAGTTCTGGCGATAATAATAGTAAGATATGACTAATAGTGCATGCTATATTGATAATAATAAAAGTAATAAGTATATTTATTATTGTTCTCGCGATAATAACCGCATAATATGGGTAATAATGCATGCTATAATGATGATAATCAAAGTAATAACTATATTTATTATAGTTCTAGCGATAATAACTGCATTATATGGGTAATAATGCATGTTATATTGATAATATCGGGAGTAATAAGTACGATTATTATAGTTCTAGCGATAATAGTAGTAAAATATGGCTAATAGTGCATGTTATATTGTTAATAATAAAAGTAATAAGTATATTTATTATAGTTCTAGCGATAATAACTGCATAATATGGTTAATAATGCATGCTATATTGATAACATCGGGAGTAATAAGTATAATTATTATAGTTCTAGCGATAATAATAGTAAATTATGATTAGTAATGCATGTTATATTGATGATAATGAAAGTAATAAGTATATTTATTATAGTTCTATCGATAATAACTGCATAATACGGGGAATAGTGCATGTTATATTGATGATAATAAAAGTACTAAGTATAATTATTACAGTTCTAGCGATAATAACTGCATTATATGGGTAATAATGCATGTTATATTGATAATGTCGGGAGTAAAAAGAATAATTATTATAGTTCTAGCGATAATAATAGTAAAATATGGCTAATAGTGCATGTTATATGGATAAAAATAAAAGTAATAAGTATATTTATTATAGTTCTATCGATAATAACTGCATAATATGGGTAATAGTGCATGTTATATTGATGATAATAAAAGTACTAAGTATAATTATTACAGTTCTAGCGATAATAACTGCATTATATGGGTAATAATGCATGTTATATTGATAATATCGGGAGTAATAAGTATAATTATTATAATCCTAGCGATAATAATAGTAAAATATGGCGAATAGTGCATGTTACATTGATAATAATAAAAGTAATAAGTATACTTATTATAGTTCTATCTATAATAACTGCATAATATGGGTACTAATGCATGTTATGTTGATGATAATGAAAGTAATACGTATATTTATTACAGTTCTAGCGATAATAACTGCATTATATGGGTTATAGTGCACGTTATATTGCTAATAATATAAGTAATCAGTATAATTATTACAGTTCTAGCGGTAATAACTGCATTATATGGGTAATAATGCATGTTGTATTGATAATATCGGCAGTAATAAGTATAATTATTATAGTTCTAGCGATAATAATAGTAAAATATGGCTAATAGTGCATGTTATATTCATAATAATAAAAGTAATAAGTATATTTATTATACTTCTGTCGATAATAACTGCATTATATGGGTAATAATGCATGTTATATTGATAATATTGGGAGTAGTAAGTATAATTATTATAGTTCTAGCGATAATAATAGTAAAATCTGCCTAATAGTGCATGTTATATTGATAATAATGAAAGTAATACGTATAATTATTATAGTTCTATCGACAATAACTGCATAATATGGGTAATAATGCATGTTATATTGACAATATCGGGAGTAATAAGTATAATTATTACAGTTCTAGCGGTAATAACTGCATTATATAGGTAATAATGCATGTTATATTCATAATATCGGGAGTAATAAGTATAATTATTATAGTTCTAGCGATAATAATAGTACAATACGGCTAATAGTGCCTATTATATTGATAATAATAAAAGTTATAAGTACATTTAATACAGTTCTATCGATAATAACTGCATAATATGGGTAATAATGCATGTTATATTGATGATAATAAAACTAATACGTATAGTTATTATAGTTCTAGCGATAAGAACTGCATAATATGGGTAATAGTGCATGTTATATTGATAATAATATAAGTAATAAGTATAATTATTACAGTTCTTGCGATAATAACTGCAATGTATGGTTAATAAAGCACGTTATATTGCTAATAATATAAGTAATACGTATAATTATTACAGTTCTAGCGATAATAACTGCATTATATGGGTAATAATGCATGTTATATTGATAATATCGGGACTAATAAGTATAATTATTATAGGTCTAGCGATAATAATAGTAAAATATGGCTAATAGTGCATGTTATATTGATAACAATAAAAGTGATAAGTATATTTATTATAGTTCTATCGATAATAACTGCATAATATGGGTAATAATGCATGTTATATTGATGATAATAAAAGTAGTAAGTATATTTATTACAGTTCTAGCGATAATAACTGCATCATATGCGTAATAATGCATGTTATATTGATAATATCGGGAGTAATAAGTATAATTATTATAGTTCTAGCAATAATAATAGTAAAATATGGCTAATAGTGCATGTTATATTCATAATAATATAAGTAATAAGTATAATTATTAGAGTTCTAGCGATAATAACTGCATAATATGGGTAATAATGCACGTTATAATGCTAATAATATAAGTAATAAGTATAATTATTACAGTTCTAGCGATAATAACTGCATTATATGGGTAATAATGCATGTTATACTCATAATATCGGGAGTAATAAGTTTAATTATTATAGTTCTAGCGATAATAATAGTAAAATATGGCTAAGAGTGCATGTTATATTGATAATAATAAAAGTAATAAGTATATTTATTATAGTTCTATCGATAATAACTGCATAATATGGGTAATAATGCTTGTTATATTGATGATAATAAAAGTAATAAGCATATTTATTACAGTTCTAGCGATAATAACTGCATTTTATGCGTAATAATGCATGTTATATTGATAATATCGGGAGTAGTAAGTATAATTATTACAGTTCTAGCGGTAATAACTGCATTATATGGGTAATAATGCATGTTGTATTGATAATATCGGCAGTAATAAGTATAATTATTATAGTTCTAGCGATAATAATAGTAAAATATGGCTAATAGTGCATGTTATATTCATAATAATAAAAGTAATAAGTATATTTATTATACTTCTGTCGATAATAACTGCATTATATGGGTAATAATGCATGTTATATTGATAATATTGGGAGTAATAAGTATAATTATTATAGTTCTAGCGATAATAATAGTAAAATCTGCCTAATAGTGCATGTTATATTGATAATAATGAAAGTAATACGTATAATTATTATAGTTCTATCGACAATAACTGCATAATATGGGTAATAATGCATGTTATATTGATGATAATAAAAGTAGTAAGTATATTTATTACAGTTCTAGCGATAATAACTGCATTACATGCGTAATAATGCATGCTATATTGATAATAATATAAGTAGTAAGTATAGTTATTACAGTTCTAGCGATAATGACTGCAATATATGTGTAATAATGCATGTAATATTGATAATATCGGGAGTAATAAGTATAATTATTATAGTTCTAGCGATAATAACAGTAAAATATGGCTAATAGTGCTTGTTATATTGATAATAACAAAAGTAGTAAGTATAATTATTATAGTTCTAGCGATAATAATAGTAAAATATGGCTAAGAGTGCATGTTATATTGATAATAATTAAAGTAATAAGTATATTTACTATATTTCTAGCGATTATAACTGCATAATATGGTTAACAATGCATGCTATATTGATAATAATAGACGTAATAAGTATATTTAATACAGTTCTAGCGATAATAACTGCATAATATGGGTAATAATGCATGTTATATTGATAATATCGAGAGTAATAAGTATAATTATTATAGTTCTAGCGATAATAACTGCGTTATATGTGTAATAATGCATGTTATATTGATAATATCGGGAGTAATAAGTATGATTATTATAGTTCTGGCGATAATAATAGTAAGATATGGCTAATAGTGCATGCTATATTGATAATAATAAAAGTAATAAGTATATTTATTATTGTTCTCGCGATAATAACCGCATAATATGGGTAATAATGCATGCTATAATGATGATAATCAAAGTAATAACTATATTTATTATAGTTCTAGCGATAATAACTGCATTATATGGGTAATAATGCATGTTATATTGATAATATCGGGAGTAATAAGTACGATTATTATAGTTCTAGCGATAATAGTAGTAAAATATGGCTAATAGTGCATGTTATATTGTTAATAATAAAAGTAATAAGTATATTTATTATAGTTCTAGCGATAATAACTGCATAATATGGTTAATAATGCATGCTATATTGATAACATCGGGAGTAATAAGTATAATTATTATAGTTCTAGCGATAATAATAGTAAATTATGATTAGTAATGCATGTTATATTGATGATAATGAAAGTAATAAGTATATTTATTATAGTTCTATCGATAATAACTGCATAATACGGGGAATAGTGCATGTTATATTGATGATAATAAAAGTACTAAGTATAATTATTACAGTTCTAGCGATAATAACTGCATTATATGGGTAATAATGCATGTTATATTGATAATGTCGGGAGTAAAAAGAATAATTATTATAGTTCTAGCGATAATAATAGTAAAATATGGCTAATAGTGCATGTTATATGGATAAAAATAAAAGTAATAAGTATATTTATTATAGTTCTATCGATAATAACTGCATAATATGGGTAATAGTGCATGTTATATTGATGATAATAAAAGTACTAAGTATAATTATTACAGTTCTAGCGATAATAACTGCATTATATGGGTAATAATGCATGTTATATTGATAATATCGGGAGTAATAAGTATAATTATTATAATCCTAGCGATAATAATAGTAAAATATGGCGAATAGTGCATGTTACATTGATAATAATAAAAGTAATAAGTATACTTATTATAGTTCTATCTATAATAACTGCATAATATGGGTACTAATGCATGTTATGTTGATGATAATGAAAGTAATACGTATATTTATTACAGTTCTAGCGATAATAACTGCATTATATGGGTTATAGTGCACGTTATATTGCTAATAATATAAGTAATCAGTATAATTATTACAGTTCTAGCGATAATAACTGCATTATATGGGTAATAATGCATGTTATATTGATAATGTCGGGAGTAATAAGTATAATTATTATAGTTCTAGCGATAATAATAGTAAAATATGGCTAATAGTGCATGTTATATTGATAATAATAAAAGTAATAAGTATATTTATTACAGTTCTATCGATAGTAACTGCATAATATGGGTAATAATGCATGTTATATTGATGATAATAAAAGTAATACGTATATTTATTATAGTTCTAGCGATAATAACTTCATAATATGGGTAATAATGCATGTTATATTGATAATAATATAAGTAATAAGTATATTTATTACAGTTCTATCGATAATAACTGCATAATATGGGTACTAATGCATGTTATGTTGATGATAATAAAAGTAATACGTATATTTATTATTGTTCTAGCGATAATAACTGCGTAATATGGGTAATAATGAATGTTATATTGATAATAATATAAGTAATAAGTATAATTATTACAGTTCTAGCGATAATAACTGCATTATATGGGTAATAATGCACGTTATATTGCTAATAATATAAGTAATAAGTATAATTATTACAGTTCTAGCGATAATAACTGCATTATATGGGTAATAATGCATGTTACATTGATAATAATAAAAGTAATAAGTATATTTATTATAGTTCTATCTATAATCACTGCATAATATGGGTACTAATGCATGTTATGTTGATGATAATATAAGTAATACGTATATTTATTATAGTTCTAGCAATAATAACTGCATAATATGTGTAATAATGCATGTTATATTGACAATGTCGAGAGTAATAAGTAGAATTATTAGAGTTCTAGCGATAATAATAGTAAAATATTGCTAATAGTGCATGTTATATTGATAATAATAAAAGTAATAAGTATATTTAGTATAGTTCTAGCGATAATAACTGCATAATACGGGTAATAATGCATGCTATATTGATTACAATAAATGTAATAACTATATTTATTATAGTTCCAGCGATAATAACTGCATAATATGGGTAATGATGCACGTTATATTGACAATGTCGAGAGTAATAAGTATAATTATTATAGTACAAGCGATAATAATAGTAAAATATGGCTAATAGTGCATGTTATATTGATAATAACAAAAGTAATAAGTATATTTATTATACTTCTGTCGATAATAACTGCATTATATGGGTAATAATGCATGTTATATTGATAATAATATAAGTAATAAGTATAATTATTACAGTTCTAGCGATAATAGCTCCATTATATGGGTAATAATGCATGTTATATTGATAGTATTCGGAGTAATAAGTATAATTATTATAGTTCTAGCGATAATAATAGCAAAATATGGCTAATAGTGCATGTTACATGGATAAAAATAAAAGTAATAAGTATATTTATTATTGTTCTCGCGATAATAACTGCATAATATGGGTAATGATGCACGTTATATTGACAATGTCGAGAGTAATAAGTATAATTATTATAGTTCAAGCGATAATAATAGTAAAATATGGCTAATAGTGCATGTTATATTGATAATAATAAAAGTAATAAGTATATTTATTATAGTTCTAGCGATAATAACTGCACAATATGGGTAATAATGCATGCTATAGTGATAATAATATAAGTAATAAGTATAATTATTACAGTTCTAGCGATAATAACTGCATTATATGGGTAATAATGCATGTTATATCGATAATATCGGGAGTAATAAGTATGACTATTATAGTTCTAGCGACAATAATAGTAAAATATGATTAATAATGCATGTTATATTGATGATAATAAAAGTAATAAGTATAATTATTTTAGTTCAAGCGATAATAATAGTAAAATATGGCTAATAGTGCATGTTATATTGATAATATCGGAAGTAATAAGTATAATTATTATAGTTCTAGCGATAATAATAGTAAAATATGGCTAATAGTGCATGTTATATTGATAATAAAAAAAGTAATAAGTATATTGACTATATTTCTAGCGATAATAACTTCATAATATGGGTAATAGTGCATGCTATATTGATAATAATATAAGTAATAAGTATAATTATTACAGTTCTAGCCATATTCAGTGCATTATATGAGTACGAATGAATGTTATATTCATAATATCGTGAGTAATAAGTATAGTTATTATAGTTCTAGCGACAATAATAGTAAAATATGATTAATAATGCATGTTATATTGATGATAATAAAAGTAATAAGTATGTTTAGTATAGTTCTAGCAATAATAACTGCATAATACGGGGAACAGTGCATGTTATATTGGTGATAATAAAAGTACTAAGTATAATTATTACAGTTCTAGCGATAATAACTGCATTATATGGGTAATAATGCATGTTATATTGATAACATCGGGAGTAATAAGTATAATTATTATAATCCTAGCGATAATAATAGTGAAATATGGCTAATAGTGCATGTTATATTGATAATAATAAAAGTAATAAGTATATTTATTACAGTTCTATCGATAATAACTGCATAATATGGGTAATAATGCACGTTACATTGCTAATAGTGTAAGTAATAAGTATAATTATTACAGTTCTAGCGATAATAACTGCATTATATGGGTAATAATGCATGTTATATTGATAATATCGGGAGTAATAAGTACGATTATTATAGTTCTAGCGATAATAATAGTAAAATATGGCTAATAGTGCATGTTATATTGTTAATAATAAAAGTAATAAGTATATTTATTATAGTTCTAGCGACAATAACTGCATAATATGGTTAATAATGCATGCTATATTGATAATATCGGGAGTAATAAGTATAATTATTATAGTTCTAGCGATAATAATAGTAAATTATGATTAGTAATGCATGTTATATTGATGATCATGAAAGTAATAAGTATATTTAGTATAGTTCTAGCGATCATAACTGCATAATACGGGTAATAATGCATGCTATATTGATGACAATAAATGTAATAACTATATTTATTATAGTTCCAGCGATAATAACTGCATAATATGGGTAATGATGCACGTTATATTGACAATGTCGCGAGTAATAAGTATAATTATTATAGTTCAAGCGATAATAATAGTAAAATATGGCTAATAGTGCATGTTATATTGATAATAAGAAAAGTAATAAGTATATTTATTATAGTTCTAGCGATAATAACTGCATAATACGGGGAATAGTGCATGTTATATTGATGATAATAAAAGTACTAAGTATATTTATTACAGTTCTATCGATAATAACTGCATAATATGGGTAATAATGCATGTTATATTGATGATAATAAAAGTAGTAAGTATATTTATTACAGTTCTAGCGATAATAACTGCATTATATGCGTAATAATGCATGTTATATTGCTAATAATATAAGTAATAAGTATAATTATTACAGTTCTAGCGATGATAACTGCATAATATGGGTAATAATGCACGTTACATTGCTAATAGTGTAAGTAATAAGTATAATTATTACAGTTCTAGCGATAATAACTGCATTATATGGGTAATAATGCATGTTATATTGCTAATAATATAAGTAATAAGTATAATTATTACAGTTCTAGCGATAATAACTGCATAATATGGGTAATAATGCACGTTACATTGCTAATAGTGTAAGTAATAAGTATAATTATTACAGTTCTAGCGATAATAACTGCATTATATGGGTAATAATGCATGTTATATTGATAATATCGGGAGTAATAAGTACGATTATTATAGTTCTAGCGATAATAGTAGTAAAATATGGCTAATAGTGCATGTTATATTGTTAATAATAAAAGTAATAAGTATATTTATTATAGTTCTAGCGATAATAACTGCATAATATGGTTAATAATGCATGCTATATTGATAACATCGGGAGTAATAAGTATAATTATTATAGTTCTAGCGATAATAATAGTAAATTATGATTAGTAATGCATGTTATATTGATGATAATGAAAGTAATAAGTATATTTATTATAGTTCTATCGATAATAACTGCATAATACGGGGAATAGTGCATGTTATATTGATGATAATAAAAGTACTAAGTATAATTATTACAGTTCTAGCGATAATAACTGCATTATATGGGTAATAATGCATGTTATATTGATAATGTCGGGAGTAAAAAGAATAATTATTATAGTTCTAGCGATAATAATAGTAAAATATGGCTAATAGTGCATGTTATATGGATAAAAATAAAAGTAATAAGTATATTTATTATAGTTCTATCGATAATAACTGCATAATATGGGTAATAGTGCATGTTATATTGATGATAATAAAAGTACTAAGTATAATTATTACAGTTCTAGCGATAATAACTGCATTATATGGGTAATAATGCATGTTATATTGATAATGTCGGGAGTAATAAGTATAATTATTATAGTTCTAGCGATAATAATAGTAAAATATGGCTAATAGTGCATGTTATATTGATAATAATAAAAGTAATAAGTATATTTATTACAGTTCTATCGATAGTAACTGCATAATATGGGTAATAATGCATGTTATATTGATGATAATAAAAGTAATACGTATATTTATTATAGTTCTAGCGATAATAACTTCATAATATGGGTAATAATGCATGTTATATTGATAATAATATAAGTAATAAGTATATTTATTACAGTTCTATCGATAATAACTGCATAATATGGGTACTAATGCATGTTATGTTGATGATAATAAAAGTAATACGTATATTTATTATTGTTCTAGCGATAATAACTGCGTAATATGGGTAATAATGAATGTTATATTGATAATAATATAAGTAATAAGTATAATTATTACAGTTCTAGCGATAATAACTGCATTATATGGGTAATAATGCACGTTATATTGCTAATAATATAAGTAATAAGTATAATTATTACAGTTCTAGCGATAATAACTGCATTATATGGGTAATAATGCATGTTACATTGATAATAATAAAAGTAATAAGTATATTTATTATAGTTCTATCTATAATCACTGCATAATATGGGTACTAATGCATGTTATGTTGATGATAATATAAGTAATACGTATATTTATTATAGTTCTAGCAATAATAACTGCATAATATGTGTAATAATGCATGTTATATTGACAATGTCGAGAGTAATAAGTAGAATTATTAGAGTTCTAGCGATAATAATAGTAAAATATTGCTAATAGTGCATGTTATATTGATAATAATAAAAGTAATAAGTATATTTAGTATAGTTCTAGCGATAATAACTGCATAATACGGGTAATAATGCATGCTATATTGATTACAATAAATGTAATAACTATATTTATTACAGTTCCAGCGATAATAACTGCATAATATGGGTAATGATGCACGTTATATTGACAATGTCGAGAGTAATAAGTATAATTATTATAGTACAAGCGATAATAATAGTAAAATATGGCTAATAGTGCATGTTATATTGATAATAACAAAAGTAATAAGTATATTTATTATACTTCTGTCGATAATAACTGCATTATATGGGTAATAATGCATGTTATATTGATAATAATATAAGTAATAAGTATAATTATTACAGTTCTAGCGATAATAGCTCCATTATATGGGTAATAATGCATGTTATATTGATAGTATTCGGAGTAATAAGTATAATTATTATAGTTCTAGCGATAATAATAGTAAAATATGGCTAATAGTGCATGTTACATGGATAAAAATAAAAGTAATAAGTATATTTATTATTGTTCTCGCGATAATAACTGCATAATATGGGTAATGATGCACGTTATATTGACAATGTCGAGAGTAATAAGTATAATTATTATAGTTCAAGCGATAATAATAGTAAAATATGGCTAATAGTGCATGTTATATTGATAATAATAAAAGTAATAAGTATATTTATTATAGTTCTAGCGATAATAACTGCACAATATGGGTAATAATGCATGCTATAGTGATAATAATATAAGTAATAAGTATAATTATTACAGTTCTAGCGATAATAACTGCATTATATGGGTAATAATGCATGTTATATCGATAATATCGGGAGTAATAAGTATGACTATTATAGTTCTAGCGACAATAATAGTAAAATATGATTAATAATGCATGTTATATTGATGATAATAAAAGTAATAAGTATAATTATTTTAGTTCAAGCGATAATAATAGTAAAATATGGCTAATAGTGCATGTTATATTGATAATATCGGAAGTAATAAGTATAATTATTATAGTTCTAGCGATAATAATAGTAAAATATGGCTAATAGTGCATGTTATATTGATAATAAAAAAAGTAATAAGTATATTGACTATATTTCTAGCGATAATAACTTCATAATATGGGTAATAGTGCATGCTATATTGATAATAATATAAGTAATAAGTATAATTATTACAGTTCTAGCCATATTCAGTGCATTATATGAGTACGAATGAATGTTATATTCATAATATCGTGAGTAATAAGTATAGTTATTATAGTTCTAGCGACAATAATAGTAAAATATGATTAATAATGCATGTTATATTGATGATAATAAAAGTAATAAGTATGTTTAGTATAGTTCTAGCAATAATAACTGCATAATACGGGGAACAGTGCATGTTATATTGGTGATAATAAAAGTACTAAGTATAATTATTACAGTTCTAGCGATAATAACTGCATTATATGGGTAATAATGCATGTTATATTGATAACATCGGGAGTAATAAGTATAATTATTATAATCCTAGCGATAATAATAGTGAAATATGGCTAATAGTGCATGTTATATTGATAATAATAAAAGTAATAAGTATATTTATTACAGTTCTATCGATAATAACTGCATAATATGGGTAATAATGCACGTTACATTGCTAATAGTGTAAGTAATAAGTATAATTATTACAGTTCTAGCGATAATAACTGCATTATATGGGTAATAATGCATGTTATATTGATAATATCGGGAGTAATAAGTACGATTATTATAGTTCTAGCGATAATAATAGTAAAATATGGCTAATAGTGCATGTTATATTGTTAATAATAAAAGTAATAAGTATATTTATTATAGTTCTAGCGATAATAACTGCATAATATGGTTAATAATGCATGCTATATTGATAATATCGGGAGTAATAAGTATAATTATTATAGTTCTAGCGATAATAATAGTAAATTATGATTAGTAATGCATGTTATATTGATGATCATGAAAGTAATAAGTATATTTAGTATAGTTCTAGCGATCATAACTGCATAATACGGGTAATAATGCATGCTATATTGATGACAATAAATGTAATAACTATATTTATTATAGTTCCAGCGATAATAACTGCATAATATGGGTAATGATGCACGTTATATTGACAATGTCGCGAGTAATAAGTATAATTATTATAGTTCAAGCGATAATAATAGTAAAATATGGCTAATAGTGCATGTTATATTGATAATAAGAAAAGTAATAAGTATATTTATTATAGTTCTAGCGATAATAACTGCATAATACGGGGAATAGTGCATGTTATATTGATGATAATAAAAGTACTAAGTATATTTATTACAGTTCTATCGATAATAACTGCATAATATGGGTAATAATGCATGTTATATTGATGATAATAAAAGTAGTAAGTATATTTATTACAGTTCTAGCGATAATAACTGCATTATATGCGTAATAATGCATGTTATATTGCTAATAATATAAGTAATAAGTATAATTATTACAGTTCTAGCGATGATAACTGCATAATATGGGTAATAATGCACGTTACATTGCTAATAGTGTAAGTAATAAGTATAATTATTACAGTTCTAGCGATAATAACTGCATTATATGGGTAATAATGCATGTTATATTGCTAATAATATAAGTAATAAGTATAATTATTACAGTTCTAGCGATAATAACTGCATAATATGGGTAATAATGCACGTTACATTGCTAATAGTGTAAGTAATAAGTATAATTATTACAGTTCTAGCGATAATAACTGCATTATATGGGTAATAATGCATGTTATATTGATAATATCGGGAGTAATAAGTACGATTATTATAGTTCTAGCGATAATAGTAGTAAAATATGGCTAATAGTGCATGTTATATTGTTAATAATAAAAGTAATAAGTATATTTATTATAGTTCTAGCGATAATAACTGCATAATATGGTTAATAATGCATGCTATATTGATAACATCGGGAGTAATAAGTATAATTATTATAGTTCTAGCGATAATAATAGTAAATTATGATTAGTAATGCATGTTATATTGATGATAATGAAAGTAATAAGTATATTTATTATAGTTCTATCGATAATAACTGCATAATACGGGGAATAGTGCATGTTATATTGATGATAATAAAAGTACTAAGTATAATTATTACAGTTCTAGCGATAATAACTGCATTATATGGGTAATAATGCATGTTATATTGATAATGTCGGGAGTAAAAAGAATAATTATTATAGTTCTAGCGATAATAATAGTAAAATATGGCTAATAGTGCATGTTATATGGATAAAAATAAAAGTAATAAGTATATTTATTATAGTTCTATCGATAATAACTGCATAATATGGGTAATAGTGCATGTTATATTGATGATAATAAAAGTACTAAGTATAATTATTACAGTTCTAGCGATAATAACTGCATTATATGGGTAATAATGCATGTTATATTGATAATATCGGGAGTAATAAGTATAATTATTATAATCCTAGCGATAATAATAGTAAAATATGGCGAATAGTGCATGTTACATTGATAATAATAAAAGTAATAAGTATACTTATTATAGTTCTATCTATAATAACTGCATAATATGGGTACTAATGCATGTTATGTTGATGATAATGAAAGTAATACGTATATTTATTACAGTTCTAGCGATAATAACTGCATTATATGGGTTATAGTGCACGTTATATTGCTAATAATATAAGTAATAAGTAAAATTATTACAGTTCTAGCGATAATAACTGCATTATATGGGTAATAATGCATGTTATATTGATAATGTCGGGAGTAATAAGTATAATTATTATAGTTCTAGCGATAATAATAGTAAAATATGGCTAATAGTGCATGTTATATTGATAATAATAAAAGTAATAAGTATATTTATTACAGTTCTATCGATAGTAACTGCATAATATGGGTAATAATGCATGTTATATTGATGATAATAAAAGTAATACGTATATTTATTATAGTTCTAGCGATAATAACTTCATAATATGGGTAATAATGCATGTTATATTGATAATAATATAAGTAATAAGTATATTTATTACAGTTCTATCGATAATAACTGCATAATATGGGTACTAATGCATGTTATGTTGATGATAATAAAAGTAATACGTATATTTATTATTGTTCTAGCGATAATAACTGCGTAATATGGGTAATAATGAATGTTATATTGATAATAATATAAGTAATAAGTATAATTATTACAGTTCTAGCGATAATAACTGCATTATATGTGGGTAATAATGCACGTTATATTGCTAATAATATAAGTAATAAGTATAATTATTACAGTTCCAGCGATAATAACTGCATTATATGGGTAATAATGCATGTTACATTGATAATAATAAAAGTAATAAGTATATTTATTATAGTTCTATCTATAATCACTGCATAATATGGGTACTAATGCATGTTATGTTGATGATAATATAAGTAATACGTATATTTATTATAGTTCTAGCAATAATAACTGCATATTATGTGTAATAATGCATGTTATATTGACAATGTCGAGAGTAATAAGTAGAATTATTAGAGTTCTAGCGATAATAATAGTAAAATATTGCTAATAGTGCATGTTATATTGATAATAATAAAAGTAATAAGTATATTTAGTATAGTTCTAGCGATAATAACTGCATAATACGGGTAATAATGCATGTTATACTCATAATATCGGGAGTAATAAGTTTAATTATTATAGTTCTAGCGATAATAATAGTAAAATATGGCTAAGAGTGCATGTTATATTGATAACAATAAAAGTAATAAGTATATTTATTATAGTTCTATCGATAATAACTGCATAATACGGGGAATAGTGCATGTTATATTGATGATAATAAAAGTACTAAGTATATTTATTACAGTTCTATCGATAATAACTGCATAATATGGGTAATAATGCATGTTATATTGATGATAATAAAAGTAGTAAGTATATTTATTACAGTTCTAGCGATAATAACTGCATTATATGCGTAATAATGCATGTTATATTGCTAATAATATAAGTAATAAGTATAATTATTACAGTTCTAGCGATAATAATAGTAAAATATGGCTAATACTGCATGTTATATTGATAATAATAAAAGTAATAAGTATATTTATTACAGTTCTATCGATAATAACTGCATAATATGGGTAATAATGCATGTTATATTGATGATAATAAAAGTAGTAAGTATATTTATTATAGATCTAGCGGTTATAACTGCATAATATGGGTAATAATGCATGTTATATTGATAATATCGGGAGTAATAAGTATAATTATTACAGTTCTAGCGATAATAACTGCATAATATGGGTAATAATGCACGTTATAATGCTAATAATATAAGTAATAAGTATAATTATTACAGTTCTTGCGATAATAACTGCCTTATATGGCTAATAATGCATGTTATATTCATAACATCGGGAGTAATAAGTATAATTATTATAGTTCTAGCGATAATAATAGTAAAATATGGCTAATAGTGCATGTTATATTCATAATAATAAAAGTAATAAGTATATTTATTATACTTCTGTCGATAATAACTGCATTATATGGGTAATAATGCATGTTATATTGATAATATTGGGAGTAGTAAGTATAATTATTATAGTTCTAGCGATAATAATAGTACAATACGGCTAATAGTGCCTATTATATTGATAATAATAAAAGTAATAAGTACATTTAATACAGTTCTATCGATAATAACTGCATAATACGGGGAATAGTGCATGTTATATTGATGATAATAAAAGTACTAAGTATAATTATTACAGTTCTAGCGATAATAACTGCATTATATGGGTAATAATGCATGTTATATTGATAATGTCGGGAGTAAAAAGAATAATTATTATAGTTCTAGCGATAATAATAGTAAAATATGGCTAATAGTGCATGTTATATGGATAAAAATAAAAGTAATAAGTATATTTATTATAGTTCTATCGATAATAACTGCATAATATGGGTAATAGTGCATGTTATATTGATGATAATAAAAGTACTAAGTATAATTATTACAGTTCTAGCGATAATAACTGCATTATATGGGTAATAATGCATGTTATATTGATAATATCGGGAGTAATAAGTATAATTATTATAATCCTAGCGATAATAATAGTAAAATATGGCGAATAGTGCATGTTACATTGATAATAATAAAAGTAATAAGTATACTTATTATAGTTCTATCTATAATAACTGCATAATATGGGTACTAATGCATGTTATGTTGATGATAATGAAAGTAATACGTATATTTATTACAGTTCTAGCGATAATAACTGCATTATATGGGTTATAGTGCACGTTATATTGCTAATAATATAAGTAATAAGTAAAATTATTACAGTTCTAGCGATAATAACTGCATTATATGGGTAATAATGCATGTTATATTGATAATGTCGGGAGTAATAAGTATAATTATTATAGTTCTAGCGATAATAATAGTAAAATATGGCTAATAGTGCATGTTATATTGATAATAATAAAAGTAATAAGTATATTTATTACAGTTCTATCGATAGTAACTGCATAATATGGGTAATAATGCATGTTATATTGATGATAATAAAAGTAATACGTATATTTATTATAGTTCTAGCGATAATAACTTCATAATATGGGTAATAATGCATGTTATATTGATAATAATATAAGTAATAAGTATATTTATTACAGTTCTATCGATAATAACTGCATAATATGGGTACTAATGCATGTTATGTTGATGATAATAAAAGTAATACGTATATTTATTATTGTTCTAGCGATAATAACTGCGTAATATGGGTAATAATGAATGTTATATTGATAATAATATAAGTAATAAGTATAATTATTACAGTTCTAGCGATAATAACTGCATTATATGTGGGTAATAATGCACGTTATATTGCTAATAATATAAGTAATAAGTATAATTATTACAGTTCCAGCGATAATAACTGCATTATATGGGTAATAATGCATGTTACATTGATAATAATAAAAGTAATAAGTATATTTATTATAGTTCTATCTATAATCACTGCATAATATGGGTACTAATGCATGTTATGTTGATGATAATATAAGTAATACGTATATTTATTATAGTTCTAGCAATAATAACTGCATATTATGTGTAATAATGCATGTTATATTGACAATGTCGAGAGTAATAAGTAGAATTATTAGAGTTCTAGCGATAATAATAGTAAAATATTGCTAATAGTGCATGTTATATTGATAATAATAAAAGTAATAAGTATATTTAGTATAGTTCTAGCGATAATAACTGCATAATACGGGTAATAATGCATGTTATACTCATAATATCGGGAGTAATAAGTTTAATTATTATAGTTCTAGCGATAATAATAGTAAAATATGGCTAAGAGTGCATGTTATATTGATAACAATAAAAGTAATAAGTATATTTATTATAGTTCTATCGATAATAACTGCATAATACGGGGAATAGTGCATGTTATATTGATGATAATAAAAGTACTAAGTATATTTATTACAGTTCTATCGATAATAACTGCATAATATGGGTAATAATGCATGTTATATTGATGATAATAAAAGTAGTAAGTATATTTATTACAGTTCTAGCGATAATAACTGCATTATATGCGTAATAATGCATGTTATATTGCTAATAATATAAGTAATAAGTATAATTATTACAGTTCTAGCGATAATAATAGTAAAATATGGCTAATACTGCATGTTATATTGATAATAATAAAAGTAATAAGTATATTTATTACAGTTCTATCGATAATAACTGCATAATATGGGTAATAATGCATGTTATATTGATGATAATAAAAGTAGTAAGTATATTTATTATAGATCTAGCGGTTATAACTGCATAATATGGGTAATAATGCATGTTATATTGATAATATCGGGAGTAATAAGTATAATTATTACAGTTCTAGCGATAATAACTGCATAATATGGGTAATAATGCACGTTATAATGCTAATAATATAAGTAATAAGTATAATTATTACAGTTCTTGCGATAATAACTGCCTTATATGGCTAATAATGCATGTTATATTCATAACATCGGGAGTAATAAGTATAATTATTATAGTTCTAGCGATAATAATAGTAAAATATGGCTAATAGTGCATGTTATATTCATAATAATAAAAGTAATAAGTATATTTATTATACTTCTGTCGATAATAACTGCATTATATGGGTAATAATGCATGTTATATTGATAATATTGGGAGTAGTAAGTATAATTATTATAGTTCTAGCGATAATAATAGTACAATACGGCTAATAGTGCCTATTATATTGATAATAATAAAAGTAATAAGTACATTTAATACAGTTCTATCGATAATAACTGCATAATATGGGTAATAATGCATGTTATATTGATGATAATAAAAGTAGTAAGTATATTTATTACAGTTCTAGCGATAATAACTGCATCATATGCGTAATAATGCATGTTATATTGATAATATCGGGAGTAATAAGTACGATTATTATAGTTCTAGCGATAATAATAGTAAAATATGGCTAATAGTGCATGTTATATTGTTAATAATAAAAGTAATAAGTATATTTATTATAGTTCTAGCGATAATAACTGCATAATATGGTTAATAATGCATGTTATATTGATAATATCGGGAGTAATAAGTACGATTATTATAGTTCTAGCGATAATAATAGTAAAATATGGCTAATAGTGCATGTTATATTGTTAATAATAAAAGTAATAAGTATATTTATTATAGTTCTAGCGATAATAACTGCATAATACGGGGAATAGTGCATGTTATATTGATGATAATAAAAGTACTAAGTATATTTATTACAGTTCTATCGATAATAACTGCATAATATGGGTAATAATGCATGTTATATTGATGATAATAAAAGTAGTAAGTATATTTATTACAGTTCTAGCGATAATAACTGCATTATATGCGTAATAATGCATGTTATATTGCTAATAATATAAGTAATAAGTATAATTATTACAGTTCTAGCGATGATAACTGCATAATATGGGTAATAATGCACGTTACATTGCTAATAGTGTAAGTAATAAGTATAATTATTACAGTTCTAGCGATAATAACTGCATTATATGGGTAATAATGCATGTTATATTGCTAATAATATAAGTAATAAGTATAATTATTACAGTTCTAGCGATAATAACTGCAGAATATGGGTAATAATGCACGTTACATTGCTAATAGTGTAAGTAATAAGTATAATTATTACAGTTCTAGCGATAATAACTGCATTATATGGGTAATAATGCATGTTATATTGCTAATAATATAAGTAATAAGTATAATTATTACAGTTCTAGCGATGATAACTGCATAATATGGGTAATAATGCACGTTACATTGCTAATAGTGTAAGTAATAAGTATAATTATTACAATTCTAGCGATAATAACTGCATTATATGGGTAATAATGCATGTTATATTGATAATATCGGGAGTAATAAGTACGATTATTATAGTTCTAGCGATAATAGTAGTAAAATATGGCTAATAGTGCATGTTATATTGTTAATAATAAAAGTAATAAGTATATTTATTATAGTTCTAGCGATAATAACTGCATAATATGGTTAATAATGCATGCTATATTGATAACATCGGGAGTAATAAGTATAATTATTATAGTTCTAGCGATAATAATAGTAAATTATGATTAGTAATGCATGTTATATTGATGATAATGAAAGTAATAAGTATATTTATTATAGTTCTATCGATAATAACTGCATAATACGGGGAATAGTGCATGTTATATTGATGATAATAAAAGTACTAAGTATAATTATTACAGTTCTAGCGATAATAACTGCATTATATGGGTAATAATGCATGTTATATTGATAATGTCGGGAGTAAAAAGAATAATTATTATAGTTCTAGCGATAATAATAGTAAAATATGGCTAATAGTGCATGTTATATGGATAAAAATAAAAGTAATAAGTATATTTATTATAGTTCTATCGATAATAACTGCATAATATGGGTAATAGTGCATGTTATATTGATGATAATAAAAGTACTAAGTATAATTATTACAGTTCTAGCGATAATAACTGCATTATATGGGTAATAATGCATGTTATATTGATAATATCGGGAGTAATAAGTATAATTATTATAATCCTAGCGATAATAATAGTAAAATATGGCGAATAGTGCATGTTACATTGATAATAATAAAAGTAATAAGTATACTTATTATAGTTCTATCTATAATAACTGCATAATATGGGTACTAATGCATGTTATGTTGATGATAATGAAAGTAATACGTATATTTATTACAGTTCTAGCGATAATAACTGCATTATATGGGTTATAGTGCACGTTATATTGCTAATAATATAAGTAATAAGTATAATTATTACAGTTCTAGCGATAATAACTGCATTATATGGGTAATAATGCATGTTATATTGATAATGTCGGGAGTAATAAGTATAATTATTATAGTTCTAGCGATAATAATAGTAAAATATGGCTAATAGTGCATGTTATATTGATAATAATAAAAGTAATAAGTATATTTATTACAGTTCTATCGATAGTAACTGCATAATATGGGTAATAATGCATGTTATATTGATGATAATAAAAGTAATACGTATATTTATTATAGTTCTAGCGATAATAACTTCATAATATGGGTAATAATGCATGTTATATTGATAATAATATAAGTAATAAGTATATTTATTACAGTTCTATCGATAATAACTGCATAATATGGGTACTAATGCATGTTATGTTGATGATAATAAAAGTAATACGTATATTTATTATTGTTCTAGCGATAATAACTGCGTAATATGGGTAATAATGAATGTTATATTGATAATAATATAAGTAATAAGTATAATTATTACAGTTCTAGCGATAATAACTGCATTATATGGGTAATAATGCACGTTATATTGCTAATAATATAAGTAATAAGTACAATTATTACAGTTCTAGCGATAATAACTGCATTATATGGGTAATAATGCATGTTACATTGATAATAATAAAAGTAATAAGTATATTTATTATAGTTCTATCTATAATCACTGCATAATATGGGTACTAATGCATGTTATGTTGATGATAATATAAGTAATACGTATATTTATTATAGTTCTAGCAATAATAACTGCATAATATGTGTAATAATGCATGTTATATTGACAATGTCGAGAGTAATAAGTAGAATTATTAGAGTTCTAGCGATAATAACTGCATAATACGGGTAATAATGCATGCTATATTGATTACAATAAATGTAATAACTATATTTATTATAGTTCCAGCGATAATAACTGCATAATATGGGTAATGATGCACGTTATATTGACAATGTCGAGAGTAATAAGTATAATTATTATAGTTCAAGCGATAATAATAGTAAAATATGGCTAATAGTGCATGTTATATTGATAATAACAAAAGTAATAAGTATATTTATTATACTTCTGTCGATAATAACTGCATTATATGGGTAATAATGCATGTTATATTGATAATAATATAAGTAATAAGTATAATTATTACAGTTCTAGCGATAATAGCTCCATTATACGGGTAATAATGCATGTTATATTGATAGTATTCGGAGTAATAAGTATAATTATTATAGTTCTAGCGATAATAATAGTAAAATATGGCTAATAGTGCATGTTACATGGATAAAAATAAAAGTAATAAGTATATTTATTATTGTTCTCGCGATAATAACTGCATAATATGGGTAATGATGCACGTTATATTGACAATGTCGAGAGTAATAAGTATAATTATTATAGTTCAAGCGATAATAATAGTAAAATATGGCTAATAGTGCATGTTATATTGATAATAATAAAAGTAATAAGTATATTTATTATAGTTCTAGCGATAATAACTGCACAATATGGGTAATAATGCATGCTATAGTGATAATAATATAAGTAATAAGTATAATTATTACAGTTCTAGCGATAATAACTGCATTATATGGGTAATAATGCATGTTATATCGATAATATCGGGAGTAATAAGTATGACTATTATAGTTCTAGCGACAATAATAGTAAAATACGATTAATAATGCATGTTATATTGATGATAATAAAAGTAATAAGTATAATTATTATAGTTCAAGCGATAATAATAGTAAAATATGGCTAATAGTGCATGTTATATTGATAATATCGGAAGTAATAAGTATAATTATTATAGTTCTAGCGATAATAATAGTAAAATATGGCTAATAGTGCATGTTATATTGATAATAAAAAAAGTAATAAGTATATTGACTATATTTCTAGCGATAATAACTTCATAATATGGGTAATAGTGCATGCTATATTGATAATAATATAAGTAATAAGTATAATTATTACAGTTCTAGCCATATTCAGTGCATTATATGAGTACGAATGAATGTTATATTCATAATATCGTGAGTAATAAGTATATTTAATATAGTTCTAGCAACAGTAACTGCATAATATGGGTAATAATGCATATAACATTGATAATAATAAAAGTAATAAGTATAATTATTACAGTTCTAGCGATAATGACTGCGTTCTATGGGTAATAATGCATGTTATATTGATAATATCGGGAGTAATAAGTATAGTTATTATAGTTCTAGCGACAATAATAGTAAAATATGATTAATAATGCATGTTATATTGATGATAATAAAAGTACTAAGTATAATTATTACAGTTCTAGCGATAATAACTGCATTATATGGGTAATAATGCATGTTATATTGATAACATCGGGAGTAATAAGTATAATTATTATAATCCTAGCGATAATAATAGTGAAATATGGCTAATAGTGCATGTTATATTGATAATAATAAAAGTAATAAGTATATTTATTACAGTTCTATCGATAATAACTGCATAATATGGGTAATAATGCACGTTACATTGCTAATAGTGTAAGTAGTAAGTATAATTATTACAGTTCTAGCGATAATAACTGCATTATATGGGTAATAATGCATGTTATATTGATAATATCGGGAGTAATAAGTACGATTATTATAGTTCTAGCGATAATAATAGTAAAATATGGCTAATAGTGCATGTTATATTGTTAATAATAAAAGTAATAAGTATATTTATTATAGTTCTAGCGATAATAACTGCATAATATGGTTAATAATGCATGCTATATTGATAATATCGGGAGCAGTAAGTATAATTATTATAGTTCTAGCGATAATAATAGTAAATTATGATTAGTAATGCATGTTATATTGATGATAATGAAAGTAATAAGTATATTTAGTATAGTTCTAGCGATCATAACTGCATAATACGGGTAATAATGCATGCTATATTGATGACAATAAATGTAATAACTATATTTATTATAGTTCCAGCGATAATAACTGCATAATATGGGTAATGATGCACGTTATATTGACAATGTCGCGAGTAATAAGTATAATTATTATAGTTCAAGCGATAATAATAGTAAAATATGGCTAATAGTGCATGTTATATTGATAATAAGAAAAGTAATAAGTATATTTATTATACTTCTGTCGATAATAACTGCATTATATGGGTAATAATGCATGTTATATTGATAATATCGGGAGTAATAAGTACGATTATTATAGTTCTAGCGATAATAATAGTAAAATATGGCTAATAGTGCATGTTATATTGTTAATAATAAAAGTAATAAGTATATTTATTATAGTTCTAGCGATAATAACTGCATAATACGGGGAATAGTGCATGTTATATTGATGATAATAAAAGTACTAAGTATATTTATTACAGTTCTATCGATAATAACTGCATAATATGGGTAATAATGCATGTTATATTGATGATAATAAAAGTAGTAAGTATATTTATTACAGTTCTAGCGATAATAACTGCATTATATGCGTAATAATGCATGTTATATTGCTAATAATATAAGTAATAAGTATAATTATTACAGTTCTAGCGATGATAACTGCATAATATGGGTAATAATGCACGTTACATTGCTAATAGTGTAAGTAATAAGTATAATTATTACAGTTCTAGCGATAATAACTGCATTATATGGGTAATAATGCATGTTATATTGATAATATCGGGAGTAATAAGTACGATTATTATAGTTCTAGCGATAATAGTAGTAAAATATGGCTAATAGTGCGTGTTATATTGTTAATAATAAAAGTAATAAGTATATTTATTATAGTTCTAGCGATAATAACTGCATAATATGGTTAATAATGCATGCTATATTGATAACATCGGGAGTAATAAGTATAATTATTATAGTTCTAGCGATAATAACTTCATAATATGGGTAATAATGCATGTTATGTTGATAATAATATAAGTAATAAGTATATTTATTACAGTTCTATCGATAATAACTGCATAATATGGGTACTAATGCATGTTATGTTGATGATAATAAATGTAATACGTATATTTATTATTGTTCTAGCGATAATAACTGCGTAATATGGGTAATAATGAATGTTATATAGATAATAATATAAGTAATAAGTATAATTATTACAGTTCTAGCGATAATAACTGCATTATATGTGGGTAATAATGCACGTTATATTGCTAATAATATAAGTAATAAGTATAATTATTACAGTTCCAGCGATAATAACTGCATTATATGGGTAATAATGCATGTTACATTGATAATAATAAAAGTAATAAGTATATTTATTATAGTTCTATCTATAATCACTGCATAATATGGGTACTAATGCATGTTATGTTGATGATAATATAAGTAATACGTATATTTATTATAGTTCTAGCAATAATAACTGCATAATATGTGTAATAATGCATGTTATATTGACAATGTCGAGAGTAATAAGTAGAATTATTAGAGTTCTAGCGATAATAATAGTAAAATATTGCTAATAGTGCATGTTATATTGATAATAATAAAAGTAATAAGTATATTTAGTATAGTTCTAGCGATAATAACTGCATAATACGGGTAATAATGCATGTTATACTCATAATATCGGGAGTAATAAGTTTAATTATTATAGTTCTAGCGATAATAATAGTAAAATATGGCTAAGAGTGCATGTTATATTGATAACAATAAAAGTAATAAGTATATTTATTATAGTTCTATCGATAATAACTGCATAATACGGGGAATAGTGCATGTTATATTGATGATAACAAAAGTACTAAGTATATTTATTACAGTTCTATCGATAATAACTGCATAATATGGGTAATAATGCATGTTATATTGATGATAATAAAAGTAGTAAGTATATTTATTACAGTTCTAGCGATAATAACTGCATTATATGCGTAATAATGCATGTTATATTGCTAATAATATAAGTAATAAGTATAATTATTACAGTTCTAGCGATAATAATAGTAAAATATGGCTAATACTGCATGTTATATTGATAATAATAAAAGTAATAAGTAGATTTATTACAGTTCTATCGATAATAACTGCATAATATGGGTAATAATGCATGTTATATTGATGATAATAAAAGTAGTAAGTATATTTATTATAGATCTAGCGGTTATAACTGCATAATATGGGTAATAATGCATGTTATATTGATAATATCGGGAGTAATAAGTATAATTATTACAGTTCTAGCGATAATAACTGCATAATATGGGTAATAATGCACGTTATAATGCTAATAATATAAGTAATAAGTATAATTATTACAGTTCTTGCGATAATAACTGCCTTATATGGCTAATAATGCATGTTATATTCATAACATCGGGAGTAATAAGTACAATTATTACAGTTCTAGCGATAATAATTGCATTATGTGGGTAATAATGCATGTTATATTGATGATAATAAAAGTAGTAAGTATATTTATTATAGTTCCAGCGGTTATAACTGCATAATATGGGTAATAATGCATGTTATATTGACAATATCGGGAGTAATAAGTATAATTATTACAGTTCTAGCGGTAATAAATGCATTATATGGGTAATAATGCATGTTGTATTGATAATATCGGCAGTAATAAGTATAATTATTATAGTTCTAGCGATAATAATAGTAAAATATGGCTAAGAGTGCATGTTATATTGATAACAATAAAAGTAATAAGTATATTTATTATAGTTCTATCGATAATAACTGCATAATACGGGGAATAGTGCATGTTATATTGATGATAACAAAAGTACTAAGTATATTTATTACAGTTCTATCGATAATAACTGCATAATATGGGTAATAATGCATGTTATATTGATGATAATAAAAGTAGTAAGTATATTTATTACAGTTCTAGCGATAATAACTGCATTATATGCGTAATAATGCATGTTATATTGCTAATAATATAAGTAATAAGTATAATTATTACAGTTCTAGCGATAATAATAGTAAAATATGGCTAATACTGCATGTTATATTGATAATAATAAAAGTAATAAGTAGATTTATTACAGTTCTATCGATAATAACTGCATAATATGGGTAATAATGCATGTTATATTGATGATAATAAAAGTAGTAAGTATATTTATTATAGATCTAGCGGTTATAACTGCATAATATGGGTAATAATGCATGTTATATTGATAATATCGGGAGTAATAAGTATAATTATTACAGTTCTAGCGATAATAACTGCATAATATGGGTAATAATGCACGTTATAATGCTAATAATATAAGTAATAAGTATAATTATTACAGTTCTTGCGATAATAACTGCCTTATATGGCTAATAATGCATGTTATATTCATAACATCGGGAGTAATAAGTACAATTATTACAGTTCTAGCGATAATAATTGCATTATGTGGGTAATAATGCATGTTATATTGATGATAATAAAAGTAGTAAGTATATTTATTATAGTTCTAGCGGTTATAACTGCATAATATGGGTAATAATGCATGTTATATTGACAATATCGGGAGTAATAAGTATAATTATTACAGTTCTAGCGGTAATAAATGCATTATATGGGTAATAATGCATGTTGTATTGATAATATCGGCAGTAATAAGTATAATTATTATAGTTCTAGCGATAATAATAGTAAAATATGGCTAATAGTGCATGTTATATTCATAATAATAAAAGTAATAAGTATATTTATTATACTTCTGTCGATAATAACTGCATTATATGGGTAATAATGCATGTTATATTGATAATATTGGGAGTAGTGAGTATAATTATTATAGTTCTAGCGATAATAATAGTAAAATCTGCCTAATAGTGCATGTTATATTGATAATAATGAAAGTAATACGTATAATTATTATAGTTCTATCGACAATAACTGCATAATATGGGTAATAATGCATGTTATATTGATGATAATAAAAGTAGTAAGTATATTTATTACAGTTCTAGCGATAATAACTGCATTATATGCGTAATAATGCATGTTATATTGCTAATAATATAAGTAATAAGTATAATTATTACAGTTCTAGCGATAATAATAGTAAAATATGGCTAATACTGCATGTTATATTGATAATAATAAAAGTAATAAGTAGATTTATTACAGTTCTATCGATAATAACTGCATAATATCGGTAATAATGCATGTTATATTGATGATAATAAAAGTAGTAAGTATATTTATTATAGATCTAGCGGTTATAACTGCATAATATGGGTAATAATGCATGTTATATTGATAATATCGGGAGTAATAAGTATAATTATTACAGTTCTAGCGATAATAACTGCATAATATGGGTAATAATGCACGTTATAATGCTAATAATATAAGTAATAAGTATAATTATTACAGTTCTTGCGATAATAACTGCCTTATATGGCTAATAATGCATGTTATATTCATAACATCGGGAGTAATAAGTACAATTATTACAGTTCTAGCGATAATAATTGCATTATGTGGGTAATAATGCATGTTATATTGATGATAATAAAAGTAGTAAGTATATTTATTATAGTTCTAGCGGTTATAACTGCATAATATGGGTAATAATGCATGTTATATTGACAATATCGGGAGTAATAAGTATAATTATTACAGTTCTAGCGGTAATAAATGCATTATATGGGTAATAATGCATGTTGTATTGATAATATCGGCAGTAATAAGTATAATTATTATAGTTCTAGCGATAATAGTAGTAAAATATGGCTAATAGTGCATGTTATATTGTTAATAATAAAAGTAATAAGTATATTTATTATAGTTCTAGCGATAATAACTGCATAATATGGTTAATAATGCATGCTATATTGATAACATCGGGAGTAATAAGTATAATTATTATAGTTCTAGCGATAATAATAGTAAATTATGATTAGTAATGCATGTTATATTGATGATAATGAAAGTAATAAGTATATTTATTATAGTTCTATCGATAATAACTGCATAATACGGGGAATAGTGCATGTTATATTGATGATAATAAAAGTACTAAGTATAATTATTACAGTTCTAGCGATAATAACTGCATTATATGGGTAATAATGCATGTTATATTGATAATGTCGGGAGTAAAAAGAATAATTATTATAGTTCTAGCGATAATAATAGTAAAATATGGCTAATAGTGCATGTTATATGGATAAAAATAAAAGTAATAAGTATATTTATTATAGTTCTATCGATAATAACTGCATAATATGGGTAGTAGTGCATGTTATATTGATGATAATAAAAGTACTAAGTATAATTATTACAGTTCTAGCGATAATAACTGCATTATATGGGTAATAATGCATGTTATATTGATAATATCGGGAGTAATAAGTATAATTATTATAATCCTAGCGATAATAATAGTAAAATATGGCGAATAGTGCATGTTACATTGATAATAATAAAAGTAATAAGTATACTTATTATAGTTCTATCTATAATAACTGCATAATATGGGTACTAATGCATGTTATGTTGATGATAATGAAAGTAATACGTATATTTATTACAGTTCTAGCGATAATAACTGCATTATATGGGTTATAGTGCACGTTATATTGCTAATAATATAAGTAATAAGTATAATTATTACAGTTCTAGCGATAATAACTGCATTATATGGGTAATAATGCATGTTATATTGATAATGTCGGGAGTAATAAGTATAATTATTATAGTTCTAGCGATAATAATAGTAAAATATGGCTAATAGTGCATGTTATATTGATAATAATAAAAGTAATAAGTATATTTATTACAGTTCTATCGATAGTAACTGCATAATATGGGTAATAATGCATGTTATATTGATGATAATAAAAGTAATACGTATATTTATTATAGTTCTAGCGATAATAACTTCATAATATGGGTAATAATGCATGTTATATTGATAATAATATAAGTAATAAGTATATTTATTACAGTTCTATCGATAATAACTGCATAATATGGGTACTAATGCATGTTATGTTGATGATAATAAAAGTAATACGTATATTTATTATTGTTCTAGCGATAATAACTGCGTAATATGGGTAATAATGAATGTTATATTGATAATAATATAAGTAATAAGTATAATTATTACAGTTCTAGCGATAATAACTGCATTATATGGGTAATAATGCACGTTATATTGCTAATAATATAAGTAATAAGTACAATTATTACAGTTCTAGCGATAATAACTGCATTATATGGGTAATAATGCATGTTACATTGATAATAATAAAAGTAATAAGTATATTTATTATAGTTCTATCTATAATCACTGCATAATATGGGTACTAATGCATGTTATGTTGATGATAATATAAGTAATACGTATATTTATTATAGTTCTAGCAATAATAACTGCATAATATGTGTAATAATGCATGTTATATTGACAATGTCGAGAGTAATAAGTAGAATTATTAGAGTTCTAGCGATAATAACTGCATAATACGGGTAATAATGCATGCTATATTGATTACAATAAATGTAATAACTATATTTATTATAGTTCCAGCGATAATAACTGCATAATATGGGTAATGATGCACGTTATATTGACAATGTCGAGAGTAATAAGTATAATTATTATAGTTCAAGCGATAATAATAGTAAAATATGGCTAATAGTGCATGTTATATTGATAATAACAAAAGTAATAAGTATATTTATTATACTTCTGTCGATAATAACTGCATTATATGGGTAATAATGCATGTTATATTGATAATAATATAAGTAATAAGTATAATTATTACAGTTCTAGCGATAATAGCTCCATTATACGGGTAATAATGCATGTTATATTGATAGTATTCGGAGTAATAAGTATAATTATTATAGTTCTAGCGATAATAATAGTAAAATATGGCTAATAGTGCATGTTACATGGATAAAAATAAAAGTAATAAGTATATTTATTATTGTTCTCGCGATAATAACTGCATAATATGGGTAATGATGCACGTTATATTGACAATGTCGAGAGTAATAAGTATAATTATTATAGTTCAAGCGATAATAATAGTAAAATATGGCTAATAGTGCATGTTATATTGATAATAATAAAAGTAATAAGTATATTTATTATAGTTCTAGCGATAATAACTGCACAATATGGGTAATAATGCATGCTATAGTGATAATAATATAAGTAATAAGTATAATTATTACAGTTCTAGCGATAATAACTGCATTATATGGGTAATAATGCATGTTATATCGATAATATCGGGAGTAATAAGTATGACTATTATAGTTCTAGCGACAATAATAGTAAAATACGATTAATAATGCATGTTATATTGATGATAATAAAAGTAATAAGTATAATTATTATAGTTCAAGCGATAATAATAGTAAAATATGGCTAATAGTGCATGTTATATTGATAATATCGGAAGTAATAAGTATAATTATTATAGTTCTAGCGATAATAATAGTAAAATATGGCTAATAGTGCATGTTATATTGATAATAAAAAAAGTAATAAGTATATTGACTATATTTCTAGCGATAATAACTTCATAATATGGGTAATAGTGCATGCTATATTGATAATAATATAAGTAATAAGTATAATTATTACAGTTCTAGCGATAATGACTGCGTTCTATGGGTAATAATGCATGTTATATTGATAATATCGGGAGTAATAAGTATAGTTATTATAGTTCTAGCGACAATAATAGTAAAATATGATTAATAATGCATGTTATATTGATGATAATAAAAGTACTAAGTATAATTATTACAGTTCTAGCGATAATAACTGCATTATATGGGTAATAATGCATGTTATATTGATAACATCGGGAGTAATAAGTATAATTATTATAATCCTAGCGATAATAATAGTGAAATATGGCTAATAGTGCATGTTATATTGATAATAATAAAAGTAATAAGTATATTTATTACAGTTCTATCGATAATAACTGCATAATATGGGTAATAATGCACGTTACATTGCTAATAGTGTAAGTAGTAAGTATAATTATTACAGTTCTAGCGATAATAACTGCATTATATGGGTAATAATGCATGTTATATTGATAATATCGGGAGTAATAAGTACGATTATTATAGTTCTAGCGATAATAATAGTAAAATATGGCTAATAGTGCATGTTATATTGTTAATAATAAAAGTAATAAGTATATTTATTATAGTTCTAGCGATAATAACTGCATAATATGGTTAATAATGCATGCTATATTGATAATATCGGGAGCAGTAAGTATAATTATTATAGTTCTAGCGATAATAATAGTAAATTATGATTAGTAATGCATGTTATATTGATGATAATGAAAGTAATAAGTATATTTAGTATAGTTCTAGCGATCATAACTGCATAATACGGGTAATAATGCATGCTATATTGATGACAATAAATGTAATAACTATATTTATTATAGTTCCAGCGATAATAACTGCATAATATGGGTAATGATGCACGTTATATTGACAATGTCGCGAGTAATAAGTATAATTATTATAGTTCAAGCGATAATAATAGTAAAATATGGCTAATAGTGCATGTTATATTGATAATAAGAAAAGTAATAAGTATATTTATTATACTTCTGTCGATAATAACTGCATTATATGGGTAATAATGCATGTTATATTGATAATATCGGGAGTAATAAGTACGATTATTATAGTTCTAGCGATAATAATAGTAAAATATGGCTAATAGTGCATGTTATATTGTTAATAATAAAAGTAATAAGTATATTTATTATAGTTCTAGCGATAATAACTGCATAATACGGGGAATAGTGCATGTTATATTGATGATAATAAAAGTACTAAGTATATTTATTACAGTTCTATCGATAATAACTGCATAATATGGGTAATAATGCATGTTATATTGATGATAATAAAAGTAGTAAGTATATTTATTACAGTTCTAGCGATAATAACTGCATTATATGCGTAATAATGCATGTTATATTGCTAATAATATAAGTAATAAGTATAATTATTACAGTTCTAGCGATGATAACTGCATAATATGGGTAATAATGCACGTTACATTGCTAATAGTGTAAGTAATAAGTATAATTATTACAGTTCTAGCGATAATAACTGCATTATATGGGTAATAATGCATGTTATATTGATAATATCGGGAGTAATAAGTACGATTATTATAGTTCTAGCGATAATAGTAGTAAAATATGGCTAATAGTGCGTGTTATATTGTTAATAATAAAAGTAATAAGTATATTTATTATAGTTCTAGCGATAATAACTGCATAATATGGTTAATAATGCATGCTATATTGATAACATCGGGAGTAATAAGTATAATTATTATAGTTCTAGCGATAATAACTTCATAATATGGGTAATAATGCATGTTATGTTGATAATAATATAAGTAATAAGTATATTTATTACAGTTCTATCGATAATAACTGCATAATATGGGTACTAATGCATGTTATGTTGATGATAATAAATGTAATACGTATATTTATTATTGTTCTAGCGATAATAACTGCGTAATATGGGTAATAATGAATGTTATATAGATAATAATATAAGTAATAAGTATAATTATTACAGTTCTAGCGATAATAACTGCATTATATGTGGGTAATAATGCACGTTATATTGCTAATAATATAAGTAATAAGTATAATTATTACAGTTCCAGCGATAATAACTGCATTATATGGGTAATAATGCATGTTACATTGATAATAATAAAAGTAATAAGTATATTTATTATAGTTCTATCTATAATCACTGCATAATATGGGTACTAATGCATGTTATGTTGATGATAATATAAGTAATACGTATATTTATTATAGTTCTAGCAATAATAACTGCATAATATGTGTAATAATGCATGTTATATTGACAATGTCGAGAGTAATAAGTAGAATTATTAGAGTTCTAGCGATAATAATAGTAAAATATTGCTAATAGTGCATGTTATATTGATAATAATAAAAGTAATAAGTATATTTAGTATAGTTCTAGCGATAATAACTGCATAATACGGGTAATAATGCATGTTATACTCATAATATCGGGAGTAATAAGTTTAATTATTATAGTTCTAGCGATAATAATAGTAAAATATGGCTAAGAGTGCATGTTATATTGATAACAATAAAAGTAATAAGTATATTTATTATAGTTCTATCGATAATAACTGCATAATACGGGGAATAGTGCATGTTATATTGATGATAACAAAAGTACTAAGTATATTTATTACAGTTCTATCGATAATAACTGCATAATATGGGTAATAATGCATGTTATATTGATGATAATAAAAGTAGTAAGTATATTTATTACAGTTCTAGCGATAATAACTGCATTATATGCGTAATAATGCATGTTATATTGCTAATAATATAAGTAATAAGTATAATTATTACAGTTCTAGCGATAATAATAGTAAAATATGGCTAATACTGCATGTTATATTGATAATAATAAAAGTAATAAGTAGATTTATTACAGTTCTATCGATAATAACTGCATAATATTGGTAATAATGCATGTTATATTGATGATAATAAAAGTAGTAAGTATATTTATTATAGATCTAGCGGTTATAACTGCATAATATGGGTAATAATGCATGTTATATTGATAATATCGGGAGTAATAAGTATAATTATTACAGTTCTAGCGATAATAACTGCATAATATGGGTAATAATGCACGTTATAATGCTAATAATATAAGTAATAAGTATAATTATTACAGTTCTTGCGATAATAACTGCCTTATATGGCTAATAATGCATGTTATATTCATAACATCGGGAGTAATAAGTACAATTATTACAGTTCTAGCGATAATAATTGCATTATGTGGGTAATAATGCATGTTATATTGATGATAATAAAAGTAGTAAGTATATTTATTATAGTTCCAGCGGTTATAACTGCATAATATGGGTAATAATGCATGTTATATTGACAATATCGGGAGTAATAAGTATAATTATTACAGTTCTAGCGGTAATAAATGCATTATATGGGTAATAATGCATGTTGTATTGATAATATCGGCAGTAATAAGTATAATTATTATAGTTCTAGCGATAATAATAGTAAAATATGGCTAATAGTGCATGTTATATTCATAATAATAAAAGTAATAAGTATATTTATTATACTTCTGTCGATAATAACTGCATTATATGGGTAATAATGCATGTTATATTGATAATATTGGGAGTAGTGAGTATAATTATTATAGTTCTAGCGATAATAATAGTAAAATCTGCCTAATAGTGCATGTTATATTGATAATAATGAAAGTAATACGTATAATTATTATAGTTCTATCGACAATAACTGCATAATATGGGTAATAATGCATGTTATATTGATGATAATAAAAGTAGTAAGTATATTTATTACAGTTCTAGCGATAATAACTGCATTATATGCGTAATAATGCATGTTATATTGCTAATAATATAAGTAATAAGTATAATTATTACAGTTCTAGCGATAATAATAGTAAAATATGGCTAATACTGCATGTTATATTGATAATAATAAAAGTAATAAGTAGATTTATTACAGTTCTATCGATAATAACTGCATAATATGGGTAATAATGCATGTTATATTGATGATAATAAAAGTAGTAAGTATATTTATTATAGATCTAGCGGTTATAACTGCATAATATGGGTAATAATGCATGTTATATTGATAATATCGGGAGTAATAAGTATAATTATTACAGTTCTAGCGATAATAACTGCATAATATGGGTAATAATGCACGTTATAATGCTAATAATATAAGTAATAAGTATAATTATTACAGTTCTTGCGATAATAACTGCCTTATATGGCTAATAATGCATGTTATATTCATAACATCGGGAGTAATAAGTACAATTATTACAGTTCTAGCGATAATAATTGCATTATGTGGGTAATAATGCATGTTATATTGATGATAATAAAAGTAGTAAGTATATTTATTATAGTTCTAGCGGTTATAACTGCATAATATGGGTAATAATGCATGTTATATTGACAATATCGGGAGTAATAAGTATAATTATTACAGTTCTAGCGGTAATAAATGCATTATATGGGTAATAATGCATGTTGTATTGATAATATCGGCAGTAATAAGTATAATTATTATAGTTCTAGCGATAATAATAGTAAAATATGGCTAAGAGTGCATGTTATATTGATAACAATAAAAGTAATAAGTATATTTATTATAGTTCTATCGATAATAACTGCATAATACGGGGAATAGTGCATGTTATATTGATGATAACAAAAGTACTAAGTATATTTATTACAGTTCTATCGATAATAACTGCATAATATGGGTAATAATGCATGTTATATTGATGATAATAAAAGTAGTAAGTATATTTATTACAGTTCTAGCGATAATAACTGCATTATATGCGTAATAATGCATGTTATATTGCTAATAATATAAGTAATAAGTATAATTATTACAGTTCTAGCGATAATAATAGTAAAATATGGCTAATACTGCATGTTATATTGATAATAATAAAAGTAATAAGTAGATTTATTACAGTTCTATCGATAATAACTGCATAATATGGGTAATAATGCACGTTACATTGCTAATAGTGTAAGTAGTAAGTATAATTATTACAGTTCTAGCGATAATAACTGCATTATATGGGTAATAATGCATGTTATATTGATAATATCGGAAGTAATAAGTACGATTATTATAGTTCTAGCGATAATAATAGTAAAATATGGCTAATAGTGCATGTTATATTGTTAATAATAAAAGTAATAAGTATATTTATTATAGTTCTAGCGATAATAACTGCATAATATGGTTAATAATGCATGCTATATTGATAATATCGGGAGCAGTAAGTATAATTATTATAGTTCTAGCGATAATAATAGTAAATTATGATTAGTAATGCATGTTATATTGATGATAATGAAAGTAATAAGTATATTTAGTATAGTTCTAGCGATCATAACTGCATAATACGGGTAATAATGCATGCTATATTGATGACAATAAATGTAATAACTATATTTATTATAGTTCCAGCGATAATAACTGCATAATATGGGTAATGATGCACGTTATATTGACAATGTCGCGAGTAATAAGTATAATTATTATAGTTCAAGCGATAATAATAGTAAAATATGGCTAATAGTGCATGTTATATTGATAATAAGAAAAGTAGTAAGTATATTTATTATACTTCTGTCGATAATAACGGCATTATATGGGTAATAATGCATGTTATATTGATAATATCGGGAGTAATAAGTACGATTATTATAGTTCTAGCGATAATAATAGTAAAATATGGCTAATAGTGCATGTTATATTGTTAATAATAAAAGTAATAAGTATATTTATTATAGTTCTAGCGATAATAACTGCATAATACGGGGAATAGTGCATGTTATATTGATGATAATAAAAGTACTAAGTATATTTATTACAGTTCTATCGATAATAACTGCATAATATGGGTAATAATGCATGTTATATTGATGATAATAAAAGTAGTAAGTATATTTATTACAGTTCTAGCGATAATAACTGCATTATATGCGTAATAATGCATGTTATATTGCTAATAATATAAGTAATAAGTATAATTATTACAGTTCTAGCGATGATAACTGCATAATATGGGTAATAATGCACGTTACATTGCTAATAGTGTAAGTAATAAGTATAATTATTACAGTTCTAGCGATAATAACTGCATTATATGGGTAATAATGCATGTTATATTGCTAATAATATAAGTAATAAGTATAATTATTACAGTTCTAGCGATAATAACTGCATAATATGGGTAATTATGCACGTTACATTGCTAATAGTGTAAGTAATAAGTATAATTATTACAGTTCTAGCGATAATAACTGCATTATATGGGTAATAATGCATGTTATATTGCTAATAATATAAGTAATAAGTATAATTATTACAGTTCTAGCGATGATAACTGCATAATATGGGTAATAATGCACGTTACATTGCTAATAGTGTAAGTAATAAGTATAATTATTACAGTTCTAGCGATAATAACTGCATTATATGGGTAATAATGCATGTTATATTGATAATATCGGGAGTAATAAGTACGATTATTATAGTTCTAGCGATAATAGTAGTAAAATATGGCTAATAGTGCATGTTATATTGTTAATAATAAAAGTAATAAGTATATTTATTATAGTTCTAGCGATAATAACTGCATAATATGGTTAATAATGCATGCTATATTGATAACATCGGGAGTAATAAGTATAATTATTATAGTTCTAGCGATAATAACTTCATAATATGGGTAATAATGCATGTTATGTTGATAATAATATAAGTAATAAGTATATTTATTACAGTTCTATCGATAATAACTGCATAATATGGGTACTAATGCATGTTATGTTGATGATAATAAATGTAATACGTATATTTATTATTGTTCTAGCGATAATAACTGCGTAATATGGGTAATAATGAATGTTATATTGATAATAATATAAGTAATAAGTATAATTATTACAGTTCTAGCGATAATAACTGCATTATATGTGGGTAATAATGCACGTTATATTGCTAATAATATAAGTAATAAGTATAATTATTACTGTTCCAGCGATAATAACTGCATTATATGGGTAATAATGCATGTTACATTGATAATAATAAAAGTAATAAGTATATTTATTATAGTTCTATCTATAATCACTGCATAATATGGGTACTAATGCATGTTATGTTGATGATAATATAAGTAATACGTATATTTATTATAGTTCTAGCAATAATAACTGCATAATATGTGTAATAATGCATGTTATATTGACAATGTCGAGAGTAATAAGTAGAATTATTAGAGTTCTAGCGATAATAATAGTAAAATATTGCTAATAGTGCATGTTATATTGATAATAATAAAAGTAATAAGTATATTTAGTATAGTTCTAGCGATAATAACTGCATAATACGGGTAATAATGCATGTTATACTCATAATATCGGGAGTAATAAGTTTAATTATTATAGTTCTAGCGATAATAATAGTAAAATATGGCTAAGAGTGCATGTTATATTGATAACAATAAAAGTAATAAGTATATTTATTATAGTTCTATCGATAATAACTGCATAATACGGGGAATAGTGCATGTTATATTGATGATAACAAAAGTACTAAGTATATTTATTACAGTTCTATCGATAATAACTGCATAATATGGGTAATAATGCATGTTATATTGATGATAATAAAAGTAGTAAGTATATTTATTACAGTTCTAGCGATAATAACTGCATTATAGGCGTAATAATGCATGTTATATTGCTAATAATATAAGTAATAAGTATAATTATTACAGTTCTAGCGATAATAATAGTAAAATATGGCTAATACTACATGTTATATTGATAATAATAAAAGTAATAAGTAGATTTATTACAGTTCTATCGATAATAACTGCATAATATGGGTAATAATGCACGTTACATTGCTAATAGTGTAAGTAGTAAGTATAATTATTACAGTTCTAGCGATAATAACTGCATTATATGGGTAATAATGCATGTTATATTGATAATATCGGAAGTAATAAGTACGATTATTATAGTTCTAGCGATAATAATAGTAAAATATGGCTAATAGTGCATGTTATATTGTTAATAATAAAAGTAATAAGTATATTTATTATAGTTCTAGCGATAATAACTGCATAATATGGTTAATAATGCATGCTATATTGATAATATCGGGAGCAGTAAGTATAATTATTATAGTTCTAGCGATAATAATAGTAAATTATGATTAGTAATGCATGTTATATTGATGATAATGAAAGTAATAAGTATATTTAGTATAGTTCTAGCGATCATAACTGCATAATACGGGTAATAATGCATGCTATATTGATGACAATAAATGTAATAACTATATTTATTATAGTTCCAGCGATAATAACTGCATAATATGGGTAATGATGCACGTTATATTGACAATGTCGCGAGTAATAAGTATAATTATTATAGTTCAAGCGATAATAATAGTAAAATATGGCTAATAGTGCATGTTATATTGATAATAAGAAAAGTAGTAAGTATATTTATTATACTTCTGTCGATAATAACGGCATTATATGGGTAATAATGCATGTTATATTGATAATATCGGGAGTAATAAGTACGATTATTATAGTTCTAGCGATAATAATAGTAAAATATGGCTAATAGTGCATGTTATATTGTTAATAATAAAAGTAATAAGTATATTTATTATAGTTCTAGCGATAATAACTGCATAATACGGGGAATAGTGCATGTTATATTGATGATAATAAAAGTACTAAGTATATTTATTACAGTTCTATCGATAATAACTGCATAATATGGGTAATAATGCATGTTATATTGATGATAATAAAAGTAGTAAGTATATTTATTACAGTTCTAGCGATAATAACTGCATTATATGCGTAATAATGCATGTTATATTGCTAATAATATAAGTAATAAGTATAATTATTACAGTTCTAGCGATGATAACTGCATAATATGGGTAATAATGCACGTTACATTGCTAATAGTGTAAGTAATAAGTATAATTATTACAGTTCTAGCGATAATAACTGCATTATATGGGTAATAATGCATGTTATATTGCTAATAATATAAGTAATAAGTATAATTATTACAGTTCTAGCGATAATAACTGCATAATATGGGTAATTATGCACGTTACATTGCTAATAGTGTAAGTAATAAGTATAATTATTACAGTTCTAGCGATAATAACTGCATTATATGGGTAATAATGCATGTTATATTGCTAATAATATAAGTAATAAGTATAATTATTACAGTTCTAGCGATGATAACTGCATAATATGGGTAATAATGCACGTTACATTGCTAATAGTGTAAGTAATAAGTATAATTATTACAGTTCTAGCGATAATAACTGCATTATATGGGTAATAATGCATGTTATATTGATAATATCGGGAGTAATAAGTACGATTATTATAGTTCTAGCGATAATAGTAGTAAAATATGGCTAATAGTGCATGTTATATTGTTAATAATAAAAGTAATAAGTATATTTATTATAGTTCTAGCGATAATAACTGCATAATATGGTTAATAATGCATGCTATATTGATAACATCGGGAGTAATAAGTATAATTATTATAGTTCTAGCGATAATAACTTCATAATATGGGTAATAATGCATGTTATGTTGATAATAATATAAGTAATAAGTATATTTATTACAGTTCTATCGATAATAACTGCATAATATGGGTACTAATGCATGTTATGTTGATGATAATAAATGTAATACGTATATTTATTATTGTTCTAGCGATAATAACTGCGTAATATGGGTAATAATGAATGTTATATTGATAATAATATAAGTAATAAGTATAATTATTACAGTTCTAGCGATAATAACTGCATTATATGTGGGTAATAATGCACGTTATATTGCTAATAATATAAGTAATAAGTATAATTATTACTGTTCCAGCGATAATAACTGCATTATATGGGTAATAATGCATGTTACATTGATAATAATAAAAGTAATAAGTATATTTATTATAGTTCTATCTATAATCACTGCATAATATGGCTACTAATGCATGTTATGTTGATGATAATATAAGTAATACGTATATTTATTATAGTTCTAGCAATAATAACTGCATAATATGTGTAATAATGCATGTTATATTGACAATGTCGAGAGTAATAAGTAGAATTATTAGAGTTCTAGCGATAATAATAGTAAAATATTGCTAATAGTGCATGTTATATTGATAATAATAAAAGTAATAAGTATATTTAGTATAGTTCTAGCGATAATAACTGCATAATACGGGTAATAATGCATGTTATACTCATAATATCGGGAGTAATAAGTTTAATTATTATAGTTCTAGCGATAATAATAGTAAAATATGGCTAAGAGTGCATGTTATATTGATAACAATAAAAGTAATAAGTATATTTATTATAGTTCTATCGATAATAACTGCATAATACGGGGAATAGTGCATGTTATATTGATGATAACAAAAGTACTAAGTATATTTATTACAGTTCTATCGATAATAACTGCATAATATGGGTAATAATGCATGTTATATTGATGATAATAAAAGTAGTAAGTATATTTATTACAGTTCTAGCGATAATAACTGCATTATAGGCGTAATAATGCATGTTATATTGCTAATAATATAAGTAATAAGTATAATTATTACAGTTCTAGCGATAATAATAGTAAAATATGGCTAATACTACATGTTATATTGATAATAATAAAAGTAATAAGTAGATTTATTACAGTTCTATCGATAATAACTGCATAATATGGGTAATAATGCATGTTATATTGATGATAATAAAAGTAGTAAGTATATTTATTATAGATCTAGCGGTTATAACTGCATAATATGGGTAATAATGCATGTTATATTGATAATATCGGGAGTAATAAGTATAATTATTACAGTTCTAGCGATAATAACTGCATAATATGGGTAATAATGCACGTTATAATGCTAATAATATAAGTAATAAGTATAATTATTACAGTTCTTGCGATAATAACTGCCTTATATGGCTAATAATGCATGTTATATTCATAACATCGGGAGTAATAAGTACAATTATTACAGTTCTAGCGATAATAATTGCATTATGTGGGTAATAATGCATGTTATATTGATAATATCGGGAGTAATAAGTACGATTATTATAGTTCTAGCGATAATAATAGTAAAATATGGCTAATAGTGCATGTTATATTGTTAATAATAAAAGTAATAAGTATATTTATTATAGTTCTAGCGATAATAACTGCATAATACGGGGAATAGTGCATGTTATATTGATGATAATAAAAGTACTAAGTATATTTATTACAGTTCTATCGATAATAACTGCATAATATGGGTAATAATGCATGTTATATTGATGATAATAAAAGTAGTAAGTATATTTATTACAGTTCTAGCGATAATAACTGCATTATATGCGTAATAATGCATGTTATATTGCTAATAATATAAGTAATAAGTATAATTATTACAGTTCTAGCGATGATAACTGCATAATATGGGTAATAATGCACGTTACATTGCTAATAGTGTAAGTAATAAGTATAATTATTACAGTTCTAGCGATAATAACTGCATTATATGGGTAATAATGCATGTTATATTGATAATATCGGGAGTAATAAGTACGATTATTATAGTTCTAGCGATAATAGTAGTAAAATATGGCTAATAGTGCGTGTTATATTGTTAATAATAAAAGTAATAAGTATATTTATTATAGTTCTAGCGATAATAACTGCATAATATGGTTAATAATGCATGCTATATTGATAACATCGGGAGTAATAAGTATAATTATTATAGTTCTAGCGATAATAACTTCATAATATGGGTAATAATGCATGTTATGTTGATAATAATATAAGTAATAAGTATATTTATTACAGTTCTATCGATAATAACTGCATAATATGGGTACTAATGCATGTTATGTTGATGATAATAAATGTAATACGTATATTTATTATTGTTCTAGCGATAATAACTGCGTAATATGGGTAATAATGAATGTTATATAGATAATAATATAAGTAATAAGTATAATTATTACAGTTCTAGCGATAATAACTGCATTATATGTGGGTAATAATGCACGTTATATTGCTAATAATATAAGTAATAAGTATAATTATTACAGTTCCAGCGATAATAACTGCATTATATGGGTAATAATGCATGTTACATTGATAATAATAAAAGTAATAAGTATATTTATTATAGTTCTATCTATAATCACTGCATAATATGGGTACTAATGCATGTTATGTTGATGATAATATAAGTAATACGTATATTTATTATAGTTCTAGCAATAATAACTGCATAATATGTGTAATAATGCATGTTATATTGACAATGTCGAGAGTAATAAGTAGAATTATTAGAGTTCTAGCGATAATAATAGTAAAATATTGCTAATAGTGCATGTTATATTGATAATAATAAAAGTAATAAGTATATTTAGTATAGTTCTAGCGATAATAACTGCATAATACGGGTAATAATGCATGTTATACTCATAATATCGGGAGTAATAAGTTTAATTATTATAGTTCTAGCGATAATAATAGTAAAATATGGCTAAGAGTGCATGTTATATTGATAACAATAAAAGTAATAAGTATATTTATTATAGTTCTATCGATAATAACTGCATAATACGGGGAATAGTGCATGTTATATTGATGATAACAAAAGTACTAAGTATATTTATTACAGTTCTATCGATAATAACTGCATAATATGGGTAATAATGCATGTTATATTGATGATAATAAAAGTAGTAAGTATATTTATTACAGTTCTAGCGATAATAACTGCATTATATGCGTAATAATGCATGTTATATTGCTAATAATATAAGTAATAAGTATAATTATTACAGTTCTAGCGATAATAATAGTAAAATATGGCTAATACTGCATGTTATATTGATAATAATAAAAGTAATAAGTAGATTTATTACAGTTCTATCGATAATAACTGCATAATATGGGTAATAATGCATGTTATATTGATGATAATAAAAGTAGTAAGTATATTTATTATAGATCTAGCGGTTATAACTGCATAATATGGGTAATAATGCATGTTATATTGATAATATCGGGAGTAATAAGTATAATTATTACAGTTCTAGCGATAATAACTGCATAATATGGGTAATAATGCACGTTATAATGCTAATAATATAAGTAATAAGTATAATTATTACAGTTCTTGCGATAATAACTGCCTTATATGGCTAATAATGCATGTTATATTCATAACATCGGGAGTAATAAGTACAATTATTACAGTTCTAGCGATAATAATTGCATTATGTGGGTAATAATGCATGTTATATTGATGATAATAAAAGTAGTAAGTATATTTATTATAGTTCCAGCGGTTATAACTGCATAATATGGGTAATAATGCATGTTATATTGACAATATCGGGAGTAATAAGTATAATTATTACAGTTCTAGCGGTAATAAATGCATTATATGGGTAATAATGCATGTTGTATTGATAATATCGGCAGTAATAAGTATAATTATTATAGTTCTAGCGATAATAATAGTAAAATATGGCTAAGAGTGCATGTTATATTGATAACAATAAAAGTAATAAGTATATTTATTATAGTTCTATCGATAATAACTGCATAATACGGGGAATAGTGCATGTTATATTGATGATAACAAAAGTACTAAGTATATTTATTACAGTTCTATCGATAATAACTGCATAATATGGGTAATAATGCATGTTATATTGATGATAATAAAAGTAGTAAGTATATTTATTACAGTTCTAGCGATAATAACTGCATTATATGCGTAATAATGCATGTTATATTGCTAATAATATAAGTAATAAGTATAATTATTACAGTTCTAGCGATAATAATAGTAAAATATGGCTAATACTGCATGTTATATTGATAATAATAAAAGTAATAAGTAGATTTATTACAGTTCTATCGATAATAACTGCATAATATGGGTAATAATGCACGTTACATTGCTAATAGTGTAAGTAGTAAGTATAATTATTACAGTTCTAGCGATAATAACTGCATTATATGGGTAATAATGCATGTTATATTGATAATATCGGAAGTAATAAGTACGATTATTATAGTTCTAGCGATAATAATAGTAAAATATGGCTAATAGTGCATGTTATATTGTTAATAATAAAAGTAATAAGTATATTTATTATAGTTCTAGCGATAATAACTGCATAATATGGTTAATAATGCATGCTATATTGATAATATCGGGAGCAGTAAGTATAATTATTATAGTTCTAGCGATAATAATAGTAAATTATGATTAGTAATGCATGTTATATTGATGATAATGAAAGTAATAAGTATATTTAGTATAGTTCTAGCGATCATAACTGCATAATACGGGTAATAATGCATGCTATATTGATGACAATAAATGTAATAACTATATTTATTATAGTTCCAGCGATAATAACTGCATAATATGGGTAATGATGCACGTTATATTGACAATGTCGCGAGTAATAAGTATAATTATTATAGTTCAAGCGATAATAATAGTAAAATATGGCTAATAGTGCATGTTATATTGATAATAAGAAAAGTAGTAAGTATATTTATTATACTTCTGTCGATAATAACGGCATTATATGGGTAATAATGCATGTTATATTGATAATATCGGGAGTAATAAGTACGATTATTATAGTTCTAGCGATAATAATAGTAAAATATGGCTAATAGTGCATGTTATATTGTTAATAATAAAAGTAATAAGTATATTTATTATAGTTCTAGCGATAATAACTGCATAATACGGGGAATAGTGCATGTTATATTGATGATAATAAAAGTACTAAGTATATTTATTACAGTTCTATCGATAATAACTGCATAATATGGGTAATAATGCATGTTATATTGATGATAATAAAAGTAGTAAGTATATTTATTACAGTTCTAGCGATAATAACTGCATTATATGCGTAATAATGCATGTTATATTGCTAATAATATAAGTAATAAGTATAATTATTACAGTTCTAGCGATGATAACTGCATAATATGGGTAATAATGCACGTTACATTGCTAATAGTGTAAGTAATAAGTATAATTATTACAGTTCTAGCGATAATAACTGCATTATATGGGTAATAATGCATGTTATATTGCTAATAATATAAGTAATAAGTATAATTATTACAGTTCTAGCGATAATAACTGCATAATATGGGTAATTATGCACGTTACATTGCTAATAGTGTAAGTAATAAGTATAATTATTACAGTTCTAGCGATAATAACTGCATTATATGGGTAATAATGCATGTTATATTGCTAATAATATAAGTAATAAGTATAATTATTACAGTTCTAGCGATGATAACTGCATAATATGGGTAATAATGCACGTTACATTGCTAATAGTGTAAGTAATAAGTATAATTATTACAGTTCTAGCGATAATAACTGCATTATATGGGTAATAATGCATGTTATATTGATAATATCGGGAGTAATAAGTACGATTATTATAGTTCTAGCGATAATAGTAGTAAAATATGGCTAATAGTGCATGTTATATTGTTAATAATAAAAGTAATAAGTATATTTATTATAGTTCTAGCGATAATAACTGCATAATATGGTTAATAATGCATGCTATATTGATAACATCGGGAGTAATAAGTATAATTATTATAGTTCTAGCGATAATAACTTCATAATATGGGTAATAATGCATGTTATGTTGATAATAATATAAGTAATAAGTATATTTATTACAGTTCTATCGATAATAACTGCATAATATGGGTACTAATGCATGTTATGTTGATGATAATAAATGTAATACGTATATTTATTATTGTTCTAGCGATAATAACTGCGTAATATGGGTAATAATGAATGTTATATTGATAATAATATAAGTAATAAGTATAATTATTACAGTTCTAGCGATAATAACTGCATTATATGTGGGTAATAATGCACGTTATATTGCTAATAATATAAGTAATAAGTATAATTATTACTGTTCCAGCGATAATAACTGCATTATATGGGTAATAATGCATGTTACATTGATAATAATAAAAGTAATAAGTATATTTATTATAGTTCTATCTATAATCACTGCATAATATGGGTACTAATGCATGTTATGTTGATGATAATATAAGTAATACGTATATTTATTATAGTTCTAGCAATAATAACTGCATAATATGTGTAATAATGCATGTTATATTGACAATGTCGAGAGTAATAAGTAGAATTATTAGAGTTCTAGCGATAATAATAGTAAAATATTGCTAATAGTGCATGTTATATTGATAATAATAAAAGTAATAAGTATATTTAGTATAGTTCTAGCGATAATAACTGCATAATACGGGTAATAATGCATGTTATACTCATAATATCGGGAGTAATAAGTTTAATTATTATAGTTCTAGCGATAATAATAGTAAAATATGGCTAAGAGTGCATGTTATATTGATAACAATAAAAGTAATAAGTATATTTATTATAGTTCTATCGATAATAACTGCATAATACGGGGAATAGTGCATGTTATATTGATGATAACAAAAGTACTAAGTATATTTATTACAGTTCTATCGATAATAACTGCATAATATGGGTAATAATGCATGTTATATTGATGATAATAAAAGTAGTAAGTATATTTATTACAGTTCTAGCGATAATAACTGCATTATAGGCGTAATAATGCATGTTATATTGCTAATAATATAAGTAATAAGTATAATTATTACAGTTCTAGCGATAATAATAGTAAAATATGGCTAATACTACATGTTATATTGATAATAATAAAAGTAATAAGTAGATTTATTACAGTTCTATCGATAATAACTGCATAATATGGGTAATAATGCATGTTATATTGATGATAATAAAAGTAGTAAGTATATTTATTATAGATCTAGCGGTTATAACTGCATAATATGGGTAATAATGCATGTTATATTGATAATATCGGGAGTAATAAGTATAATTATTACAGTTCTAGCGATAATAACTGCATAATATGGGTAATAATGCACGTTATAATGCTAATAATATAAGTAATAAGTATAATTATTACAGTTCTTGCGATAATAACTGCCTTATATGGCTAATAATGCATGTTATATTCATAACATCGGGAGTAATAAGTACAATTATTACAGTTCTAGCGATAATAATTGCATTATGTGGGTAATAATGCATGTTATATTGATGATAATAAAAGTAGTAAGTATATTTATTATAGTTCTAGCGGTTATAACTGCATAATATGGGTAATAATGCATGTTATATTGACAATATCGGGAGTAATAAGTATAATTATTACAGTTCTAGCGGTAATAAATGCATTATATGGGTAATAATGCATGTTGTATTGATAATATCGGCAGTAATAAGTATAATTATTATAGTTCTAGCGATAATAATAGTAAAATATGGCTAATAGTGCATGTTATATTCATAATAATAAAAGTAATAAGTATATTTATTATACTTCTGTCGATAATAACTGCATTATATGGGTAATAATGCATGTTATATTGATAATATTGGGAGTAGTAAGTATAATTATTATAGTTCTAGCGATAATAATAGTAAAATCTGCCTAATAGTGCATGTTATATTGATAATAATGAAAGTAATACGTATAATTATTATAGTTCTATCGACAATAACTGCATAATATGGGTAATAATGCATGTTATATTGATGATAATAAAAGTAGTAAGTATATTTATTACAGTTCTAGCGATAATAACTGCATTACATGCGTAATAATGCATGCTATATTGATAATAATATAAGTAGTAAGTATAGTTATTACAGTTCTAGCGATAATGACTGCAACATATGTGTAATAATGCATGTAATATTGATAATATCGGGAGTAATAAGTATAATTATTATAGTTCTAGCGATAATAACAGTAAAATATGGCTAATAGTGCATGTTATATTGATAATAACAAAAGTAGTAAGTATAATTATTATAGTTCTAGCGATAATAATAGTAAAATATGGCTAAGAGTGCATGTTATATTGATAATAATTAAAGTAATAAGTATATTTACTATATTTCTAGCGATAATAACTGCATAATATGGTTAACAATGCATGCTATATTGATAATAATAGACGTAATGAGTATATTTAATACAGTTCTAGCGATAATAACTGCATAATATGGGTAATAATGCATGTTATATTGATAATATCGAGAGTAATAAGTATAATTATTATAGTTCTAGCGATAATAACTGCGTTATATGTGTAATAATGCATGTTATATTGATAATATCGGGAGTAATAAGTATGATTATTATAGTTCTGGCGATAATAATAGTAAAATATGGCTAATAGTGCATGTTATATTGTTAATAATAAAAGTAATAAGTATATTTATTATAGTTCTAGCGATAATAACTGCATAATATGGTTAATAATGCATGCTATATTGATAATATCGGGAGCAGTAAGTATAATTATTATAGTTCTAGCGATAATAATAGTAAATTATGATTAGTAATGCATGTTATATTGATGATAATGAAAGTAATAAGTATATTTAGTATAGTTCTAGCGATCATAACTGCATAATACGGGTAATAATGCATGCTATATTGATGACAATAAATGTAATAACTATATTTATTATAGTTCCAGCGATAATAACTGCATAATATGGGTAATGATGCACGTTATATTGACAATGTCGCGAGTAATAAGTATAATTATTATAGTTCAAGCGATAATAATAGTAAAATATGGCTAATAGTGCATGTTATATTGCTAATAAGAAAAGTAGTAAGTATATTTATTATACTTCTGTCGATAATAACTGCATTATATGGGTAATAATGCATGTTATATTGATAATATCGGGAGTAATAAGTACGATTATTATAGTTCTAGCGATAATAATAGTAAAATATGGCTAATAGTGCATGTTATATTGTTAATAATAAAAGTAATAAGTATATTTATTATAGTTCTAGCGATAATAACTGCATAATACGGGGAATAGTGCATGTTATATTGATGATAATAAAAGTACTAAGTATATTTATTACAGTTCTATCGATAATAACTGCATAATATGGGTAATAATGCATGTTATATTGATGATAATAAAAGTAGTAAGTATATTTATTACAGTTCTAGCGATAATAACTGCATTATATGCGTAATAATGCATGTTATATTGCTAATAATATAAGTAATAAGTATAATTATTACAGTTCTAGCGATGATAACTGCATAATATGGGTAATAATGCACGTTACATTGCTAATAGTGTAAGTAATAAGTATAATTATTACAGTTCTAGCGATAATAACTGCATTATATGGGTAATAATGCATGTTATATTGCTAATAATATAAGTAATAAGTATAATTATTACAGTTCTAGCGATAATAACTGCATAATATGGGTAATAATGCACGTTACATTGCTAATAGTGTAAGTAATAAGTATAATTATTACAGTTCTAGCGATAATAACTGCATTATATGGGTAATAATGCATGTTATATTGCTAATAATATAAGTAATAAGTATAATTATTACAGTTCTAGCGATGATAACTGCATAATATGGGTAATAATGCACGTTACATTGCTAATAGTGTAAGTAATAAGTATAATTATTACAGTTCTAGCGATAATAACTGCATTATATGGGTAATAATGCATGTTATATTGATAATATCGGGAGTAATAAGTACGATTATTATAGTTCTAGCGATAATAGTAGTAAAATATGGCTAATAGTGCATGTTATATTGTTAATAATAAAAGTAATAAGTATATTTATTATAGTTCTAGCGATAATAACTGCATAATATGGTTAATAATGCATGCTATATTGATAACATCGGGAGTAATAAGTATAATTATTATAGTTCTAGCGATAATAACTTCATAATATGGGTAATAATGCATGTTATGTTGATAATAATATAAGTAATAAGTATATTTATTACAGTTCTATCGATAATAACTGCATAATATGGGTACTAATGCATGTTATGTTGATGATAATAAATGTAATACGTATATTTATTATTGTTCTAGCGATAATAACTGCGTAATATGGGTAATAATGAATGTTATATTGATAATAATATAAGTAATAAGTATAATTATTACAGTTCTAGCGATAATAACTGCATTATATGTGGGTAATAATGCACGTTATATTGCTAATAATATAAGTAATAAGTATAATTATTACTGTTCCAGCGATAATAACTGCATTATATGGGTAATAATGCATGTTACATTGATAATAATAAAAGTAATAAGTATATTTATTATAGTTCTATCTATAATCACTGCATAATATGGGTACTAATGCATGTTATGTTGATGATAATATAAGTAATACGTATATTTATTATAGTTCTAGCAATAATAACTGCATAATATGTGTAATAATGCATGTTATATTGACAATGTCGAGAGTAATAAGTAGAATTATTAGAGTTCTAGCGATAATAATAGTAAAATATTGCTAATAGTGCATGTTATATTGATAATAATAAAAGTAATAAGTATATTTAGTATATTTCTAGCGATAATAACTGCATAATACGGGTAATAATGCATGTTATACTCATAATATCGGGAGTAATAAGTTTAATTATTATAGTTCTAGCGATAATAATAGTGAAATATGGCTAAGAGTGCATGTTATATTGATAACAATAAAAGTAATAAGTATATTTATTATAGTTCTATCGATAATAACTGCATAATACGGGGAATAGTGCATGTTATATTGATGATAACAAAAGTACTAAGTATATTTATTACAGTTCTATCGATAATAACTGCATAATATGGGTAATAATGCATGTTATATTGATGATAATAAAAGTAGTAAGTATATTTATTACAGTTCTAGCGATAATAACTGCATTATATGCGTAATAATGCATGTTATATTGCTAATAATATAAGTAATAAGTATAATTATTACAGTTCTAGCGATAATAATAGTAAAATATGGCTAATACTGCATGTTATATTGATAATAATAAAAGTAATAAGTAGATTTATTACAGTTCTATCGATAATAACTGCATAATATGGGTAATAATGCATGTTATATTGATGATAATAAAAGTAGTAAGTATATTTATTATAGATCTAGCGGTTATAACTGCATAATATGGGTAATAATGCATGTTATATTGATAATATCGGGAGTAATAAGTGTAATTATTACAGTTCTAGCGATAATAACTGCATAATATGGGTAATAATGCACGTTATAATGCTAATAATATAAGTAATAAGTATAATTATTACAGTTCTTGCGATAATAACTGCCTTATATGGCTAATAATGCATGTTATATTCATAACATCGGGAGTAATAAGTACAATTATTACAGTTCTAGCGATAATAATTGCATTATGTGGGTAATAATGCATGTTATATTGATGATAATAAAAGTAGTAAGTATATTTATTATAGTTCTAGCGGTTATAACTGCATAATATGGGTAATAATGCATGTTATATTGACAATATCGGGAGTAATAAGTATAATTATTACAGTTCTAGCGGTAATAAATTCATTATATGGGTAATAATGCATGTTGTATTGATAATATCGGCAGTAATAAGTATAATTATTATAGTTCTAGCGATAATAATAGTAAAATATGGCTAATAGTGCATGTTATATTCATAATAATAAAAGTAATAAGTATATTTATTATACTTCTGTCGATAATAACTGCATTATATGGGTAATAATGCATGTTATATTGATAATATTGGGAGTAGTAAGTATAATTATTATAGTTCTAGCGATAATAATAGTAAAATCTGCCTAATAGTGCATGTTATATTGATAATAATGAAAGTAATACGTATAATTATTATAGTTCTATCGACAATAACTGCATAATATGGGTAATAATGCATGTTATATTGATGATAATAAAAGTAGTAAGTATATTTATTACAGTTCTAGCGATAATAACTGCATTACATGCGTAATAATGCATGCTATATTGATAATAATATAAGTAGTAAGTATAGTTATTACAGTTCTAGCGATAATGACTGCAACATATGTGTAATAATGCATGTAATATTGATAATATCGGGAGTAATAAGTATAATTATTATAGTTCTAGCGATAATAACAGTAAAATATGGCTAATAGTGCATGTTATATTGATAATAACAAAAGTAGTAAGTATAATTATTATAGTTCTAGCGATAATAATAGTAAAATATGGCTAAGAGTGCATGTTATATTGATAATAATTAAAGTAATAAGTATATTTACTATATTTCTAGCGATAATAACTGCATAATATGGTTAACAATGCATGCTATATTGATAATAATAGACGTAATGAGTATATTTAATACAGTTCTAGCGATAATAACTGCATAATATGGGTAATAATGCATGTTATATTGATAATATCGAGAGTAATAAGTATAATTATTATAGTTCTAGCGATAATAACTGCGTTATATGTGTAATAATGCATGTTATATTGATAATATCGGGAGTAATAAGTATGATTATTATAGTTCTGGCGATAATAATAGTAAGATATGGCTAATAGTGCATGCTATATTGATAATAATAAAAGTAATAAGTATATTTATTATAGTTCTAGCGATAATAACTGCATAATATGGGTAATAATGCATATTATATTGATAATAATAAAAGTAATAAGTATAATTATTACAGTTCTAGCGATAATAACTGCGTTATATGGGTAATAATGCATGTTATATTGATAATATGGGGAGTAATAAGTATAATTACTGTAGTTCTAGCGATAATAATAGTAAGATATGATTAATAATGCATGTTATATTGATGACAATGAAAGTAGTAAGTGTATTTAGTATAGTTCTGGCGATAATAACTGCATAATATGGGTAATAATGCATGCTATATTGATGATAATAAAAGTAATAAGTATATTTATTATAGTTCTAGCGATAATAACTGCATAATATGGGTAATAATGCATGCTATATTGATAATATCGGGAGTAATAAGTATAATTATTATAGTTCTAGCGATAATAACAGTAAAATATGGCTAATAGTGCATGTTATATTGATAATAATAAAAGTAATAAGTATATTTATTATTGTTCTCGCGATAATAACCGCATAATATGGGTAATAATGCATGCTATAATGATGATAATCAAAGTAATAACTATACTTATTATAGTTCTAGCGATAATAACTGCAGTATATGGGTAATGATGCACGTTATATTGACAATGTCGAGAGTAATAAGTATAATTATTATAGTTCAAGCGATAATAATAGTAAAATATGGCTAATAGTGCATGTTATATTGATAATAATAAAAGTAATAAGTATATTTATTATAGTTCTAGCGATAATAACTGCACAATATGGGTAATAATGCATGCTATAGTGATAATAATATAAGTAATAAGTATAATTATTACAGTTCTAGCGATAATGACTGCGTTCTATGGGTAATAATGCATGTTATATTGATAATATCGGGAGTAATAAGTATAGTTATTATAGTTCTAGCGACAATAATAGTAAAATATGATTAATAATGCATGTTATATTGATGATAATAAAAGTAATAAGTATGTTTAGTATAGTTCTAGCAATAATAACTGCATAATACGGGGAACAGTGCATGTTATATTGATGATAATAAAAGTACTAAGTATAATTATTACAGTTCTAGCGATAATAACTGCATTATATGGGTAATAATGCATGTTATATTGATAACATCGGGAGTAATAAGTATAATTGTTATAATCCTAGCGATAATAATAGTGAAATATGGCTAATAGTGCATGTTATATTGATAATAATAAAAGTAATAAGTATATTTATTACAGTTCTATCGATAATAACTGCATAATATGGGTAATAATGCACGTTACATTGCTAATAGTGTAAGTAATAAGTATAATTATTACAGTTCTAGCGATAATAACTGCATTATATGGGTAATAATGCATGTTATATTGATAATATCGGGAGTAATAAGTACGATTATTATAGTTCTAGCGATAATAATAGTAAAATATGGCTAATAGTGCATGTTATATTGTTAATAATAAAAGTAATAAGTATATTTATTATAGTTCTAGCGATAATAACTTCATAATATGGTTAATAATGCATGCTATATTGATAACATCGGGAGTAATAAGTATAATTATTATAGTTCTAGCGATAATAATTGTAAATTATGATTCGTAATGCATGTTATATTGATGATAATGAAAGTAATAAGTATATTTATTATAGTTCTATCGATAATAACTGCATAATACGGGGAATAGTGCATGTTATATTGATGATAATAAAAGTACTAAGTATAATTATTACAGTTCTAGCGATAATAACTGCATTATATGGGTAATAATGCATGTTATATTGATAACATCGGGTGTAATAAGTATAATTATTATAATCCTAGCGATAATAATAGTAAAATATGGCGAATAGTGCATGTTACATTGATAATAATAAAAGTAATAAGTATATTTATTATAGTTCTATCTATAATCACTGCATAATATGGGTACTAATGCATGTTATGTTGATGATAATAAAAGTAATACGTATATTTATTACAGTTCTAGCGATAATAACTGCATTATATGGGTAATAGTGCATGATATATTGATAATATTGGGAGTAATATGTATAATTATTATAGTTCTTGCGATAATAATAGTGAAATATGGCTAATAGTGCATGTTATATTGATAATAATAAAAGTAATAAGTATATTTATTACAGTTCTATCGATAATAACTGCATAATATGGGTAATAATGCATGTTATATTGATGATAATAAAAGTAGTAAGTATATTTATTACAGTTCTAGCGATAATAACTGCATTATATGCGTAATAATGCATGTTATATTGCTAATAATATAAGTAATAAGTATAATTATTACAGTTCTAGCGATGATAACTGCATAATATGGGTAATAATGCACGTTACATTGCTAATAGTGTAAGTAATAAGTATAATTATTACAGTTCTAGCGATAATAACTGCATTATATGGGTAATAATGCATGTTATATTGCTAATAATATAAGTAATAAGTATAATTATTACAGTTCTAGCGATAATAACTGCATAATATGGGTAATAATGCACGTTACATTGCTAATAGTGTAAGTAATAAGTATAATTATTACAGTTCTAGCGATAATAACTGCATTATATGGGTAATAATGCATGTTATATTGCTAATAATATAAGTAATAAGTATAATTATTACAGTTCTAGCGATAATAACTGCATAATATGGGTAATAATGCACGTTACATTGCTAATAGTGTAAGTAATAAGTATAATTATTACAGTTCTAGCGATAATAACTGCATTATATGGGTAATAATGCATGTTATATTGCTAATAATATAAGTAATAAGTATAATTATTACAGTTCTAGCGATGATAACTGCATTATATGCGTAGTAATGCATGTTATATTGCTAATAATATAAGTACTAAGTATAATTATTACAGTTCTAGCGATAATAACTGCATTATATGGGTAATAATGCATGTTATATTGATAATATCGGGAGTAATAAGTATAATTATTATAATCCTAGCGATAATAATAGTAAAATATGGCGAATAGTGCATGTTACATTGATAATAATAAAAGTAATAAGTATACTTATTATAGTTCTATCTACAATAACTGCATAATATGGGTACTAATGCATGTTATGTTGATGATAATGAAAGTAATACGTATATTTATTACAGTTCTAGCGATAATAACTGCATTATATGGGTTATAGTGCACGTTATATTGCTAATAATATAAGTAATAAGTATAATTATTACAGTTCTAGCGATAATAACTGCATTATATGGGTAATAATGCATGTTATATTGATAATGTCGGGAGTAATAAGTATAATTATTATAGTTCTAGCGATAATAATAGTAAAATATGGCTAATAGTGCATGTTATATTGATAATAATAAAAGTAATAAGTACGATTATTATAGTTCTAGCGATAATAATAGTAAAATATGGCTAATAGTGCATGTTATATTGTTAATAATAAAAGTAATAAGTATATTTATTATAGTTCTAGCGATAATAACTGCATAATATGGTTAATAATGCATGCTATATTGATAACATCGGGAGTAATAAGTATAATTATTATAGTTCTAGCGATAATAATAGTAAATTATGATTAGTAATGCATTTTATATTGATGATAATGAAAGTAATAAGTATATTTATTATAGTTCTATCGATAATAACTGCATAATATGGGTAATAGTGCATGTTATATTGATGATAATAAAAGTACTAAGTATAATTATTACAGTTCTAGCGATAATAACTGCATTATATGGGTAATAATGCATGTTATATTGATAATATCGGGAGTAATAAGTATAATTATTATAATCCTAGCGATAATAATAGTAAAATATGGCGAATAGTGCATGTTACATTGATAATAATAAAAGTAATAAGTATACTTATTATAGTTCTATCTATAATAACTGCATAATATGGGTACTAATGCATGTTATGTTGATGATAATGAAAGTAATACGTATATTTATTACAGTTCTAGCGATAATAACTGCATTATATGGGTTATAGTGCACGTTATATTGCTAATAATATAAGTAATAAGTATAATTATTACAGTTCTAGCGATAATAACTGCATTATATGGGTAATAATGCATGTTATATTGATAATGTCGGGAGTACTAAGTATAATTATTATAGTTCTAGCGATAATAATAGTAAAATATGGCTAATAGTGCATGTTATATTGATAATAATAAAAGTAATAAGTATATTTATTACAGTTCTATCGATAGTAACTGCATAATATGGGTAATAATGCATGTTATATTGATGATAAGAAAAGTAATACGTATATTTATTATAGTTCTAGCGATAATAACTTCATAATATGGGTAATAATGCATGTTATATTGATGATAATAAAAGTAATACGTATATTTATTATAGTTCTAGCGATAATAACTTCATAATATGGGTAATAATGCATGTTATATTGATAATAATATAAGTAATAAGTATATTTATTATAGTTCTATCTATAATAACTGCATAATATGGGTACTAATGCATGTTATGTTGATGATAATAAAAGTAATACGTATATTTATTACAGTTCTAGCGATAATAACTGCATTATATGGGTAATAGTGCACGTTATATTGCTAATAATATAAGTAATACGTATATTTATTATAGTTCTAGCGATAATAACTGCATAGTATGGGTAATAATGCATGTTATATTGATAATAATACAAGTAATAGGTATATTTATTACAGGTCTATCGATAATAACTGCATAATAGGGGTACTAATGCATGTTATGTTGACGATAATAAAAGTAATACGTATATTTATTATTGTTCTAGCGATAATAACTGCGTAATATGGGTAATAATGCATGTTATATTGATAATAATATAAGTAATAAGTATAATTATTACAGTTCTAGCGATAATAAGTGTATTATATGGGTAATAATGCACGTTATATTGCTAATAATATAAGTAATAAGTATAATTATTACAGTTCTAGCGATAATAACTGCATAATATGGGTAGTGATGCACGTTATATTGACAATGTCGCGAGTAATAAGTATAATTATTATAGTTCAAGCGATAATAATAGTAAAATATGGCTAATAGTGCATGTTATATTGATAATAACAAAAGTAATAAGTATATTTATTATACTTCTGTCGATAATAACTGCATTATATGGTTAATAATGCATGCTATATTGATAACATCGGGAGTAATAAGTATAATTATTATAGTTCTAGCGATAATAATTGTAAATTATGATTCGTAATGCATGTTATATTGATGATAATGAAAGTAATAAGTATATTTATTATAGTTCTATCGATAATAACTGCATAATACGGGGAATAGTGCATGTTATATTGATGATAATAAAAGTACTAAGTATAATTATTACAGTTCTAGCGATAATAACTGCATTATATGGGTAATAATGCATGTTATATTGATAACATCGGGAGTAATAAGTATAATTATTATAATCCTAGCGATAATAATAGTAAAATATGGCGAATAGTGCATGTTACATTGATAATAATAAAAGTAATAAGTATATTTATTATAGTTCTATCTATAATCACTGCATAATATGGGTACTAATGCATGTTATGTTGATGATAATAAAAGTAATACGTATATTTATTACAGTTCTAGCGATAATAACTGCATTATATGGGTAATAGTGCATGATATATTGATAATATTGGGAGTAATATGTATAATTATTATAGTTCTTGCGATAATAATAGTGAAATATGGGTAATAATGCATGTTATATTGATGATAATAAAAGTAGTAAGTATATTTATTACAGTTCTAGCGATAATAACTGCATTATATGCGTAATAATGCATGTTATATTGCTAATAATATAAGTAATAAGTATAATTATTACAGTTCTAGCGATGATAACTGCATAATATGGGTAATAATGCACGTTACATTGCTAATAGTGTAAGTACTAAGTATAATTATTACAGTTCTAGCGATAATAACTGCATTATATGGGTAATAATGCATGTTATATTGCTAATATTATAAGTAATAAGTATAATTATTACAGTTCTAGCGATAATAACTGCATAATATGGGTAATAATGCACGTTACATTGCTAATAGTGTAAGTAATAAGTATAATTATTACAGTTCTAGCGATAATAACTGCATTATATGGGTAATAATGCATGTTATATTGCTAATAATATAAGTAATAAGTATAATTATTACAGTTCTAGCGATAATAACTGCATAATATGGGTAATAATGCACGTTACATTGCTAATAGTGTAAGTAATAAGTATAATTATTACAGTTCTAGCGATAATAACTGCATTATATGGGTAATAATGCATGTTATATTGCTAATAATATAAGTAATAAGTATAATTATTACAGTTCTAGCGATGATAACTGCATTATATGCGTAATAATGCATGTTATATTGCTAATAATATAAGTACTAAGTATAATTATTACAGTTCTAGCGATAATAACTGCATTATATGGGTAATAATGCATGTTATATTGATAATATCGGGAGTAAAAATATAATTATTATAATCCTAGCGATAATAATAGTAAAATATGGCGAATAGTGCATGTTACATTGATAATAATAAAAGTAATAAGTATACTTATTATAGTTCTATCTATAATAACTGCATAATATGGGTACTAATGCATGTTATGTTGATGATAATGAAAGTAATACGTATATTTATTACAGTTCTAGCGATAATAACTGCATTATATGGGTTATAGTGCACGTTATATTGCTAATAATATAAGTAATAAGTATAATTATTACAGTTCAAGCGATAATAACTGCATTATATGGGTAATAATGCATGTTATATTGATAATGTCGGGAGTAATAAGTATAATTATTATAGTTCTAGCGATAATAATAGTAAAATATGGCTAATAGTGCATGTTATATTGATAATAATAAAAGTAATAAGTACGATTATTATAGTTCTAGCGATAATAATAGTAAAATATGGCTAATAGTGCATGTTATATTGTTAATAATAAAAGTAATAAGTATATTTATTATAGTTCTAGCGATAATAACTGCATAATATGGTTAATAATGAATGCTATATTGATAACATCGGGAGTAATAAGTATAATTATTATAGTTCTAGCGATAATAATAGTAAATTATGATTAGTAATGCATTTTATATTGATGATAATGAAAGTAATAAGTATATTTATTATAGTTCTATCGATAATAACTGCATAATACGGGGAATAGTGCATGTTATATTGATGATAATAAAAGTACTAAGTATAATTATTACAGTTCTAGCGATAATAACTGCATTATATGGGTAATAATGCATGTTATATTGATAACATCGGGAGTAATAAGTATAATTATTATAATCCTAGCGATAATAATAGTAAAATATGGCGAATAGTGCATGTTACATTGATAATAATAAAAGTAATAAGTATATTTATTATAGTTCTATCTATAATCACTGCATAATATGGGTACTAATGCATGTTATGTTGATGATAATAAAAGTAATACGTATATTTATTACAGTTCTAGCGATAATAACTGCATTATATGGGTAATAGTGCACTTTATATTGCTAATAATATAAGTAATAAGTATAATTATTACAGTTCTAGCGATAATAACTGCATCATATGGGTAATAATGCATGTTATATTGATAATGTCGGGAGTAATAAGAATAATTATTATAGTTCTAGCGATAATAATAGTAAAACATGGCTAATAGTGCATGTTATATGGATAAAAATAAAAGTAATAAGTATATTTATTATAGTTCTATCGATAATAACTGCATAATATGGGTAATAGTGCATGTTATATTGATGATAATAAAAGTACTAAGTATAATTATTACAGTTCTAGCGATAATAACTGCATTATATGGGTAATAATGCATGTTATATTGATAATATCGGGAGTAATAAGTGTAATTATTATAGTTCTAGCGATAATAATAGTAAAATATGGCTAATAGTGCATGTTATATGGATAAAAATAAAAGTAATAAGTATATTTATTATAGTTCTATCGATAATAACTGCATAATATGGGTAATAGTGCATGTTATATTGATGATAATAAAAGTACTAAGTATAATTATTACAGTTCTATCGATAATAACTGCATTATATGGGTAATAATGCATGTTATATTAATAATATCGGGAGTAATAAGTATAATTATTATAATCCTAGCGATAATAATAGTAAAATATGGCGAATAGTGCATGTTACATTGATAATAATAAAAGTAATAAGTATATTTATTATAGTTCTATCTATAATAACTGCATAATATGGGTACTAATGCATGTTATGTTGATGATCATAAAAGTAATACGTATATTTATTACAGTGCTAGCGATAATAACTGCATTATATGGGTAATAGTGCACGTTATATTGCTAATAATATAAGTAATAAGTATAATTATTACAGTTCTATCGATAGTAACTGCATAATATGGGTAATAAAGCATGTTATATTGATGATAATAACAGTAATACGTATATTTATTATAGTTCTATCGATAATAACTGCATAATATGGGTAATAGTGCATGTTATATTGATGATAATAAAAGTACTAAGTATAATTATTACAGTTCTATCGATAATAACTGCATTATATGGGTAATAATGCATGTTATATTGATAATATCGGGAGTAATAAGTATAATTATTATAATCCTAGCGATAATAATAGTAAAATATGGCGAATAGTGCATGTTACATTGATAATAATAAAAGTAATAAGTATATTTATTATAGTTCTATCTATAATAACTGCATAATATGGGTACTAATGCATGTTATGTTGATGATCATAAAAGTAATACGTATATTTATTACAGTGCTAGCGATAATAACTGCATTATATGGGTTATAGTGCACGTTATATTGCTAATAATATAAGTAATAAGTATAATTATTACAGTTCTAGCGATAATAACTGCATTATATGGGTAATAATGCATGTTATATTGATAATGTCGGGAGTAATAAGTATAATTATTATAGTTCTAGCGATAATAATAGTAAAATATGGCTAATAGTGCATGTTATATTGATAATAATAAAAGTAATAAGTATATTTATTACAGTTCTATCGATAGTAACTGCATAATATGGGTAATAATGCATGTTATATTGATGATAAGAAAAGTAATACGTATATTTATTATAGTTCTAGCGATAATAACTTCATAATATGGGTAATAATGCATGTTATATTGATGATAATAAAAGTAATACGTATATTTATTATAGTTCTAGCGATAATAACTTCATAATATGGGTAATAATGCATGTTATATTGATAATAATATAAGTAATAAGTATATTTATTATAGTTCTATCTATAATAACTGCATAATATGGGTACTAATGCATGTTATGTTGATGATAATAAAAGTAATACGTATATTTATTACAGTTCTAGCGATAATAACTGCATTATATGGGTAATAGTGCACGTTATATTGCTAATAATATAAGTAATACGTATATTTATTATAGTTCTAGCGATAATAACTGCATAGTATGGGTAATAATGCATGTTATATTGATAATAATACAAGTAATAGGTATATTTATTACAGGTCTATCGATAATAACTGCATAATAGGGGTACTAATGCATGTTATGTTGATGATAATAAAAGTAATACGTATATTTATTATTGTTCTAGCGATAATAACTGCGTAATATGGGTAATAATGCATGTTATATTGATAATAATATAAGTAATAAGTATAATTATTACAGTTCTAGCGATAATAAGTGCATTATATGGGTAATAATGCACGTTACATTGCTAATAGTGTAAGTAATAAGTATAATTATTACAGTTCTAGCGATAATAACTGCATTATATGGGTAATAATGCATGTTATATTGCTAATAATATAAGTAATAAGTATAATTATTACAGTTCTAGCGATAATAACTGCATAATATGGGTAATAATGCACGTTACATTGCTAATAGTGTAAGTAATAAGTATAATTATTACAGTTCTAGCGATAATAACTGCATTATATGGGTAATAATGCATGTTATATTGCTAATAATATAAGTAATAAGTATAATTATTACAGTTCTAGCGATGATAACTGCATTATATGCGTAATAATGCATGTTATATTGCTAATAATATAAGTACTAAGTATAATTATTACAGTTCTAGCGATAATAACTGCATTATATGGGTAATAATGCATGTTATATTGATAATATCGGGAGTAATAAGTATAATTATTATAATCCTAGCGATAATAATAGTAAAATATGGCGAATAGTGCATGTTACATTGATAATAATAAAAGTAATAAGTATACTTATTATAGTTCTATCTATAATAACTGCATAATATGGGTACTAATGCATGTTATGTTGATGATAATGAAAGTAATACGTATATTTATTACAGTTCTAGCGATAATAACTGCATTATATGGGTTATAGTGCACGTTATATTGCTAATAATATAAGTAATAAGTATAATTATTACAGTTCTAGCGATAATAACTGCATTATATGGGTAATAATGCATGTTATGTTGATAATGTCGGGAGTAATAAGTATAATTATTATAGTTCTAGCGATAATAATAGTAAAATATGGCTAATAGTGCATGTTATATTGATAATAATAAAAGTAATAAGTACGATTATTATAGTTCTAGCGATAATAATAGTAAAATATGGCTAATAGTGCATGTTATATTGTTAATAATAAAAGTAATAAGTATATTTATTATAGTTCTAGCGATAATAACTGCATAATATGGTTAATAATGCATGCTATATTGATAACATCGGGAGTAATAAGTATAATTATTATAGTTCTAGCGATAATAATAGTAAATTATGATTAGTAATGCATTTTATATTGATGATAATGAAAGTAATAAGTATATTTATTATAGTTCTATCGATAATAACTGCATAATACGGGGAATAGTGCATGTTATATTGATGATAATAAAAGTACTAAGTATAATTATTACAGTTCTAGCGATAATAACTGCATTATATGGGTAATAATGCATGTTATATTGATAACATCGGGAGTAATAAGTATAATTATTATAATCCTAGCGATAATAATAGTAAAATATGGCGAATAGTGCATGTTACATTGATAATAATAAAAGTAATAAGTATATTTATTATAGTTCTATCTATAATCACTGCATAATATGGGTACTAATGCATGTTATGTTGATGATAATAAAAGTAATACGTATATTTATTACAGTTCTAGCGATAATAACTGCATTATATGGGTAATAGTGCACTTTATATTGCTAATAATATAAGTAATAAGTATAATTATTACAGTTCTAGCGATAATAACTGCATCATATGGGTAATAATGCATGTTATATTGATAATGTCGGGAGTAATAAGAATAATTATTATAGTTCTAGCGATAATAATAGTAAAACATGGCTAATAGTGCATGTTATATGGATAAAAATAAAAGTAATAAGTATATTTATTATAGTTCTATCGATAATAACTGCATAATATGGGTAATAGTGCATGTTATATTGATGATAATAAAAGTACTAAGTATAATTATTACAGTTCTAGCGATAATAACTGCATTATATGGGTAATAATGCATGTTATATTGATAATATCGGGAGTAATAAGTATAATTATTATAATCCTAGCGATAATAATAGTAAAATATGGCGAATAGTGCATGTTACATTGATAATAATAAAAGTAATAAGTATACTTATTATAGTTCTATCTATAATAACTGCATAATATGGGTACTAATGCATGTTATGTTGATGATAATGAAAGTAATACGTATATTTATTACAGTTCTAGCGATAATAACTGCATTATATGGGTTATAGTGCACGTTATATTGCTAATAATATAAGTAATAAGTATAATTATTACAGTTCTAGCGATAATAACTGCATTATATGGGTAATAATGCATGTTATATTGATAATGTCGGGAGTAATAAGTATAATTATTATAGTTCTAGCGATAATAATAGTAAAATATGGCTAATAGTGCATGTTATATTGATAATAATAAAAGTAATAAGTATATTTATTACAGTTCTATCGATAGTAACTGCATAATATGGGTAATAATGCATGTTATATTGATGATAAGAAAAGTAATACGTATATTTATTATAGTTCTAGCGATAATAACTTCATAATATGGGTAATAATGCATGTTATATTGATAATAATATAAGTAATAAGTATAATTATTACAGTTCTAGCGATAATAAGTGCATTATATGGGTAATAATGCACGTTATATTGCTAATAATATAAGTAATAAGTATAATTATTACAGTTCTAGCGATAATAACTGCATAATATGGGTAGTGATGCACGTTATATTGACAATGTCGCGAGTAATAAGTATAATTATTATAGTTCAAGCGATAATAATAGTAAAATATGGCTAATAGTGCATGTTATATTGATAATAACAAAAGTAATAAGTATATTTATTATACTTCTGTCGATAATAACTGCATTATATGGGTAATAATGCATGTTATATTGATAATAATATAAGTAATAAGTATAATTATTACAGTTCTAGCGATAATAGCTCCATTATACGGGTAATAATGCATGTTATATTGATAATATTGGGAGTAATAAGTGTAATTATTATAGTTCTAGCGAGAATAATAGTAAAATATGGCTAATAGTGCATGTTATATGGATAAAAATAAAAGTAATAAGTATATTTATTATAGTTCTATCGATAATAACTGCATAATATGGGTAATAGTGCATGTTATATTGATGATAATAAAAGTACTAAGTATAATTATTACAGTTCAATCGATAATAACTGCATTATATGGGTCATAATGCATGTTATATTGATAATATCGGGAGTAATAAGTATAATTATTATAATCCTAGCGATAATAATAGTAAAATATGGCGAATAGTGCATGTTACATTGATAATAATAAAAGTAATAAGTATATTTATTATAGTTCTATCTATAATAACTGCATAATATGGGTACTAATGCATGTTATGTTGATGATCATAAAAGTAATACGTATATTTATTACAGTGCTAGCATTAATAACTGCATTATATGGGTAATAGTGCACGTTATATTGCTAATAATATAAGTAATAAGTATAATTATTACAGTTCTATCGATAGTAACTGCATAATATGGGTAATAAAGCATGTTATATTGATGATAATAACAGTAATACGTATATTTATTATAGTTCTAGCGATAATAACTGCATAATATGGGTAATAATGCATGTTATATTGATAATAATATAAGTAATAAGTATATTTATTATAGTTCTATCGATAATAACTGCATAATACGGGGAATAGTGCATGTTATATTGATGATAATAAAAGTACTAAGTATAATTATTACAGTTCTAGCGATAATAACTGCATTATATGGGTAATAATGCATGTTATATTGATAATGTCGGGAGTAATAAGAATAATTATTATAGTTCTAGCGATAATAATAGTAAAATATGGCTAATAGTGCATGTTATATGGATAAAAATAAAAGTAATAAGTATATTTATTATAGTTCTATCGATAATAACTGCATAATATGGGTAATAGTGCATGTTATATTGATGATAATAAAAGTACTAAGTATAATTATTAAAGTTCTAGCGATAATAACTGCATTATATGGGTAATAATGCATGTTATATTGATAATATCGGGAGTAATAAGTATAATTATTATAATCCTAGCGATAATAATAGTAAAATATGGCGAATAGTGCATGTTACATTGATAATAATAAAAGTAATAAGTATACTTATTATAGTTCTATCTATAATAACTGCATAATATGGGTACTAATGCATGTTATGTTGATGATAATGAAAGTAATACGTATATTTATTACAGTTCTAGCGATAATAACTGCATTATATTGGTTATAGTGCACGTTATATTGCTAATAATATAAGTAATAAGTATAATTATTACAGTTCTAGCGATAATAACTGCATTATATGGGTAATAATGCATGTTCTATTAATAATGTCGGGAGTAATAAGTATAATTATTATAGTTCTAGCGATAATAATAGTAAAATATGGCGAATAGTGCATGTTACATTGATAATAATAAAAGTAATAAGTATATTTATTATAGTTCTATCTATAATCACTGCATAATATGGGTACTAATGCATGTTATGTTGATGATAATAAAAGTAATACGTATATTTATTACAGTTCTAGCGATAATAACTGCATTATATGGGTAATAGTGCATGATATATTGATAATATTGGGAGTAATAAGTATAATTATTATAGTCCTAGCGATAATAATAGTAAAATATGGCGAATAGTGCATGTTACATTGATAATAATAAAAGTAATAAGTATATTTATTATAGTTCTATCTATAATCACTGCATAATATGGGTACTAATGCATGTTATGTTGATGATAATAAAAGTAATACGTATATTTATTACAGTTCTAGCGATAATAACTGCATTATATGGGTAATAGTGCATGATATATTGATAATATTGGGAGTAATATGTATAATTATTATAGTTCTAGCGATAATAATAGTGAAATATGGCTAATAGTGCATGTTATATTGATAATAATAAAAGTAATAAGTATATTTTTTACAGTTCTATCGATAATAACTGCATAATATGGGTAATAATGCATGTTATATTGATGATAATAAAAGTAGTAAGTATATTTATTACAGTTCTAGCGATAATAACTGCATTATATGCGTAATAATGCATGTTATATTGCTAATAATATAAGTAATAAGTATAATTATTACAGTTCTAGCGATGATAACTGCATAATATGGGTAATAATGCACGTTACATTGCTAATAGTGTAAGTAATAAGTATAATTATTACAGTTCTAGCGATAATAACTGCATTATATGGGTAATAATGCATGTTATATTGATAATATCGGGAGTAATAAGTACGATTATTATAGTTCTAGCGATAATAATAGTAAAATATGGCTAATAGTGCATGTTATATTGTTAATAATAAAAGTAATAAGTATATTTATTATAGTTCTAGCGATAATAACTGCATAATATGGTTAATAATGCATGCTATATTGATAACATCGGGAGTAATAAGTATAATTATTATAATCCTAGCGATAATAATAGTAAAATATGGCGAATAGTGCATGTTACATTGATAATAATAAAAGTAATAAGTATATTTATTACAGTTCGAGCGATAATAACTTCATAATATGGGTAATAATGCATGTTATATTGATAATAATATAAGTAATAAGTATAATTATTACAGTTCTAGCGATAATAACTGCATCACATGGGTAATAATGCATGTTATATTGATAATGTCGGGAGTAATAAGAATAATTATTATAGTTCTAGCGATAATAATAGTAAAATATGGCTAATAGTGCATGTTATATGGATAAAAATAAAAGTAATAAGTATATTTATTATAGTTCTATCGATAATAACTGCATAATATGGGTAATAGTGCATGTTATATTGATGATAATAAAAGTACTAAGTATAATTATTACAGTTCTAGCGATAATAACTGCATTATATGGGTAATAATGCATGTTATAATGATAATAATATAAGTAATAAGTATAATTATTACAGTTCTAGCGATAATAACTGCATTATATGGGTTATAGTGCACGTTATATTGCTAGTAATATAAGTAATAAGTATAATTATTACAGTTCTAGCGATAATAACTGCATTATATGGGTAATAATGCATGTTATATTGATAATATCGGGAGTAATAAGTATAATTATTATAATCCTAGCGATAATAATAGTAAAATATGGCGAATAGTGCATGTTACATTGATAATAATAAAAGTAATAAGTATACTTATTATAGTTCTATCTATAATAACTGCATAATATGGGTACTAATGCATGTTATGTTGATGATAATGAAAGTAATACGTATATTTATTACAGTTCTAGCGATAATAACTGCATTATATGGGTTATAGTGCACGTTATATTGCTAGTAATATAAGTAATAAGTATAATTATTACAGTTCTAGCGATAATAACTTCATAATATGGGTAATAATGCATGTTATATTGATAATAATATAAGTAATAAGTATATTTATTACAGTTCTATCGATAATAACTGCATAATATGGGTACTAATGCATGTTATGTTGATGATAATAAAAGTAATACGTATATTTATTATTGTTCTAGCGATAATAACTGCGTAATATGGGTAATAATGCATGTTATAATGATAATAATATAAGTAATAAGCATAATTATTACAGTTCTAGCGATAATAACTGCATTATATGGGTAATAATGCACGTTATATTGCTAATAATATAAGTAATAAGTATAATTATTACAGTTCTAGCGATAATAACTGCATTATATGGGTAATAATGCATGTTATATTGATAATATCTGGAGTAATATGTATAATTATTATAATCCTAGCGATAATAATAGTAAAATATGGCGAATAGTGCATGTTACATTGATAATAATAAAAGTAATAAGTATATTTATTATAGTTCTATCTATAATCACTGCATAATATGGGTACTAATGCATGTTATGTTGATGATAATATAAGTAATACGTATATTTATTATAGTTGTAGCGATAATAACTGCATAATATGGGTAATAATGCATGATATATTGATAATATTGGGAGTAATATGTATAATTATTATAGTTCTAGCGATGATAATAGTGAAATATGGCTAATAGTGCATGTTATATTGATAATAATAAAAGCAATAAGTATATTTATTACAGTTCTATCGATAATAACTGCATAATATGGGTAATAATGCGTGTTATATTGATAATAATATAAGTAATAAGTATATTTATTACAGTTCTATCGATAATAACTGCATAATATGGGTAATAATGCATATTATATTGATAATAATAAAAGTAATAAGTATAATTTTTACAGTTCTAGCGATAATAACTGCGTTGTATGGGTAATAATGCATGTTATATTGATAATATGGGGAGTAATAAGTATAATTACTGTACTTCTAGGGATAATAATAGTAAAATATGATTAATAATGCATGTTATATTAATAATAAAAAAAGTAATAAGTATATTGACTATATTTCTAGCGATAATAACTTCATAATATGGGTAATAGTGCATGATATATTGATAATAATATAAGTAATAAGTATAATTATTACAGTTCTAGCGATAATAACTGCATTATATGGGTAATAATGCATGTTATATTGATAATATCGGGAGTAATAAGTATAATTATTATAATCCTAGCGATAATAATAGTAAAATATGGCGAATAGTGCATGTTACATTGATAATAATAAAAGTAATAAGTATATTTATTATAGTTCTGTCGATAATAACTGCATAATATGGGTGATAATGCATGTTATATTGATGATAATATAAGTAATACGTATATTTATTATAGTTGTAGCGATAATAACTGCATAATATGGGTAATAATGCATGATATATTGATAATATTGGGAGTAATATGTATAATTATTATAGTTCTAGCGATGATAATAGTGAAATATGGCTAATAGTGCATGTTATGTTGATGATAATAAAAGTAATACGTATATTTATTATTGTTCTAGCGATAATAACTGCGTAATATTGGTAATAATGCATGTTATATTGATAATAATATAAGTAATAAGTATAATTATTACAGTTCTAGCGATAATAAGTGCATTATATGGGTAATAATGCACGTTATATTGCTAATAATATAAGTAATAAGTATAATTATTACAGTTCTAGCGATAATAACTGCATAATATGGGTAATGATGCACGTTATATTGACAATGTCGCGAGTAATAAGTATAATTATTATAGTTCAAGCGATAATAATAGTAAAATATGGCTAATAGTGCATGTTATATTGATAATAACAAAAGTAATAAGTATATTTATTATACTTCTGTCGATAATAACTGCATTATATGGGTAATAATGCATGTTATATTGATAATAATATAAGTAATAAGTATAATTATTACAGTTCTAGCGATAATAGCTCCATTATACGGGTAATAATGCATGTTATATTGATAATATTGGGAGTAATAAGTGTAATTATTATAGTTCTAGCGATAATAATAGTAAAATATGGCTAATAGTGCATGTTATATGGATAAAAATAAAAGTAATAAGTATATTTATTATAGTTCTATCGATAATAACTGCATAATATGGGTAATAGTGCATGTTATATTGATGATAATAAAAGTACTAAGTATAATTATTACAGTTCTATCGATAATAACAGCATTATATGGGTAATAATGCATGTTATATTGATAATATCGGGAGTAATAAGTATAATTATTATAATCCTAGCGATAATAATAGTAAAATATGGCGAATAGTGCATGTTACATTGATAATAATAAAAGTAATAAGTATATTTATTATAGTTCTATCTATAATAACTGCATAATATGGGTACTAATACATGTTATGTTGATGATCATAAAAGTAATACGTATATTTATTACAGTGCTAGCGATAATAACTGCATTATATGGGTAATAGTCCACGTTATATTGCTAATAATATAAGTAATAAGTATAATTATTACAGTTCTATCGATAGTAACTGCATAATATGGGTAATAAAGCATGTTATATTGATGATAATAACAGTAATACGTATATTTATTATTGTTCTAGCGATAATAACTGCGTAATATGGGTAATAATGCATGTGTTATTGATAATAATATAAGTAATAAGTATAATTATTACAGTTCTAGCGATAATAACTGCATTATATGGGTCATAATACACGTTACATTGCTAATAGTATAAGTAATAAGTATAATTATTACAGTTCTAGCGATAATAATAGTAAAATATGGCTAATAGTGCATGTTATATTGTTAATAATAAAAGTAATAAGTATATTTATTATAGTTCTATCGATTAAAACTGCATAATATGGTTAATAATGCATGCTATATTGATAATATCGGGAGTAATAAGTATAATTATTATAGTTCTAGCGATAATAATAGTAAAATATGGCTAATAGTGCATGTTATATTGATAATAACAAAAGTAATAAGTATATTTATTATACTTCTGTCGATAATAACTGCATTATATGGGTAATAATGCATGTTATATTGATAATAATATAAGTAATAAGTATAATTATTACAGTTCTAGCGATAATAGCTCCATTATACGGGTAATAATGCATGTTATGTTGATAATATTGGGAGTAATAAGTATAATTATTATAGTTCTAGCGATAATAATAGTAAAATATGGCTAACAGTGCATGTTATATGGATAAAAATAAAAGTAATAAGTATATTTATTATAGTCCTATCGATAATAACTGCATAATATGGGTAATAGTGTATGTTGTATTGATGATAATAGAAGTACTAAGTATAATTATTACAGTTCTAGCGATAATAACTGCATTATATGGGTAATAATTGATGTTATATTGATAATGTCGGGAGAAATAAGTATAATTATTACAGTTCTAGCGATAATAACTGCATAATATGGGTAATAATGCATGTTATATTGATAATAATAAAAGTAATAAGTATATTTATTATAGTTCTATCGATAATAACTGCATAATATGGGTAATAGTGCATGTTATATTGATGATAATAAAAGTACTAAGGTTAATTATTACAGTTTTAGCGATAATAACTGCATTATATGCGTAATAATGGATGTTATAATGATAATATCGGGAGTAATAAGTATAATTATTACAGTTCTAGCGATAATAACTGCATTATATGGGTAATAATGCACGTTAGATTGCTAATAATATAAGTAATAAGTGTAATTATAACAGTTCTAGCGATAATAACTGCATTATATGGGCAATAATGCATGTTATACTGATAATAATAAAAGTAATACGTATATTTATTATAGTTCTATGGATATTAACTGCATAATATGGGTAATAATGCATGTTATATTGATGATAATGAAAGTAGTGGGTATATTCATTACAGTTCTAGCGATAATAACTGCATTATATGCGTAATAATGCATGTTATATTGATAATATCGGGTGTAATAAGTATAATTATTACAGTTCTAGCGATAATAATAGTAAAATATGGCTAATAGTGCATGTTATATTGATAATAATAAAAGTAATAAGTATATTTGTTACAGTTCTATCGATAATAACTGCATAATATGGGTGCTAATGCATGTTATGTTGATGATAATAAAAGTAATACGTATATTTACTACAGTTCTAGCGATAGTAACTGCATTATGTGGGTAATAGTGCACGTTATATTGCTAATAATATAAGTAATAAGTATAATTATTACAGTTCTAGCGATAATAACTGCATAATATGGGTAGTAATGCACGTTACATTGCTAATAGTGTAAGTAATAAGTATAATTATTACAGTTCTAGCGATAATAACTGCATTATATGGGTAATAATGCATGTTATATTGATAATATCGGAAGTAATAAGTACGATTATTGTAGTTCTAGCGATAATAATAGTAAATTATGATTAGTAATGCATGTTATATTGATGATAATGAAAGTAATAAGTATATTTAGTATAGTTCTAGCGATAATAACTGCATAATACGGGTAATAATGCATGCTATATTGATGACAATAAATGTAATAACTATATTTATTATAGTTCCAGCGATAATAACTGCATAATATGGGTAATGATGCACGTTATATTGACAATGTCGCGAGTAATAAGTATAATTATTATAGTTCAAGCGATAATAATAGTAAAATATGGCTAATAGTGCATGTTATATTGATAATAACAAAAGTAATAAGTATATTTATTATAGTTCTATCTATAATAACTGCATAATATGGGTACTAATGCATGTTATGTTGATGATAATAAAAGTAATACGTATATTTATTACAGTTCTAGCGATAATAACTGCATTATATGGGTAATAGTGCACGTTAGATTGCTAATAATATAAGTAATAAGTATAATTATTACAGTTCTAACGATAATAACTGCATTATATGGGTAATAATGCATGTTATATTGATAATGTCGGGAGTAATAAGTATAATTATTATAGTTCTATCGATAATAATAGTAAAATATGGCTAATAGTGCATGTTATATTGATAATAATAAAAGTAATAAGTATATTTATTACAGTTCCATCGATAGTAACTGCATAATATGGGTAATAATGCATGTTATATTGATGATAATAAAAGTAATACGTATATTTATTATAGTTCTAGCGATAATAACTGCATGGTATGGGTAATAATGCATGTTATATTGATAATAATATAGGTAATAGGTATATTTATTACAGTTCTATCGATAATAACTGCATAATAGGGGTACTAATGCATGTTATGTTGATGATAATAAAAGTAATACGTATATTTATTATAGTTCTATCGATAATAACTGCATAATATGGGTAATAGTGCATGTTATATTGATGATAATAAAAGCACTAAGTATAATTATTACAGTTCTAGCGATAATAACTGCATTATATGGGTAATAATGCATGTTATATTGATAATATCTGGAGTAATAAGTATAATTATTATAATCCTAGCGATAATAATAGTAAAATATGGCGAATAGTGCATGTTACATTGATAATAATAAAAGTAATAAGTATATTTATTATAGTTCTATCTATAATAACTGCATAATATGGGTACTAATGCATGTTTTGTTGATGATAATAAAAGTAATACGTATATTTATTACAGTTCTAGCGATAATAACTGCATTGTATGGGTAATAGTGCACGTTATATTGCTAATAATATAAGTAATAAGTATAATTATTACAGTTCTAGCGATAATAACTGCATTATATGGGTAATAATGCATGTTATATTGATAATGTCGGGAGTAATAAGTATAATTATTATAGTCCTAGCGATAATAATAGTAAAATATGGCGAATAGTGCATGTTACATTGATAATAATAAAAGTAATACGTATATTTATTACAGTTCTAGCGATAATAACTGCATTATATGGGTAATAGTGCACGTTATATTGCTAATAATATAAGTAATACGTATATTTATTGTAGTTCTAGCGATAATAACTGCATAGTATGGGTAATAATGCATGTTATATTGATAATAATATAAGTAATAGGTATATTTATTACAGTTCTATCGATAATAACTGCATAATAGGGGTACTAATGCATGTTATGTTGATGATAATAAAAGTAATACGTATATTTATTATTGTTCTAGCGATAATAACTGCGTAATATGGGTAATAATGCATGTTATATTGATAATAATATAAGTAATAAGTATAATTATTACAGTTCTAGCGATAATAAGTGCATTATATGGGTAATAATGCACGTTATATGGCTAATAATATAAGTAATACGTATAATTATTACAGTTCTAGCGATAATAACTGCATAATATGGGTAATAATGCATGATATATTGATAATATTGGGAGTAATATGTATAATTATTATAGTTCTAGCGATAATAATAGTGAAATATGGCTAATAGTGCATGTTATATTGATAATAATAAAAGTAATAAGTATATTTATTATACTTCTGTCGATAATAACTGCATTATATGGGTAATAATGCATGTTATATTGATAATAATATAAGTAATAAGTATAATTATTACAGTTCTAGCGATAATAACTGCATTATATGGGTAATAATGCACGTTATATTGCTAATAATATAAGTAATAAGTATAATTATTACAGTTCTAGCGATAATAACTGCATAATATGGGTAATAATGCACGTTACATTGCTAATAGTGTAAGTAATAAGTATAATTATTACAGTTCTAGCGATAATAACTGCATTATATGGGTAATAATGCATGTTATATTGATAATAATAAAAGTAATAAGTATATTTATTATAGTTCTAGCGATTATAACTGCATAATATGGGTAATAATGCATGTTATATTGATAATATCGGGAGTAATAAGTATATTTATTATAGTTCTAGCGATAGTAACTGCATAATGTGGGTAATATTGCATGTTACATTGATAATAATATAAGTAATAAGTATAATTATTACAGTTCTAGCGAGAATAACTGCATTATATGGGTAATAATGCACGTTATATTGCTAATAATATAAGTAATAAGTATAATTATTACAGTTGAGCGATAATAACTGCATTATATGGGTGATAATACATGTTATATTGGTAATATCGGGAGTAATAAGTATAATTATTATAGTTCTAGCGATAATAATAGTAAAATATGGCTAATAGTGCATGTTATATTGATAATAATAAAAGTAATAAGTATATTTATTATAGTTCTATCTATAATAACTGCATAATATGGGTACTAATGCATGTTATGTTGATGATAATAAAAGTAATACGTATATTTATTACAGTTCTAGCGATAATAACTGCATTGTATGGGTAATAGTGCACGTTATATTGCTAATAATATAAGTAATAAGTATAATTATTACAGTTCTAGCGATAATAACTGCATTATATGGGTAATAATGCATGTTATATTGATAATGTCGCGAGTAATAAGTATAATTATTATAGTCCTAGCGATAATAATAGTAAAATATGGCGAATAGTGCATGTTACATTGATAATAATAAAAGTAATAAGTATATTTATTATAGTTCTGTCGATAATAACTGCATAATATGGGTGATAATGCATGTTATATTGATGATAATATAAGTAATACGTATATTTATTACAGTTCTAGCGATAATAACTGCATTATATGGGTAATAATGCATGTTATATTGATAATGTCGGGAGTAATAAGTATAATTATTATAGTCCTAGCGATAATAATAGTAAAATATGGCGAATAGTGCATGTTACATTGATAATAATAAAAGTAATAAGTATATTTATTATAGTTCTGTCGATAATAACTGCATAATATGGGTACTAATGCATGTTATGTTGATGATAATAAAAGTAATACGTATATTTATTACAGTTCTAGCGATAATAACTGCATTATATGGGTAATAGTGCACGTTATATTGCTAATAATATAAGTAATACGTATATTTATTGTAGTTCTAGCGATAATAACTGCATAGTATGGGTAATAATGCATGTTATATTGATAATAATATAAGTAATAGGTATATTTATTACAGTTCTATCGATAATAACTGCATAATAGGGGTACTAATGCATGTTATGTTGATGATAATAAAAGTAATACGTATATTTATTATTGTTCTAGCGATAATAACTGCATTATATGGGTAATAATGCATGTTATATTGATAATAATAAAAGTAATAAGTATATTTATTATAGTTCTAGCGATTATAACTGCATAATATGGGTAATAATGCATGTTATATTGATAATATCGGGAGTAATAAGTACATTTATTATAGTTCTAGCGATAGTAACTGCATAATATGGGTAATATTGCATGTTACATTGATAATAATATAAGTAATAAGTATAATTATTACAGTTCTAGCGAGAATAACTGCATAATATGGGTAATAATGCATGTTATATTGATAATATCGGGAGTAATAAGTATAATTATTATAGTTCTAGCGATAATAACTGCATAATATGGGTAATAATGCATGTTACACTGATAACAAATATAAGTAATAAGTATAATTATTACAGTTCTAGCGATAATAATTGCACTATATCGGTAATAATGCATGTTATATTGATAATATCGGGAGTAATAAGTACAATTATTATAGTTCTAGCGATAATAATAGTAAAATATGGCTAATAGTGCATGTTATATTCATAATGATAAAAGTAATAAGTATGTTTATTATAGTTCTATCGATAATAACTGCATAATATGGGTAATAATGCATGTTATATTGATAATATCGGGAGTAATAAGAATAATTATTATAGTTCTAGCGATAATAATAGTAAAATATGGCTAATAGTGCATGTTATATTGATAATGATAAAAGTAATAAGTATGTTTATTATAGTTCTATCGATAATAACTGCATAATATGGGTAATAATGCATGTTATATTGATAATATCGGGAGCAATAAGTATAATTATTATAGTTCTAGCGATAATAATGGTAAAATATGGCTAATAGTGCATGTTATATTGATAATAATAAAAGTAATAAGTATGTTTATTATAGTTCTATCGATAATAACTGCATAATATGGGTAATAATGCATGTTATATTGATAATATCGGGAGTAATAAGTATAATTATTATAGTTCTAGCGATAATAACTGCATAATATGGGTAATAATGCATGTTACATTGATAATAATATAAGTAATAAGTATAATTATTACAGTTCTAGCGATAATAATTGCACTATATCGGTAATAATGCATGTTATATTGATAATATCGGGACTAATAAGTATAATCATTATAGTTCTAGCGATAATAATAGTAAAATATGGCTAATAGTATATGTTAAATTGATAATAATAAAAGTAATAAGTGTATTTATTATAGTTCTATCAATAATAACTGCATAATATGGGTAATAATGCATGTTATATTGCTAACAATATAAGTAATAAGTATAATTATTACAGTTCTTGCGATAATAATTGCACTATATGGGTAATAATGCATGTTATATTGATAATATCGGGAGTAATAAGTATAATTATTATAGTTCTAGCGATAATAATAGTAAAATATGGCTAATAGTGCATGTTATATTGATAATAATAAAAGTAATAAGTATGTTTATTATAGTTCTATCGATAATAACTGCATAATATGGGTAATAATGCATGTTACACTGATAACAAATATAAGTAATAAGTATAATTATTACAGTTCTAGCGATAATAATTGCACTATATCGGTAATAATGCATGTTATATTGATAATATCGGGAGTAATAAGTATAATTATTATAGTTCTAGCGATAATAATAGTAAAATATGGCTAATAGTGCATGTTATATTGATAATGATAAAAGTAATAAGTATGTTTATTATAGTTCTATCGATAATAACTGCATAATATGGGTAATAATGCATGTTATATTGATAATATCGGGAGTAATAAGTATAATTATTATAGTTCTAGCGATAATAACTGCATAATATGGGTAATAATGCATGTTACATTGATAATAATATAAGTAATAAGTATAATTATTACAGTTCTAGCGATGATAACTGCATTATATGGGTAATAATACATGTTATATTGATAATATCGGGAGTAATAAGTATAATTATTATAGTTCTAGCGATAATAATGGTAAAATATGGCTAATAGTGCATGTTATATTGATAATAATAAAAGTAATAAGTATGTTTATTATAGTTCTATCGATAATAACTGCATAATATGGGTAATAATGCATGTTATATTGATAATATCGGGAGTAATAAGTATAATTATTACAGTTCTAGCGATAATAATAGTAAAATATGGCTAATAGTGCATGTTATATTGATATTAATAAAAGTAATAAGTATATTTATTATAGTTCTATCGATAATAACTGCATAATATGGGTAATAAGACATGTTATATTGATGATAATAAAAGTAGTATGTATATTTATTATAGTTCTAGCGATTATAACTGCATAATATGGGTAATAATGCATGTTATATTGAGAATAATATAAGTAATAAGTATAATTATTGCAGTTCTAGCGATAATAACTGCATTATATGGGTAATAATGCATATTATATTGATAATATTGGGAGTAATAAGTATAATTATTATAGTTCTAGCGATAATAATAGTAAAATATGGCTAATAGTGCATGTTATATTGATAATCATAAAAGTAATAAGTATATTTATTATAGTTCTAGCGATTATAACTGCATAATATGGGTAATAACGCATGTTATATTGAATATATCGGGAGTAATAAGTATATTTATTATAGTTCTAGCGATAGTAACTGCATAATATGGGTAATATTGCATGTTACATTGATAATAATATAAGTAATAAGTATAATTATTACAGTTCTAGCGAGAATAACTGCATTATATGGGTAATAATGCACGTTATATTGCTAATAATATAAGTAATAAGTATAATTATTACAGTTGAGCGATAATAACTGCATTATATGGGTGATAATACATGTTATATTGATAATATCGGGAGTAATAAGTATAATTATTATAGTTCTAGCGATAATAATAGTAAAATATGGCTAATAGTGCATGTTATATTGATAATAATAAAAGTAATAAGTATGTTTATTATAGTTCTATCGATAATAACTGCATAATATGGGTAATAATGCATGTTATATTGATAATATCGGGAGTAATAAGCACAATTATTATAGTGCTAGCGATAATAGTAGTAAAATATGGCTAATAGTGCATGTTATATTGATAATAATAAAAGTAATAAGTATATTTATTATAGTTCTATCGATAATAACTGCATAATATGGGTAATAATGCATGTTATGTTGATGATAATAAAAGTAATACGTATATTTATTATAGTTCTATCGATAATAACTGCCTAATATGGGCAATAATGCATGTTATATTGCTGATAATAAAAGTAATATGTATATTTATTATAGTTCTAGCGATAATAACTGCATAATATGGGTAATAATGCATGTTATATTGATAATAATATAAGTAGTCAGTATAATTATTACAGTTTTAGCGATAATAACTGCATTATATGGGTAATAATGGATGTTATATTGATAATATCGGGAGTAATAAGTATATTTATTATAGTTCGAGCGATAATAACCGCATAATATAGGTAATGATGCATGTTATATTGATAATAATAAAAGTAATAAGTATATTTATTATAGTTCTATCAATAATAACTGCATAATATGGGTAATAATGCACGTTATATTGCTAACAATATAAGTAATAAGTATAATTATTACAGTTCTAGCGATAATAATTGCACTATATGGGTAATAATGCATGTTATATTGATAATATCGGGAGTAATAAGTATATTTATTACAGTTCTATCGATAATAACTGCATAATATGGGTAATAATGCATGTTATATTGATGATAATAAAAGTAATACGTATATTTATTATAGTTCTAGCGATTATAACTGCATAATATGGGTAATAATGCATGTTACATTGATAATAATATAAGTAATAAGTATAATTATTGCAGTTCTAGCGATAATAACTGCATTATGTGGGTAATAATGCATGTTATATTGATAATATTGGGAGTAATAAGTATAATTATTATAGCTCTAGCGATAATAATGGTAAAACATTGCTAATAGTGCATGTTATATTGATAATAATAAAAGTAATAAGTATATGTATTACAGTTCTATCGATAATAACTGCATAATATGGGTAATAATGCATGTTATGTTGATGATAATAAAAGTAATACGTATATTTATTATAGTTCTAGCGATAATAACTGCATAATATGGGTAATAATGCATGGTATATTGATAATAATATAAGTAATAAGTATAATTATTATAGTTCTATCAATAATAACTGCATAATATTTGTAATAATGCACGTTATATTGCTAACAATATAAGAAATAAGTATAATTATTACAGTTCTAGCGATAATAACTGCATAATATGGGTAATAATGCATGTTATATTGATGATAATAAAAGTAATACGTATATTTATTATAGTTCTAGTGATAATAACTGCATTATATGGGTAATAACGCATGTTATATTGATAATATTGGGAGTAATAAGTATAATTGTTTTAGTTCTAGTGATAATAATAGTAAAATATGGCTAATAGTGCATGTTATATTGATAATAATAAAAGTAATAAGTATATTCATTACAGTTCCATCGGTAATAACTGCATAATATGGGTAATAATGCATGTTATATTGATGATAATAAAAGTAATACGAATATTTATTATAGTTCTGGCGATAATAACTGCATAATATGGGTAATAATGCATGTTATATTGATAATAATATAAGTAATAAGTATAATTATTACAGTTCTAGCGATAATAACTGCATTATATGGGTCATAATGGATGTTATATTGATAATATCGGGAGTAATAAGTATATTTATTATAGTTCTAGCGATAATAACTGCATAGTATAGGTAATGATGCATGTTATATTGATAATAATAAAAGTAATAAGTATATTTATTATAGTTCTATCAATAATAACTGCATAATATGGGTAATAATGCACGTTATATTGCTAACAATATAAGTAATGAGTATAATTATAACAGTTCTAGCGATAACAATTGCACTATATGGGTAATAATGCATGTTATATTGATAATATCGGGAGTAATAAGTATATTTACTACAGTTCTATCGATAATAACTGCATAATATGGGTAATAATGCATGTTATATTGAGAATAATATAAGTAATAAGAATAATTATTACAGTTCTAGCGATAATAACTGCATTATATGCGTAATAATGCATGTTATATTGATAATATCGGGAGTAATAAGTATAATTATTGCAGTTCTAGAGATAATAACTGCATTATATGGGTAAGAATGCATGTTATATTGATGATAATAAAAGTAATACGTATATTTATTATAGTTCTAGCGATAATAACTGCATAATATGGGTAATAATGCATGTTATATTGATAATAATATAAGTAATAAGTATAATTATTACAGTTCTAGCGATAGTAACTGCATTATATGGGTAATAATGGATGTTATATTGATAATATCGGGAGTAATAAGTATATTTATTATACTTCTGTCGATAATAACTGCATTATATGGGTAATAATGCATGTTATATTGATAATAATATAAGTAATAAGTATAATTATTACAGTTCTAGCGATAATAACTCCATTATATGGGTAATAATGCATGTTATATTGATAATAATAAAAGTAATAAGTATATTTATTATAGTTCTAGCGATAATAACTGCATTATATGGGTAATAATGCATGTTATATTGAGAATAATATAAGTAATAAGTATAATTATTACAGTTCTAGCGATAATACTAGTAAAATATGGCTAAGAGTGCCTGTTATATTGATAATAATAAAAGTAAGAAGTATATTTATTATACTTCTGTCGATAATAACTGCATTATATGGGTAATAATGCATGTTATATTGATAATAATATAAGTAATAAGTATAATTATTACAGTTCTAGCGATAATAACTCCATTATATGGGTAATAATGCATGTTATATTGATAATATCGGGAGTAATAAGTATATTTATTATAGTTCGAGCGATAATAATTGCATATTATAGGTAATGATGCATGTTATATTGATAATAATAAAAGTAATAAGTATATTTATTATAGTTCTATCAATAATAACTGCATAATATGGGTAATAATGCACGTTATATTGCTAACAATATAAGTAATAAGTATAACTATTACAGTTCTAGCGATAATAATCGCACTATATGGGTAATAATGCATGTTATATTGATAATATCGGGAGTAATAAGTATATTTATTACAGTTCTATCGATAATAACTGCATAGTATGGGTAATAATGCATGTTATATTGATGATAATAAAAGTAATGAGTATATTTATTATAGTTCTATCAATAATAACTGCATAATATGGGTAATAATGCATGTTATATTGATAATATTGGGAGTAATAAGTATAATTATTATAGTTCTAGCGATAATAATAGTAAAATATGGCTAATAGTGCATGTTATATTGATAATAATAAAAGTAATAAGTATATTTATTACAGTTCTATCGATAATAACTGCATAATATGGGTAATAATGCATGTTATATTGATGATAATAAAAGTAATACGTATGTTTATTATAGTTCTAGCGATAATAACTGCATAATATGGGTAATAATGCATGTTATATTGATAATAATATAAGTAATAAGTATAATTATTACAGTTCTAGCGATAATAACTGCATTATATGGGAAATAATGCATGTTATATTGATAATATCGGCAGTAATAAGTATATTTATTACAGTTCTATCGATAATAACTGCATAATATGGGTAATAATGCATGTTATATTGATAATATCGGGAGTAATAAGTATAATTATTATAGTTCCAGCGATAATAATGGTAAAATATGGCTAATAGTGCATGTTATATTGATAATAATAAAAGTAATAAGTATATTTATTACAGTTCTATCGATAATAACTGCATAATATGGGTAATAATGCATGTTATATTGATAATATTGGGAGTAATAACTATAATTATTATAGTTCTAGCGATAATAATAGTAAAATATGGCTAATAGTGCATGTTATATTGATAATAATAAAAGTAATAAGTATAATTATTACAGTTCTAGCGATAATAACTGCATTATATGGGTAATAATGGATGTTATATTGATAATATCGTGAGTAATAAGTATATTTATTATAGTTCTAGCGATAATAACTGCATAATATAGGTAATGATGCATGTTATATTGATAATAATAAAAGTAATAAGTATATTTATTATAGTTCTATCAATAATAACTGCATAATATGGGTAATAATGCACGTTATATTGATAATATTGGGAGTAATACGTATAATTATTATAGTTCTAGCGATAATAATAGTAAAATATGGCTAATAGTGCATGTTATATTGATAATAATAAAAGTAATAAGTATATTTATTACAGTTCTATCGATAATAACTGCATAATATGGGTAATAATGCATGTTATGTTGATGATAATAAAAGTAATACGTATATTTATTATAGTTCTAGCGATAATAACTGCATAATATGGGTAATAATGCATGTTATATTGATGATAATAAAAGTAATACGTATATTTATTATAGTTCTAGTGATAATAACTGCATTATATGGGTAATAACGCATGTTATATTGATAATATTGGGAGTAATAAGTATAATTGTTTTAGTTCTAGTGATAATAATAGTAAAATATGGCTAATAGTGCATGTTATATTGATAATAATAAAAGTAATAAGTATATTCATTACAGTTCCATCGATAATAACTGCATAATATGGGTAATAATGCATGTTATATTGATGATAATAAAAGTAATACGAATATTTATTATAGTTCTGGCGATAATAACTGCATAATATGGGTAATAATGCATGTTATATTGATAATAATATAAGTAATAAGTATAATTATTACAGTTCTAGCGATAATAACTGCATTATATGGGTCATAATGGATGTTATATTGATAATATCGGGAGTAATAAGTATATTTATTATAGTTCCAGCGATAATAACTGCATAGTATAGGTAATGATGCATGTTATATTGATAATAATAAAAGTAATAAGTATATTTATTATAGTTCTATCAATAATAACTGCATAATATGGGTAATAATGCACGTTATATTGCTAACAATATAAGTAATGAGTATAATTATAACAGTTCTAGCGATAACAATTGCACTATATGGGTAATAATGCATGTTATATTGATAATATCGGGAGTAATAAGTATATTTACTACAGTTCTATCGATAATAACTGCATAATATGGGTAATAATGCATGTTATATTGAGAATAATATAAGTAATAAGAATAATTATTACAGTTCTAGCGATAATAACTGCATTATATGCGTAATAATGCATGTTATATTGATAATATCGGGAGTAATAAGTATAATTATTGCAGTTCTAGAGATAATAACTGCATTATATGGGTAAGAATGCATGTTATATTGATGATAATAAAAGTAATACGTATATTTATTATAGTTCTAGCGATAATAACTGCATAATGTGGGTAATAATGCATGTTATATTGATAATAATATAAGTAATAAGTATAATTATTACAGTTCTAGCGATAGTAACTGCATTATATGGGTAATAATGGATGTTATATTGATAATATCGGGAGTAATAAGTATATTTATTATACTTCTGTCGATAATAACTGCATTATATGGGTAATAATGCATGTTATATTGATAATAATATAAGTAATAAGTATAATTATTACAGTTCTAGCGATAATAACTCCATTATATGGGTAATAATGCATGTTATATTGATAATAATAAAAGTAATAAGTATATTTATTATAGTTCTAGCGATAATAACTGCATTATATGGGTAATAATGCATGTTATATTGAGAATAATATAAGTAATAAGTATAATTATTACAGTTCTAGCGATAATACTAGTAAAATATGGCTAAGAGTGCATGTTATATTGATAATAATAAAAGTAAGAAGTATATTTATTATACTTCTGTCGATAATAACTGCATTATATGGGTAATAATGCATGTTATATTGATAATAATATAAGTAATAAGTATAATTATTACAGTTCTAGCGATAATAACTCCATTATATGGGTAATAATGCATGTTATATTGATGATAATGAAAGTAGTAAGTATATTTATTACAGTTCTAGCGATAATAACTGCATTATATGGGTAATAATGCATGTTATATAGATAATATTGGGAGTAATAAGTATAATTATTATAGTTCTAGCGATAATAATAGTAAAATATGGCTAATAGTGCATGTTATATTGATAATAATAAAAGTAATATGTATATTTATTCCAATTCTATCGATAATAACTGCATAATATGGGTAATAATGCATGTTACATTGATGATAATAAAAGTAATACGAATATTTATTATAGTTCTAGCGATAATAACTGCATAATATGCGTAATAATGCATGTTATATTGATAATAATATAAGTAATAAGTATAATTATTACAGTTCTAGCGATAATAACTGCATTATATGGGGCATAATGGACGGTATATTGATAATATCGGGAGTAATAAGTATATTTATTATAGTTCTAGCGATAATAACTGCATAATATAGGTAATGATGCATGTTATATTGATAATAATAAAAGTAATAAGTATATTTATTATAGTTCTATCCATAATAACTGCATAATATGGGTAATAATGCATGTTATATTGATAATATTGGGAGTAATAAGTATAATTATTATAGTTCTAGCGATAATAATAGTAAAATATGGCTAATAGTGCATGTTATATTGATAATAATAAAAGTAATAAGTATATTTATTACAGTTCTATCGATAATAACTGCATAATATGGGTAATAATGCATGTTATATTGATAATAATATAAGTAATAAGTATAATTATTACAGTTCTAGCGATAATAACTGCATTATATGGGAAATAATGCATGTTATATTGATAATATCGGCAGTAATAAGTATATTTATTACAGTTCTATCGATAATAACTGCATAATATGGGTAATAATGCATGTTATATTGATAATAATATAAGCAATAAGTATAATTATTACAGTTGTAGCGATAATAACTGCATTATATGGGTAGTAATGCATGTTATATTGATAATATCGGGAGTAATAAGTATAATTATTATAGTTCTAGCGATAATAATAGTAAAATATGGCTAATAGTGCATGTTATATTGATAATAATAAAAGTAATAAGTATAATTATTACAGTTCTAGCGATAATAACTGCATTATATGGGTAATAATGCATGTTATATTGATAATAATACAAGTAATAAGTATAATTATTACAGTTCTAGCGATAATAACTGCATTATATGGGTAATAATGGATGTTATATTGATAATATCGGGAGTAATAAGTATATTTATTATAGTTCTAGCGATAATAACTGCATAATATAGGTAATGATGCATGTTATATTGATAATAATAAAAGTAATAAGTATATTTATTATAGTTCTATCAATAATAACTGCATAATATGGGTAATAATGCATGTTATATTGATGATAATAAAGGTAATACGTATATTTATTATAGTTCTAGCGATAATAACTGCATAATATGGGTAATAATGCATGTTATATTGATAATAATATAAGTAATAAGTATAATTATTACAGTTCTAGCGATAATAACTGCATTATATGGGAAATAATGCATGTTATATTGATAATATCGGCAGTAATAAGTATATTTATTACAGTTCTATCAATAATAACTGCATAATATGGGTAATAATGCATGTTATATTGCGAACAATATAAGTAATGAGTATAATTATAACAGTTCTAGCGATAACAATTGCACTATATGGGTAATAATGCATGTTATATTGATAATATCGGGAGTAATAAGTATATTTACTACAGTTCTATCGATAATAACTGCATAATATGGGTAATAATGCATGTTATATTGAGAATAATATAAGTAATAAGTATAATTATTACAGTTCTAGCGATAATAACTGCATTATATGCGTAATAATGCATGTTATATTGATAATATCGGGAGTAATAAGTATAGTTATTGCAGTTCTAGAGATAATAACTGCATTATATGGGTAAGAATGCATGTTATATTGATGATAATAAAAGTAATACGTATATTTATTATAGTTCTAGCGATAATAACTGCATAATATGGGTAATAATGCATGTTATATTGATAATAATATAAGTAATAAGTATAATTATTACAGTTCTAGCGATAGTAACTGCATTATATGGGAAATAATGCATGTTATATTGATAATATCGGCAGTAATAAGTATATTTATTACAGTTCTATCGATAATAACTGCATAATATGGGTAATAATGCATGTTATATTGATAATAATATAAGCAATAAGTATAATTATTACAGTTTTAGCGATAATAACTGCATTATATGGGTAGTAATGCATGTTATATTGATAATATCGGGAGTAATAAGTATAATTATTATAGTTCTAGCGATAATAATAGTAAAATATGGCTAATAGTGCATGTTATATTGATAATAATAAAAGTAATAAGTATAATTATTACAGTTCTAGCGATAATAACTGCATTATATGGGTAATAATGGATGTTATATTGATAATATCGGGAGTAATAAGTATATTTATTATAGTTCTAGCGATAATAACTGCATAATATAGGTAATGATGCATGTTATATTGATAATAATAAAAGTAATAAGTATATTTATTATAGTTCTATCAATAATAACTGCATAATATGGGTAATAATGCACGTTATATTGATAATATTGGGAGTAATAAGTATAATTATTATAGTTCTAGCGATAATAATAGTAAAATATGGCTAATAGTGCATGTTATATTGATAATAATAGAAGTAATAAGTATATTTATTACAGTTCTATCGATAATAACTGCATAATATGGGTAATAATGCATGTTATGTTGATGATAATAAAAGTAATACGTATATTTATTATAGTTCTAGCGATAATAACTGCATAATATGGGTAATAATGCATGTTATATTGAGAATAATATAATTAATAAGTATAATTATTACAGTTCTAGCGATAATAACTGCATTATATGCGTAATAATGCATGTTATATTGATAATATCGGGAGTAATAAGTATAATTATTGCAGTTCTAGAGATAATAACTGCATTATATGGGTAAGAATGCATGTTATATTGATGATAATAAAAGTAATACGTATATTTATTATAGTTCTAGCGATAATAACTGCATAATATGGGTAATAATGCATGTTATATTGATAATAATATAAGTAATAAGTATAATTATTACAGTTCTAGCGATAGTAACTGCATTATATGGGTAATAATGGATGTTATATTGATAATCTCGGGAGTAATAAGTATATTTATTATACTTCTGTCGATAATAACTGCATTATATGGGTAATAATGCATGTTATATTGATAATAATATAAGTAATAAGTATAATTATTACAGTTCTAGCGATAATAACTCCATTATATGGGTAATAATGCATGTTATATTGATAATAATAAAAGTAATAAGTATATTTATTATAGTACTAGCGATAATAACTGCATTATATGGGTAATAATGCATGTTATATTGACAATATCGGGAGTAATAAGCACAATTATTATAGTTCTAGCGATAATAGTAGTAAAATATGGCTAATAGTGCATGTTATATTGATAATAATAAAAGTAATGAGTATATTTATTATAGTTCTATCGATAATAACTGCATAATATGGGTAATAATGCATGTTACATTGATGATAATAAAAGTAGTAAGTATATTTATTATAGTTCTAGCGATTATAACTGCATAATATGGGTAATAATGCATGTTATATTGAGAATAATATAAGTAATAAGTATAATTATTACAGTTCTAGCGATAATACTAGTAAAATATGGCTAAGAGTGCCTGTTATATTGATAATAATAAAAGTAAGAAGTATATTTATTATACTTCTGTCGATAATAACTGCATTATATGGGTAATAATGCATGTTATATTGATAATAATATAAGTAATAAGTATAATTATTACAGTTCTAGCGATAATAACTCCATTATATGGGTAATAATGCATGTTATATTGATGATAATAAAAGTAGTAAGTATATTTATTATAGTTCTAGCGATTATAACTGCATAATATGGGTAATAATGCATGTTATATTGATAATATCGGGAGTAATAAGTATAATTATTACAGTTCTAGAGATAATAACTGCATTATATGGGTAATAATGGGTGTTATATTGATAATATCGGGAGTAATAAGTATAATTATTACAGTTCTAGCGATAATACTAGTAAAATATGGCTAAGAGTGCCTGTTATATTGATAATAATAAAAGTAATAAGTATATTTATTATACTTCTGTCGATAATAACTGCATAATATGGGTAGTAATCCATGTTATATTGATGATAATAAAAGTAATACGTATATTTATTATAGTTCTATCGATAATAACTGCCTAATATGGGTAATAATGCATGTTATATTGCTGATAATAAAAGTAATATGTATATTTATTATAGTTCTAGCGATAATAACTGCATAATATGGGTATTAATGCATGTTATATTGATAATAATATAAGTAATAAGTATAATTATTACAGTTCTAGCGATAATAACTGCATTATATGGGAAATAATGCATGTTATATTGATAATATCGGCAGTAATAAGTATATTTATTACAGTTCTATCGATAATAACTGCATAATATGGGTAATAATGCATGTTATATTGATAATAATATAAGCAATAAGTATAATTATTACAGTTGTAGCGATAATAACTGCATTATATGGGTAGTAATGCATGTTATATTGATAATATCGGGAGTAATAAGTATAATTATTATAGTTCTAGCGATAATAATAGTAAAATATGGCTAATAGTGCATGTTATATTGATAATAATAAAAGTAATAAGTATAATTATTACAGTTCTAGCGATAATAACTGCATTATATGGGTAATAATGCATGTTATATTGATAATAATACAAGTAATAAGTATAATTATTACAGTTCTAGCGATAATAACTGCATTATATGGGTAATAATGGATGTTATATTGATAATATCGGGAGTAATAAGTATATTTATTATAGTTCTAGCGATAATAACTGCATAATATAGGTAATGATGCATGTTATATTGATAATAATAAAAGTAATAAGTATATTTATTATAGTTCTATCAATAATAACTGCATAATATGGGTAATAATGCATGTTATATTGATGATAATAAAGGTAATACGTATATTTATTATAGTTCTAGCGATAATAACTGCATAATATGGGTAATAATGCATGTTATATTGATAATAATATAAGTAATAAGTATAATTATTACAGTTCTAGCGATAATAACTGCATTATATGGGAAATAATGCATGTTATATTGATAATATCGGCAGTAATAAGTATATTTATTACAGTTCTATCAATAATAACTGCATAATATGGGTAATAATGCATGTTATATTGCGAACAATATAAGTAATGAGTATAATTATAACAGTTCTAGCGATAACAATTGCACTATATGGGTAATAATGCACGTTATATTGATAATATTGGGAGTAATAAGTATAATTATTATAGTTCTAGCGATAATAATAGTAAAATATGGCTAATAGTGCATGTTATATTGATAATAATAGAAGTAATAAGTATATTTATTACAGTTCTATCGATAATAACTGCATAATATGGGTAATAATGCATGTTATGTTGATGATAATAAAAGTAATACGTATATTTATTATAGTTCTAGCGATAATAACTGCATAATATGGGTAATAATGCATGTTATATTGAGAATAATATAAGTAATAAGTATAATTATTACAGTTCTAGCGATAATAACTGCATTATATGCGTAATAATGCATGTTATATTGATAATATCGGGAGTAATAAGTATAATTATTGCAGTTCTAGAGATAATAACTGCATTATATGGGTAAGAATGCATGTTATATTGATGATAATAAAAGTAATACGTATATTTATTATAGTTCTAGCGATAATAACTGCATAATATGGGTAATAATGCATGTTATATTGATAATAATATAAGTAATAAGTATAATTATTACAGTTCTAGCGATAGTAACTGCATTATATGGGTAATAATGGATGTTATATTGATAATCTCGGGAGTAATAAGTATATTTATTATACTTCTGTCGATAATAACTGCATTATATGGGTAATAATGCATGTTATATTGATAATAATATAAGTAATAAGTATAATTATTACAGTTCTAGCGATAATAACTCCATTATATGGGTAATAATGCATGTTATATTGATAATAATAAAAGTAATAAGTATATTTATTATAGTACTAGCGATAATAACTGCATTATATGGGTAATAATGCATGTTATATTGACAATATCGGGAGTAATAAGCACAATTATTATTGTTCTAGCGATAATAGTAGTAAAATATGGCTAATAGTGCATGTTATATTGATAATAATAAAAGTAATGAGTATATTTATTATAGTTCTATCGATAATAACTGCATAATATGGGTAATAATGCATGTTATATTGATGATAATAAAAGTAGTAAGTATATTTATTATAGTTCTAGCGATTATAACTGCATAATATGGGTAATAATGCATGTTATATTGAGAATAATATAAGTAATAAGTATAATTATTACAGTTCTAGCGATAATACTAGTAAAATATGGCTAAGAGTGCCTGTTATATTGATAATAATAAAAGTAAGAAGTATATTTATTATACTTCTGTCGATAATAACTGCATTATATGGGTAATAATGCATGTTATATTGATAATAATATAAGTAATAAGTATAATTATTACAGTTCTAGCGATAATAACTCCATTATATGGGTAATAATGCATGTTATATTGATGATAATAAAAGTAGTAAGTATATTTATTATAGTTCTAGCGATTATAACTGCATAATATGGGTAATAATGCATGTTATATTGATAATATCGGGAGTAATAAGTATAATTATTACAGTTCTAGAGATAATAACTGCATTATATGGGTAATAATGGGTGTTATATTGATAATATCGGGAGTAATAAGTATAATTATTACAGTTCTAGCGATAATACTAGTAAAATATGGCTAAGAGTGCCTGTTATATTGATAATAATAAAAGTAATAAGTATATTTATTATACTTCTGTCGATAATAACTGCATAATATGGGTAGTAATCCATGTTATATTGATGATAATAAAAGTAATACGTATATTTATTATAGTTCTATCGATAATAACTGCCTAATATGGGTAATAATGCATGTTATATTGCTGATAATAAAAGTAATATGTATATTTATTATAGTTCTAGCGATAATAACTGCATAATATGGGTATTAATGCATGTTATATTGATAATAATATAAGTAATAAGTATAATTATTACAGTTCTAGCGATAATAACTGCATTATATGGGAAATAATGCATGTTATATTGATAATATCGGCAGTAATAAGTATATTTATTACAGTTCTATCGATAATAACTGCATAATATGGGTAATAATGCATGTTATATTGATAATAATATAAGCAATAAGTATAATTATTACAGTTTTAGCGATAATAACTGCATTATATGGGTAATAATGCATGTTATATAGATAATATTGGGAGTAATAAGTATAATTATTATAGTTCTAGCGACAATAATAGTAAAATATGGCTAATAGTGCATGTTATATTGATAATAATAAAAGTAATAAGTATATTTATTACAGTTCTATCGATAATAACTGCATAATATGGGTAATAATGCATGTTATATTGATAATATTGGGAGTAATAAGTATAATTATTATAGTTCTAGCGATAATAATAGTAAAATATGGCTAATAGTGCATGTTATATTGATAATAATAAAAGTAATAAGTATAATTATTACAGTTCTAGCGATAATAACTGCATTATATGGGTAATAATGGATGTTATATTGATAATATCGGGAGTAATAAGTATATTTATTATAGTTCTAGCGATAATAACTGCATAATATAGGTAATGATGCATGTTATATTGATAATAATAAAAGTAATAAGTATATTTATTATAGTTCTATCAATAATAACTGCATAATATGGGTAATAATGCACGTTATATTGATAACAATATAAGTAATAAGTATAATTATTACAGTTCCAGCGATAATAAGTGCACTATATGGGTAATAATGCATGTTATATTGATAATATCGGGAGTAATAGGTATATTTATTACAGTTCTATCGTTAATAACTGCATAATATGGGTAATAATGCATGTTATATTGAGAATAATATAAGTAATAAGTATAATTATTACAGTTCTAGCGATAATAACTGCATTATATGCGTAATAATGCATGTTATATTGATAATATCGGGAGTAATAAGTATAATTATTGCAGTTCTAGAGATAATAACTGCATTATATGGGTAAGAATGCATGTTATATTGATGATAATAAAAGTAATACGTATATTTATTATAGTTCTAGCGATAATAACTGCATAATATGGGTATTAATGCATGTTATATTGATAATAATATAAGTAATAAGTATAATTATTACAGTTCTAGCGATAGTAACTGCATTATATGGGTAATAATGGATGTTATATTGATAATATCGGGAGTAATAAGTATATTTATTATACTTCTGTCGATAATAACTGCATTATATGGGTAATAATGCATGTTATATTGATAATAATATAAGTAATAAGTATAATTATTACAGTTCTAGCGATAATAACTCCATTATATGGGTAATAATGCATGTTATATTGATAATAATAAAAGTAATAAGTATATTTATTATAGTTCTAGCGATAATAACTGCATTATATGGGTAATAATGCATGTTATATTGACAATATCGGGAGTAATAAGCACAATTATTATAGTTCTAGCGATAATAGTAGTAAAATATGGCTAATAGTGCATGTTATATTGATAATAATAAAAGTAATGAGTATATTTATTATAGTTCTATCGATAATAACTGCATAATATGGGTAATAATGCATGTTATATTGATGATAATAAAAGTAGTAAGTATATTTATTATAGTTCTAGCGATTATAACTGCATAATATGGGTAATAATGCATGTTATATTGAGAATAATATAAGTAATAAGTATAATTATTACAGTTCTAGCGATAATACTAGTAAAATATGGCTAAGAGTGCCTGTTATATTGATAATAATAAAAGTAAGAAGTATATTTATTATACTTCTGTCGATAATAACTGCATTATATGGGTAATAATGCATGTTATATTGATAATATGGGGAGTAATAAGTATAATTACTGTACTTCTAGGGATAATAATAGTAAAATATGATTAATAATGCATGTTATATTAATAATAAAAAAAGTAATAAGTATATTGACTATATTTCTAGCGATAATAACTTCATAATATGGGTAATAGTGCATGATATATTGATAATAATATAAGTAATAAGTATAATTATTACAGTTCTAGCGATAATAACTGCATTATATGGGTAATAATGCATGTTATATTGATAATATCGGGAGTAATAAGTATAATTATTATAATCCTAGCGATAATAATAGTAAAATATGGCGAATAGTGCATGTTACATTGATAATAATAAAAGTAATAAGTATATTTATTATAGTTCTGTCGATAATAACTGCATAATATGGGTGATAATGCATGTTATATTGATGATAATATAAGTAATACGTATATTTATTATAGTTGTAGCGATAATAACTGCATAATATGGGTAATAATGCATGATATATTGATAATATTGGGAGTAATATGTATAATTATTATAGTTCTAGCGATGATAATAGTGAAATATGGCTAATAGTGCATGTTATGTTGATGATAATAAAAGTAATACGTATATTTATTATTGTTCTAGCGATAATAACTGCGTAATATTGGTAATAATGCATGTTATATTGATAATAATATAAGTAATAAGTATAATTATTACAGTTCTAGCGATAATAACTGCATAATATGGGTAGTAATCCATGTTATATTGATGATAATAAAAGTAATACGTATATTTATTATAGTTCTATCGATAATAACTGCCTAATATGGGTAATAATGCATGTTATATTGCTGATAATAAAAGTAATATGTATATTTATTATAGTTCTAGCGATAATAACTGCATAATATGGGTATTAATGCATGTTATATTGATAATAATATAAGTAATAAGTATAATTATTACAGTTCTAGCGATAATAACTGCATTATATGGGAAATAATGCATGTTATATTGATAATATCGGCAGTAATAAGTATATTTATTACAGTTCTAGCGATAATAACTGCATTATATGGGTAATAGTGCACGTTATATTGCTAATAATATAAGTAATAAGTATAATTATTACAGTTCTAACGATAATAACTGCATTATATGGGTAATAATGCATGTTATATTGATAATGTCGGGAGTAATAAGTATAATTATTATAGTTCTAGCGATAATAATAGTAAGATATGGCTAATAGTGCATGTTATATTGATAATAATAAAAGTAATAAGTATATTTATTACAGTTCCATCGATAGTAACTGCATAATATGGGTAATAATGCATGTTATATTGATGATAATAAAAGTAATACGTATATTTATTATAGTTCTAGCGATAATAACTGCATGGTATGGGTAATAATGCATGTTATATTGATAATAATATAGGTAATAGGTATATTTATTACAGTTCTATCGATAATAACTGCATAATAGGGGTACTAATGCATGTTATGTTGATGATAATAAAAGTAATACGTATATTTATTATAGTTCTATCGATAATAACTGCATAATATGGGTAACAGTGCATGTTATATTGATGATAATAAAAGCACTAAGTATAATTATTACAGTTCTAGCGATAATAACTGCATTATATGGGTAATAATGCATGTTATATTGATAATATCTGGAGTAATAAGTATAATTATTATAATCCTAGCGATAATAATAGTAAAATATGGCGAATAGTGCATGTTACATTGATAATAATAAAAGTAATAAGTATATTTATTATAGTTCTATCTATAATAACTGCATAATATGGGTACTAATGCATGTTTTGTTGATGATAATAAAAGTAATACGTATATTTATTACAGTTCTAGCGATAATAACTGCATTGTATGGGTAATAGTGCACGTTATATTGCTAATAATATAAGTAATAAGTATAATTATTACAGTTCTAGCGATAATAACTGCATTATATGGGTAATAATGCATGTTATATTGATAATGTCGGGAGTAATAAGTATAATTATTATAGTCCTAGCGATAATAATAGTAAAATATGGCGAATAGTGCATGTTACATTGATAATAATAAAAGTAATACGTATATTTATTACAGTTCTAGCGATAATAACTGCATTATATGGGTAATAATGGATGTTATATTGATAATATCGGGAGTAATAAGTATATTTATTATAGTTCTAGCGATAATAACTGCATAATATAGGTAATGATGCATGTTATATTGATAATAATAAAAGTAATAAGTATATTTATTATAGTTCTATCAATAATAACTGCATAATATGGGTAATAATGCACGTTATATTGATAACAATATAAGTAATAAGTATAATTATTACAGTTCCAGCGATAATAAGTGCACTATATGGGTAATAATGCATGTTATATTGATAATATCGGGAGTAATAGGTATATTTATTACAGTTCTATCGTTAATAACTGCATAATATGGGTAATAATGCATGTTATATTGAGAATAATATAAGTAATAAGTATAATTATTACAGTTCTAGCGATAATAACTGCATTATATGCGTAATAATGCATGTTATATTGATAATATCGGGAGTAATAAGTATAATTATTGCAGTTCTAGAGATAATAACTGCATTATATGGGTAAGAATGCATGTTATATTGATGATAATAAAAGTAATACGTATATTTATTATAGTTCTAGCGATAATAACTGCATAATATGGGTATTAATGCATGTTATATTGATAATAATATAAGTAATAAGTATAATTATTACAGTTCTAGCGATAGTAACTGCATTATATGGGTAATAATGGATGTTATATTGATAATATCGGGAGTAATAAGTATATTTATTATACTTCTGTCGATAATAACTGCATTATATGGGTAATAATGCATGTTATATTGATAATAATATAAGTAATAAGTATAATTATTACAGTTCTAGCGATAATAACTCCATTATATGGGTAATAATGCATGTTATATTGATAATAATAAAAGTAATAAGTATATTTATTATAGTTCTAGCGATAATAACTGCATTATATGGGTAATAATGCATGTTATATTGACAATATCGGGAGTAATAAGCACAATTATTATAGTTCTAGCGATAATAGTAGTAAAATATGGCTAATAGTGCATGTTATATTGATAATAATAAAAGTAATGAGTATATTTATTATAGTTCTATCGATAATAACTGCATAATATGGGTAATAATGCATGTTATATTGATGATAATAAAAGTAGTAAGTATATTTATTATAGTTCTAGCGATTATAACTGCATAATATGGGTAATAATGCATGTTATATTGAGAATAATATAAGTAATAAGTATAATTATTACAGTTCTAGCGATAATACTAGTAAAATATGGCTAAGAGTGCCTGTTATATTGATAATAATAAAAGTAAGAAGTATATTTATTATACTTCTGTCGATAATAACTGCATTATATGGGTAATAATGCATGTTATATTGATAATATGGGGAGTAATAAGTATAATTACTGTACTTCTAGGGATAATAATAGTAAAATATGATTAATAATGCATGTTATATTAATAATAAAAAAAGTAATAAGTATATTGACTATATTTCTAGCGATAATAACTTCATAATATGGGTAATAGTGCATGATATATTGATAATAATATAAGTAATAAGTATAATTATTACAGTTCTAGCGATAATAACTGCATTATATGGGTAATAATGCATGTTATATTGATAATATCGGGAGTAATAAGTATAATTATTATAATCCTAGCGATAATAATAGTAAAATATGGCGAATAGTGCATGTTACATTGATAATAATAAAAGTAATAAGTATATTTATTATAGTTCTGTCGATAATAACTGCATAATATGGGTGATAATGCATGTTATATTGATGATAATATAAGTAATACGTATATTTATTATAGTTGTAGCGATAATAACTGCATAATATGGGTAATAATGCATGATATATTGATAATATTGGGAGTAATATGTATAATTATTATAGTTCTAGCGATGATAATAGTGAAATATGGCTAATAGTGCATGTTATGTTGATGATAATAAAAGTAATACGTATATTTATTATTGTTCTAGCGATAATAACTGCGTAATATTGGTAATAATGCATGTTATATTGATAATAATATAAGTAATAAGTATAATTATTACAGTTCTAGCGATAATAACTGCATAATATGGGTAGTAATCCATGTTATATTGATGATAATAAAAGTAATACGTATATTTATTATAGTTCTATCGATAATAACTGCCTAATATGGGTAATAATGCATGTTATATTGCTGATAATAAAAGTAATATGTATATTTATTATAGTTCTAGCGATAATAACTGCATAATATGGGTATTAATGCATGTTATATTGATAATAATATAAGTAATAAGTATAATTATTACAGTTCTAGCGATAATAACTGCATTATATGGGAAATAATGCATGTTATATTGATAATATCGGCAGTAATAAGTATATTTATTACAGTTCTAGCGATAATAACTGCATTATATGGGTAATAGTGCACGTTATATTGCTAATAATATAAGTAATAAGTATAATTATTACAGTTCTAACGATAATAACTGCATTATATGGGTAATAATGCATGTTATATTGATAATGTCGGGAGTAATAAGTATAATTATTATAGTTCTAGCGATAATAATAGTAAGATATGGCTAATAGTGCATGTTATATTGATAATAATAAAAGTAATAAGTATATTTATTACAGTTCCATCGATAGTAACTGCATAATATGGGTAATAATGCATGTTATATTGATGATAATAAAAGTAATACGTATATTTATTATAGTTCTAGCGATAATAACTGCATGGTATGGGTAATAATGCATGTTATATTGATAATAATATAGGTAATAGGTATATTTATTACAGTTCTATCGATAATAACTGCATAATAGGGGTACTAATGCATGTTATGTTGATGATAATAAAAGTAATACGTATATTTATTATAGTTCTATCGATAATAACTGCATAATATGGGTAACAGTGCATGTTATATTGATGATAATAAAAGCACTAAGTATAATTATTACAGTTCTAGCGATAATAACTGCATTATATGGGTAATAATGCATGTTATATTGATAATATCTGGAGTAATAAGTATAATTATTATAATCCTAGCGATAATAATAGTAAAATATGGCGAATAGTGCATGTTACATTGATAATAATAAAAGTAATAAGTATATTTATTATAGTTCTATCTATAATAACTGCATAATATGGGTACTAATGCATGTTTTGTTGATGATAATAAAAGTAATACGTATATTTATTACAGTTCTAGCGATAATAACTGCATTGTATGGGTAATAGTGCACGTTATATTGCTAATAATATAAGTAATAAGTATAATTATTACAGTTCTAGCGATAATAACTGCATTATATGGGTAATAATGCATGTTATATTGATAATGTCGGGAGTAATAAGTATAATTATTATAGTCCTAGCGATAATAATAGTAAAATATGGCGAATAGTGCATGTTACATTGATAATAATAAAAGTAATACGTATATTTATTACAGTTCTAGCGATAATAACTGCATTATATGGGTAATAGTGCACGTTATATTGCTAATAATATAAGTAATACGTATATTTATTGTAGTTCTTGCGATAATAACTGCATAGTATGGGTAATAATGCATGTTATATTGATAATAATATAAGTAATAGGTATATTTATTACAGTTCTATCGATAATAACTGCATAATAGGGGTACTAATGCATGTTATGTTGATGATAATAAAAGTAATACGTATATTTATTATTGTTCTAGCGATAATAACTGCGTAATATGGGTAATAATGCATGTTATATTGATAATAATATAAGTAATAAGTATAATTATTACAGTTCTAGCGATAATAAGTGCATTATATGGGTAATAATGCACGTTATATGGCTAATAATATAAGTAATACGTATAATTATTACAGTTCTAGCGATAATAACTGCATAATATGGGTAATAATGCATGATATATTGATAATATTGGGAGTAATATGTATAATTATTATAGTTCTAGCGATAATAATAGTGAAATATGGCTAATAGTGCATGTTATATTGATAATAATAAAAGTAATAAGTATATTTATTATACTTCTGTCGATAATAACTGCATTATATGGGTAATAATGCATGTTATATTGATAATAATATAAGTAATAAGTATAATTATTACAGTTCTAGCGATAATAACTGCATTATATGGGTAATAATGCACGTTATATTGCTAATAATATAAGTAATAAGTATAATTATTACAGTTCTAGCGATAATAACTGCATAATATGGGTAATAATGCACGTTACATTGCTAATAGTGTAAGTAATAAGTATAATTATTACAGTTCTAGCGATAATAACTGCATTATATGGGTAATAATGCATGTTATATTGATAATAATAAAAGTAATAAGTATATTTATTATAGTTCTAGCGATTATAACTGCATAATATGGGTAATAATGCATGTTATATTGATAATATCGGGAGTAATAAGTATATTTATTATAGTTCTAGCGATAGTAACTGCATAATATGGGTAATATTGCATGTTACATTGATAATAATATAAGTAATAAGTATAATTATTACAGTTCTAGCGAGAATAACTGCATTATATGGGTAATAATGCACGTTATATTGCTAATAATATAAGTAATAAGTATAATTATTACAGTTGAGCGATAATAACTGCATTATATGGGTGATAATACATGTTATATTGGTAATATCGGGAGTAATAAGTATAATTATTATAGTTCTAGCGATAATAATAGTAAAATATGGCTAATAGTGCATGTTATATTGATAATAATAAAAGTAATAAGTATATTTATTATAGTTCTATCTATAATAACTGCATAATATGGGTACTAATGCATGTTATGTTGATGATAATAAAAGTAATACGTATATTTATTACAGTTCTAGCGATAATAACTGCATTGTATGGGTAATAGTGCACGTTATATTGCTAATAATATAAGTAATAAGTATAATTATTACAGTTCTAGCGATAATAACTGCATTATATGGGTAATAATGCATGTTATATTGATAATGTCGGGAGTAATAAGTATAATTATTATAGTCCTAGCGATAATAATAGTAAAATATGGCGAATAGTGCATGTTACATTGATAATAATAAAAGTAATAAGTATATTTATTATAGTTCTGTCGATAATAACTGCATAATATGGGTGATAATGCATGTTATATTGATGATGATATAAGTAATACGTATATTTATTACAGTTCTAGCGATAATAACTGCATTATATGGGTAATAATGCATGTTATATTGATAATGTCGGGAGTAATAAGTATAATTATTATAGTCCTAGCGATTATAATAGTAAAATATGGCGAATAGTGCATGTTACATTGATAATAATAAAAGTAATAAGTATATTTATTATAGTTCTGTCGATAATAACTGCATAATAGGGGTACTAATGCATGTTATGTTGATGATAATAAAAGTAATACGTATATTTATTACAGTTCTAGCGATAATAACTGCGTAATATGGGTAATAATGCATGTTATATTGATAATAATATAAGTAATAAGTATAATTATTACAGTTCTAGCGATAATAAGTGCATTATATGGGTAATAATGCACGTTATATTGCTAATAATATAAGTAATACGTATAATTATTACAGTTCTAGCGATAATAACTGCATAATATGGGTAATAATGCATGATATATTGATAATATTGGGAGTAATATGTATAATTATTATACTTCTAGCGATAAGAATAGTGAAATATGGCTAATAGTGCATGTTATATTGATAATAATAAAAGTAATAAGTATATTTATTATACTTCTGTCGATAATAACTGCATTATATGGGTAATAATGCATGTTATATTGATAATAATATAAGTAATAAGTATAATTATTACAGTTCTAGCGATAATAACTGCATTATATGGGCAATAATGCACGTTATATTGCTAATAATATAAGTAATAAGTATAATTATTACAGTTCTAGCGATAATAACTGCATAATATGGGTAATAATGCACGTTACATTGCTAATAGTGTAAGTAATAAGTATAATTATTACAGTTCTAGCGATAATAACTGCATTATATGGGTAATAATGCATGTTATATTGATAATAATAAAAGTAATAAGTATATTTATTATAGTTCTAGCGATTATAACTGCATAATATGGGTAATAATGCATGTTATATTGATAATATCGGGAGTAATAAGTATATTTATTATAGTTCTAGCGATAGTAACTGCATAATATGGGTAATATTGCATGTTACATTGATAATAATATAAGTAATAAGTATAATTATTACAGTTCTAGCGAGAATAACTGCATAATATGGGTAATAATGCATGTTATATTGATAATATCGGGAGTAATAAGTATAATTATTATAGTTCTAGCGATAATAACTGCATAATATGGGTAATAATGCATGTTACACTGATAACAAATATAAGTAATAAGTATAATTATTACAGTTCTAGCGATAATAATTGCACTATATCGGTAATAATGCATGTTATATTGATAATATCGGGAGTAATAAGTACAATTATTATAGTTCTAGCGATAATAATAGTAAAATATGGCTAATAGTGCATGTTATATTCATAATGATAAAAGTAATAAGTATGTTTATTATAGTTCTATCGATAATAACTGCATAATATGGGTAATAATGCATGTTATATTGATAATATCGGGAGTAATAAGTATAATTATTATAGTTCTAGCGATAATAATAGTAAAATATGGCTAATAGTGCATGTTATATTGATAATGATAAAAGTAATAAGTATGTTTATTATAGTTCTATCGATAATAACTGCATAATATGGGTAATAATGCATGTTATATTGATAATATCGGGAGCAATAAGTATAATTATTATAGTTCTAGCGATAATAATGGTAAAATATGGCTAATAGTGCATGTTATATTGATAATAATAAAAGTAATAAGTATGTTTATTATAGTTCTATCGATAATAACTGCATAATATGGGTAATAATGCATGTTATATTGATAATATCGGGAGTAATAAGTATAATTATTATAGTTCTAGCGATAATAACTGCATAATATGGGTAATAATGCATGTTACATTGATAATAATATAAGTAATAAGTATAATTATTACAGTTCTAGCGATAATAATTGCACTATATCGGTAATAATGCATGTTATATTGATAATATCGGGAGTAATAAGTATAATTATTATAGTTCTAGCGATAATAATAGTAAAATATGGCTAATAGTGCATGTTATATTGATAATAATAAAAGTAATAAGTATGTTTATTATAGTTCTATCGATAATAACTGCATAATATGGGTAATAATGCATGTTACACTGATAACAAATATAAGTAATAAGTATAATTATTACAGTTCTAGCGATAATAATTGCACTATATCGGTAATAATGCATGTTATATTGATAATATCGGGAGTAATAAGTATAATTATTATAGTTCTAGCGATAATAATAGTAAAATATGGCTAATAGTGCATGTTATATTGATAATGATAAAAGTAATAAGTATGTTTATTATAGTTCTATCGATAATAACTGCATAATATGGGTAATAATGCATGTTATATTGATAATATCGGGAGTAATAAGTATAATTATTATAGTTCTAGCGATAATAACTGCATAATATGGGTAATAATGCATGTTACATTGATAATAATATAAGTAATAAGTATAATTATTACAGTTCTAGCGATGATAACTGCATTATATGGGTAATAATACATGTTATATTGATAATATCGGGAGTAATAAGTATAATTATTATAGTTCTAGCGATAATAATGGTAAAATATGGCTAATAGTGCATGTTATATTGATAATAATAAAAGTAATAAGTATGTTTATTATAGTTCTATCGATAATAACTGCATAATATGGGTAATAATGCATGTTATATTGATAATATCGGGAGTAATAAGTATAATTATTACAGTTCTAGCGATAATAATAGTAAAATATGGCTAATAGTGCATGTTATATTGATATTAATAAAAGTAATAAGTATATTTATTATAGTTCTATCGATAATAACTGCATAATATGGGTAATAAGACATGTTATATTGATGATAATAAAAGTAGTATGTATATTTATTATAGTTCTAGCGATAATAACTGCATAATATGGGTAATAATGCATGTTACACTGATAACAAATATAAGTAATAAGTATAATTATTACAGTTCTAGCGATAATAATTGCACTATATCGGTAATAATGCATGTTATATTGATAATATCGGGAGTGATAAGTATAATTATTATAGTTCTAGCGATAATAATAGTAAAATATGGCTAATAGTGCATGTTATATTGATAATGATAAAAGTAATAAGTATGTTTATTATAGTTCTATCGATAATAACTGCATAATATGGGTAATAATGCATGTTATATTGATAATATCGGGAGCAATAAGTATAATTATTATAGTTCTAGCGATAATAATGGTAAAATATGGCTAATAGTGCATGTTATATTGATAATAATAAAAGTAATAAGTATGTTTATTATAGTTCTATCGATAATAACTGCATAATATGGGTAATAATGCATGTTATATTGATAATATCGGGAGTAATAAGTATAATTATTATAGTTCTAGCGATAATAACTGCATAATATGGGTAATAATGCATGTTACATTGATAATAATATAAGTAATAAGTATAATTATTACAGTTCTAGCGATAATAATTGCACTATATCGGTAATAATGCATGTTATATTGATAATATCGGGAGTAATAAGTATAATTATTATAGTTCTAGCGATAATAATAGTAAAATATGGCTAATAGTGCATGTTATATTGATAATAATAAAAGTAATAAGTATGTTTATTATAGTTCTATCGATAATAACTGCATAATATGGGTAATAATGCATGTTACACTGATAACAAATATAAGTAATAAGTATAATTATTACAGTTCTAGCGATAATAATTGCACTATATCGGTAATAATGCATGTTATATTGATAATATCGGGAGTAATAAGTATAATTATTATAGTTCTAGCGATAATAATAGTAAAATATGGCTAATAGTGCATGTTATATTGATAATGATAAAAGTAATAAGTATGTTTATTATAGTTCTATCGATAATAACTGCATAATATGGGTAATAATGCATGTTATATTGATAATATCGGGAGTAATAAGTATAATTATTACAGTTCTAGCGATAATAATAGTAAAATATGGCTAATAGTGCATGTTATATTGATATTAATAAAAGTAATAAGTATATTTATTATAGTTCTATCGATAATAACTGCATAATATGGGTAATAAGACATGTTATATTGATGATAATAAAAGTAGTATGTATATTTATTATAGTTCTAGCGATTATAACTGCATAATATGGGTAATAATGCATGTTATATTGAGAATAATATAAGTAATAAGTATAATTATTGCAGTTCTAGCGATAATAACTGCATTATATGGGTAATAATGCATATTATATTGATAATATTGGGAGTAATAAGTATAATTATTATAGTTCTAGCGATAATAATAGTAAAATATGGCTAATAGTGCATGTTATATTGATAATAATAAAAGTAATAAGTATATTTATTATAGTTCTAGCGATTATAACTGCATAATATGGGTAATAACGCATGTTATATTGAATATATCGGGAGTAATAAGTATATTTATTATAGTTCTAGCGATAGTAACTGCATAATATGGGTAATATTGCATGTTACATTGATAATAATATAAGTAATAAGTATAATTATTACAGTTCTAGCGAGAATAACTGCATTATATGGGTAATAATGCACGTTATATTGCTAATAATATAAGTAATAAGTATAATTATTACAGTTGAGCGATAATAACTGCATTATATGGGTGATAATACATGTTATATTGATAATATCGGGAGTAATAAGTATAATTATTATAGTTCTAGCGATAATAATAGTAAAATATGGCTAATAGTGCATGTTATATTGATAATAATAAAAGTAATAAGTATGTTTATTATAGTTCTATCGATAATAACTGCATAATATGGGTAATAATGCATGTTATATTGATAATATCGGGAGTAATAAGTATAATTATTATAGTTCTAGCGATAATAACTGCATAATATGGGTAATAATGCATGTTACACTGATAACAAATATAAGTAATAAGTATAATTATTACAGTTCTAGCGATAATAATTGCACTATATCGGTAATAGTGCATGTTATATTGATAATATCGGGACTAATAAGTATAATCATTATAGTTCTAGCGATAATAATAGTAAAATATGGCTAATAGTATATGTTAAATTGATAATAATAAAAGTAATAAGTGTATTTATTATAGTTCTATCAATAATAACTGCATAATATGGGTAATAATGCATGTTATATTGCTAACAATATAAGTAATAAGTATAATTATTACAGTTCTTGCGATAATAATTGCACTATATGGGTAATAATGCATGTTATATTGATAATATCGGGAGTAATAAGTATAATTATTATAGTTCTAGCGATAATAATAGTAAAATATGGCTAATAGTGCATGTTATATTGATAATAATAAAAGTAATAAGTATGTTTATTATAGTTCTATCGATAATAACTGCATAATATGGGTAATAATGCATGTTATATTGATAATTATATAAGTAATAAGTATAATTATTACAGTTCTAGCGATAATAACTGCATTATATGGGTAATAATGAATGTTATATTGATAATATCGGGAGTAATAAGTATATTTATTATAGTTCTAGCGATAGTAACTGCATAATATAGGTAATAATGCATGTTATATTGATAATAATATAAGTAATAAGTATAATTATTACAGTTCTAGCGATAATAACTGCATTATATGGGTAATAATGCATGTTATATTGACAATATCGGGAGTAATAAGTACAATTATTATATTTCTAGTGATAATAGTAGTAAAATATGGCTAATAGTGGTTGTTATATTGATAATAATAAAAGTAATAAGTATATTTAATATAGTTCTATCGATAATAACTGCATAATATGGGTAAGAATGCATGTTATATTGATGATAATAAAAGTAGTAAGTATATTTATTATAGTTCTAGCGATTATAACTGCATAATATGGGTAACAATGCATGTTATATTGAGAATAATATAAGTAATAAATATAATTATTACAGTTCTAGCGATAATACTAGTAAAATATGGCTAAGAGTGCCTGTTATATTGATAATAATAAAAGTAAGAAGTATATTTATTATACTTCTGTCGATAATAACTGCATTATATGGGTAATAATGCATGTTATATTGATAATAATATAAGTAATAAGTATAATTATTACAGTTCTAGCGATAATAACTCCATTATATGGGTAATAATGCATGTTATATTGATGATAATAAAAGTAGTAGGTATATTTATTATAGTTCTAGCGATTATAACTGCATAATATGGGTAATAATGCATGTTATATTGATAATATCGGGAGTAATAAGTATAATTATTACAGTTCTAGAGATAATAACTGCATTATATGGGTAATAATGGATGTTATATTGATAATATCGGGAGTAATAAGTATAATTATTACAGTTCTAGCGATAATACTAGTAAAATATGGCTAAGAGTGCCTGTTATATTGATAATAATAAAAGTAATAAGTATATTTATTATACTTCTGTCGATAATAACTGCATAATATGGGTAATAATCCATGTTATATTGATGATAATAAAAGTAATACGTATATTTATTATAGTTCTATCGATAATAACTGCCTAATATGGGTAATAATGCATGTTATATTGCTGATAATAAAAGTAATATGTATATTTATTATAGTTCTAGCGATAATAACTGCATAATATGGGTAATAATGCATGTTATATTGATAATAATATAAGTAATCAGTATAATTATTACAGTTCTAGCGATAATAACTGCATTATATGGGTAATAATGGATGTTATATTGATAATATCGGGAGTAATAAGTATATTTATTATAGTTCGAGCGATAATAACTGCATAATATAGGTAATGATGCATGTTATATTGATAATAATAAAAGTAATAAGTATATTTATTATAGTTCTATCAATAATAACTGCATAATATGGGTAATAATGCACGTTACATTGCTAACAATATAAGTAATAAGTATAACTATTACAGTTCTAGCGATAATAATTGCACTATATGGGTAATAATGCATGTTATATTGATAATATCGGGAGTAATAAGTATATTTATTACAGTTCTATCGATAATAACTGCATAATATGGGTAATAATGCATGTTATAATGATGATAATAAAAGTAATACGTATATTTATTATAGTTCTAGCGATTATAACTGCATAATATGGGTAATAATGCATGTTACATTGATAATAATATAAGTAATAAGTATAATTATTACAGTTCTAGCGATAATAACTGCATTATGTGGGTAATAATGCATGTTATATTGATAATATTGGGAGTAATAAGTACAATTACTATAGTTCTAGCGATAATAATAGTAAAACATGGCTAATAGTGCATGTTATATTGATAATAATAAAAGTAATAAGTATATTTATTACAGTTCTATCGATAATAACTGCATAATATGGGTAATAATGCATGTTATATTGATAATATCGGGAGTAATAAGTATGTTTATTATAGTTCTAGCGATAATAACTGCATAATATGGGTAATAATGCATGTTATATTGATAATAATATAAGTAATAAGTATAATTATTATAGTTCTATCATTAATAACTGCATAATATTTGTAATAATGCACGTTATGTTGCTAACAATATAAGAAATAAGTATAATTATTACAGTTCTAGCGATAATAACTGCATAATATGGGTAATAATGCATGTTATATTGATGATCATAAAAGTAATACGTATATTTATTATAGTTCTAGCGATAATAACTGCATTATATGGGTAATAACGCATGTTATATTGATAATATTGGGAGTAATAAGTATAATTGTTTTAGTTCTAGTGATAATAATAGTAAAATATGGCTAATAGTGCATGTTATATTGATAATAATAAAAGTAATAAGTATATTCATTACAGTTCCATCGATAATAACTGCATAATATGGGTAATAATGCATGTTATATTGATGATAATAAAAGTAGTAAGTATATTTATTATAGTTCTAGCGATTATAACTGCATAATATGGGTAATAATGCATGTTATATTGCTGATAATAAAAGTAATATGTATATTTATTATAGTTCTAGCGATAATAACTGCATAATACGGGTAATAATGCATGTTATATTGATAATAATAATAGTAATCAGTATAATTATTACAGTTCTAGCGATAATAACTGCATCATATGGGTAATAATGGATGTTATATTGATAATATCGGGAGTAATAAGTATAATTATTATAGTTCTAGCGATAATAATAGTAAAATATGGCTAATAGTGCATGTTATATTGATAATGATAAAAGTAATAAGTATGTTTATTATAGTTCTATCGATAATAACTGCATAATATGGGTAATAATGCATGTTATATTGATAATATCGGGAGCAATAAGTATAATTATTATAGTTCTAGCGATAATAATGGTAAAATATGGCTAATAGTGCATGTTATATTGATAATAATAAAAGTAATAAGTATGTTTATTATAGTTCTATCGATAATAACTGCATAATATGGGTAATAATGCATGTTATATTGATAATATCGGGAGTAATAAGTATAATTATTATAGTTCTAGCGATAATAACTGCATAATATGGGTAATAATGCATGTTACATTGATAATAATATAAGTAATAAGTATAATTATTACAGTTCTAGCGATAATAATTGCACTATATCGGTAATAATGCATGTTATATTGATAATATCGGGAGTAATAAGTATAATTATTATAGTTCTAGCGATAATAATAGTAAAATATGGCTAATAGTGCATGTTATATTGATAATAATAAAAGTAATAAGTATGTTTATTATAGTTCTATCGATAATAACTGCATAATATGGGTAATAATGCATGTTATATTGATAATATCGGGAGTAATAAGTATAATTATTATAGTTCTAGCGATAATAACTGCATAATATGGGTAATAATGCATGTTACATTGATAATAATATAAGTAATAAGTATAATTATTACAGTTCTAGCGATGATAACTGCATTATATGGGTAATAATACATGTTATATTGATAATATCGGGAGTAATAAGTATAATTATTATAGTTCTAGCGATAATAATGGTAAAATATGGCTAATAGTGCATGTTATATTGATAATAATAAAAGTAATAAGTATGTTTATTATAGTTCTATCGATAATAACTGCATAATATGGGTAATAATGCATGTTATATTGATAATATCGGGAGTAATAAGTATAATTATTACAGTTCTAGCGATAATAATAGTAAAATATGGCTAATAGTGCATGTTATATTGATATTAATAAAAGTAATAAGTATATTTATTATAGTTCTATCGATAATAACTGCATAATATGGGTAATAAGACATGTTATATTGATGATAATAAAAGTAGTATGTATATTTATTATAGTTCTAGCGATTATAACTGCATAATATGGGTAATAATGCATGTTATATTGAGAATAATATAAGTAATAAGTATAATTATTGCAGTTCTAGCGATAATAACTGCATTATATGGGTAATAATGCATATTATATTGATAATATTGGGAGTAATAAGTATAATTATTATAGTTCTAGCGATAATAATAGTAAAATATGGCTAATAGTGCATGTTATATTGATAATAATAAAAGTAATAAGTATATTTATTATAGTTCTAGCGATTATAACTGCATAATATGGGTAATAACGCATGTTATATTGAATATATCGGGAGTAATAAGTATATTTATTATAGTTCTAGCGATAGTAACTGCATAATATGGGTAATATTGCATGTTACATTGATAATAATATAAGTAATAAGTATAATTATTACAGTTCTAGCGAGAATAACTGCATTATATGGGTAATAATGCACGTTATATTGCTAATAATATAAGTAATAAGTATAATTATTACAGTTGAGCGATAATAACTGCATTATATGGGTGATAATACATGTTATATTGATAATATCGGGAGTAATAAGTATAATTATTATAGTTCTAGCGATAATAATAGTAAAATATGGCTAATAGTGCATGTTATATTGATAATAATAAAAGTAATAAGTATGTTTATTATAGTTCTATCGATAATAACTGCATAATATGGGTAATAATGCATGTTATATTGATAATATCGGGAGTAATAAGTATAATTATTATAGTTCTAGCGATAATAACTGCATAATATGGGTAATAATGCATGTTACACTGATAACAAATATAAGTAATAAGTATAATTATTACAGTTCTAGCGATAATAATTGCACTATATCGGTAATAATGCATGTTATATTGATAATATCGGGAGTAATAAGTATAATTATTATAGTTCTAGCGATAATAATAGTAAAATATGGCTAATAGTGCATGTTATATTGATAATAATAAAAGTAATAAGTATGTTTATTATAGTTCTATCGATAATAACTGCATAATATGGGTAATAATGCATGTTATATTGATAATTATATAAGTAATAAGTATAATTATTACAGTTCTAGCGATAATAACTGCATTATATGGGTAATAATGAATGTTATATTGATAATATCGGGAGTAATAAGTATATTTATTATAGTTCTAGCGATAGTAACTGCATAATATAGGTAATAATGCATGTTATATTGATAATAATATAAGTAATAAGTATAATTATTACAGTTCTAGCGATAATAACTGCATTATATGGGTAATAATGCATGTTATATTGACAATATCGGGAGTAATAAGTACAATTATTATATTTCTAGTGATAATAGTAGTAAAATATGGCTAATAGTGGTTGTTATATTGATAATAATAAAAGTAATAAGTATATTTAATATAGTTCTATCGATAATAACTGCATAATATGGGTAAGAATGCATGTTATATTGATGATAATAAAAGTAGTAAGTATATTTATTATAGTTCTAGCGATTATAACTGCATAATATGGGTAATAATGCATGTTATATTGAGAATAATATAAGTAATAAATATAATTATTACAGTTCTAGCGATAATACTAGTAAAATATGGCTAAGAGTGCCTGTTATATTGATAATAATAAAAGTAAGAAGTATATTTATTATACTTCTGTCGATAATAACTGCATTATATGGGTAATAATGCATGTTATATTGATAATAATATAAGTAATAAGTATAATTATTACAGTTCTAGCGATAATAACTCCATTATATGGGTAATAATGCATGTTATATTGATGATAATAAAAGTAGTAGGTATATTTATTATAGTTCTAGCGATTATAACTGCATAATATGGGTAATAATGCATGTTATATTGATAATATCGGGAGTAATAAGTATAATTATTACAGTTCTAGAGATAATAACTGCATTATATGGGTAATAATGGATGTTATATTGATAATATCGGGAGTAATAAGTATAATTATTACAGTTCTAGCGATAATACTAGTAAAATATGGCTAAGAGTGCCTGTTATATTGATAATAATAAAAGTAATAAGTATATTTATTATACTTCTGTCGATAATAACTGCATAATATGGGTAATAATCCATGTTATATTGATGATAATAAAAGTAATACGTATATTTATTATAGTTCTATCGATAATAACTGCCTAATATGGGTAATAATGCATGTTATATTGCTGATAATAAAAGTAATATGTATATTTATTATAGTTCTAGCGATAATAACTGCATAATATGGGTAATAATGCATGTTATATTGATAATAATATAAGTAATCAGTATAATTATTACAGTTCTAGCGATAATAACTGCATTATATGGGTAATAATGGATGTTATATTGATAATATCGGGAGTAATAAGTATATTTATTATAGTTCGAGCGATAATAACTGCATAATATAGGTAATGATGCATGTTATATTGATAATAATAAAAGTAATAAGTATATTTATTATAGTTCTATCAATAATAACTGCATAATATGGGTAATAATGCACGTTATATTGCTAACAATATAAGTAATAAGTATAACTATTACAGTTCTAGCGATAATAATTGCACTATATGGGTAATAATGCATGTTATATTGATAATATCGGGAGTAATAAGTATATTTATTACAGTTCTATCGATAATAACTGCATAATATGGGTAATAATGCATGTTATAATGATGATAATAAAAGTAATACGTATATTTATTATAGTTCTAGCGATTATAACTGCATAATATGGGTAATAATGCATGTTACATTGATAATAATATAAGTAATAAGTATAATTATTACAGTTCTAGCGATAATAACTGCATTATGTGGGTAATAATGCATGTTATATTGATAATATTGGGAGTAATAAGTACAATTACTATAGTTCTAGCGATAATAATAGTAAAACATGGCTAATAGTGCATGTTATATTGATAATAATAAAAGTAATAAGTATATTTATTACAGTTCTATCGATAATAACTGCATAATATGGGTAATAATGCATGTTATATTGATAATATCGGGAGTAATAAGTATAATTATTATAGTTCTAGCGATAATAACTGCATAATATGGGTAATAATGCATGTTATATTGATAATAATATAAGTAATAAGTATAATTATTATAGTTCTATCATTAATAACTGCATAATATTTGTAATAATGCACGTTATGTTGCTAACAATATAAGAAATAAGTATAATTATTACAGTTCTAGCGATAATAACCGCATAATATGGGTAATAATGCATGTTATATTGATGATCATAAAAGTAATACGTATATTTATTATAGTTCTAGCGATAATAACTGCATTATATGGGTAATAACGCATGTTATATTGATAATATTGGGAGTAATAAGTATAATTGTTTTAGTTCTAGTGATAATAATAGTAAAATATGGCTAATAGTGCATGTTATATTGATATTAATAAAAGTAATAAGTATGTTTATTATAGTTCTATCGATAATAACTGCATAATATGGGTAATAATGCATGTTATATTGATAATATCGGGAGTAATAAGTATAATTATTATAGTTCTAGCGATAATAACTGCATAATATGGGTAATAATGCATGTTACACTGATAACAAATATAAGTAATAAGTATAATTATTACAGTTCTAGCGATAATAATTGCACTATATCGGTAATAATGCATGTTATATTGATAATATCGGGAGTAATAAGTATAATTATTATAGTTCTAGCGATAATAATAGTAAAATATGGCTAATAGTGCATGTTATATTGATAATGATAAAAGTAATAAGTATGTTTATTATAGTTCTATCGATAATAACTGCATAATATGGGTAATAATGCATGTTATATTGATAATATCGGGAGTAATAAGTATAATTATTACAGTTCTAGCGATAATAATAGTAAAATATGGCTAATAGTGCATGTTATATTGATATTAATAAAAGTAATAAGTATATTTATTATAGTTCTATCGATAATAACTGCATAATATGGGTAATAAGACATGTTATATTGATGATAATAAAAGTAGTATGTATATTTATTATAGTTCTAGCGATTATAACTGCATAATATGGGTAATAATGCATGTTATATTGAGAATAATATAAGTAATAAGTATAATTATTGCAGTTCTAGCGATAATAACTGCATTATATGGGTAATAATGCATATTATATTGATAATATTGGGAGTAATAAGTATAATTATTATAGTTCTAGCGATAATAATAGTAAAATATGGCTAATAGTGCATGTTATATTGATAATAATAAAAGTAATAAGTATATTTATTATAGTTCTAGCGATTATAACTGCATAATATGGGTAATAACGCATGTTATATTGAATATATCGGGAGTAATAAGTATATTTATTATAGTTCTAGCGATAGTAACTGCATAATATGGGTAATATTGCATGTTACATTGATAATAATATAAGTAATAAGTATAATTATTACAGTTCTAGCGAGAATAACTGCATTATATGGGTAATAATGCACGTTATATTGCTAATAATATAAGTAATAAGTATAATTATTACAGTTGAGCGATAATAACTGCATTATATGGGTGATAATACATGTTATATTGATAATATCGGGAGTAATAAGTATAATTATTATAGTTCTAGCGATAATAATAGTAAAATATGGCTAATAGTGCATGTTATATTGATAATAATAAAAGTAATAAGTATGTTTATTATAGTTCTATCGATAATAACTGCATAATATGGGTAATAATGCATGTTATATTGATAATATCGGGAGTAATAAGTATAATTATTATAGTTCTAGCGATAATAACTGCATAATATGGGTAATAATGCATGTTACACTGATAACAAATATAAGTAATAAGTATAATTATTACAGTTCTAGCGATAATAATTGCACTATATCGGTAATAGTGCATGTTATATTGATAATATCGGGACTAATAAGTATAATCATTATAGTTCTAGCGATAATAATAGTAAAATATGGCTAATAGTATATGTTAAATTGATAATAATAAAAGTAATAAGTGTATTTATTATAGTTCTATCAATAATAACTGCATAATATGGGTAATAATGCATGTTATATTGCTAACAATATAAGTAATAAGTATAATTATTACAGTTCTTGCGATAATAATTGCACTATATGGGTAATAATGCATGTTATATTGATAATATCGGGAGTAATAAGTATAATTATTATAGTTCTAGCGATAATAATAGTAAAATATGGCTAATAGTGCATGTTATATTGATAATAATAAAAGTAATAAGTATGTTTATTATAGTTCTATCGATAATAACTGCATAATATGGGTAATAATGCATGTTATATTGATAATTATATAAGTAATAAGTATAATTATTACAGTTCTAGCGATAATAACTGCATTATATGGGTAATAATGAATGTTATATTGATAATATCGGGAGTAATAAGTATATTTATTATAGTTCTAGCGATAGTAACTGCATAATATAGGTAATAATGCATGTTATATTGATAATAATATAAGTAATAAGTATAATTATTACAGTTCTAGCGATAATAACTGCATTATATGGGTAATAATGCATGTTATATTGACAATATCGGGAGTAATAAGTACAATTATTATATTTCTAGTGATAATAGTAGTAAAATATGGCTAATAGTGGTTGTTATATTGATAATAATAAAAGTAATAAGTATATTTAATATAGTTCTATCGATAATAACTGCATAATATGGGTAAGAATGCATGTTATATTGATGATAATAAAAGTAGTAAGTATATTTATTATAGTTCTAGCGATTATAACTGCATAATATGGGTAACAATGCATGTTATATTGAGAATAATATAAGTAATAAATATAATTATTACAGTTCTAGCGATAATACTAGTAAAATATGGCTAAGAGTGCCTGTTATATTGATAATAATAAAAGTAAGAAGTATATTTATTATACTTCTGTCGATAATAACTGCATTATATGGGTAATAATGCATGTTATATTGATAATAATATAAGTAATAAGTATAATTATTACAGTTCTAGCGATAATAACTCCATTATATGGGTAATAATGCATGTTATATTGATGATAATAAAAGTAGTAGGTATATTTATTATAGTTCTAGCGATTATAACTGCATAATATGGGTAATAATGCATGTTATATTGATAATATCGGGAGTAATAAGTATAATTATTACAGTTCTAGAGATAATAACTGCATTATATGGGTAATAATGGATGTTATATTGATAATATCGGGAGTAATAAGTATAATTATTACAGTTCTAGCGATAATACTAGTAAAATATGGCTAAGAGTGCCTGTTATATTGATAATAATAAAAGTAATAAGTATATTTATTATACTTCTGTCGATAATAACTGCATAATATGGGTAATAATCCATGTTATATTGATGATAATAAAAGTAATACGTATATTTATTATAGTTCTATCGATAATAACTGCCTAATATGGGTAATAATGCATGTTATATTGCTGATAATAAAAGTAATATGTATATTTATTATAGTTCTAGCGATAATAACTGCATAATATGGGTAATAATGCATGTTATATTGATAATAATATAAGTAATCAGTATAATTATTACAGTTCTAGCGATAATAACTGCATTATATGGGTAATAATGGATGTTATATTGATAATATCGGGAGTAATAAGTATATTTATTATAGTTCGAGCGATAATAACTGCATAATATAGGTAATGATGCATGTTATATTGATAATAATAAAAGTAATAAGTATATTTATTATAGTTCTATCAATAATAACTGCATAATATGGGTAATAATGCACGTTACATTGCTAACAATATAAGTAATAAGTATAACTATTACAGTTCTAGCGATAATAATTGCACTATATGGGTAATAATGCATGTTATATTGATAATATCGGGAGTAATAAGTATATTTATTACAGTTCTATCGATAATAACTGCATAATATGGGTAATAATGCATGTTATAATGATGATAATAAAAGTAATACGTATATTTATTATAGTTCTAGCGATTATAACTGCATAATATGGGTAATAATGCATGTTACATTGATAATAATATAAGTAATAAGTATAATTATTACAGTTCTAGCGATAATAACTGCATTATGTGGGTAATAATGCATGTTATATTGATAATATTGGGAGTAATAAGTACAATTACTATAGTTCTAGCGATAATAATAGTAAAACATGGCTAATAGTGCATGTTATATTGATAATAATAAAAGTAATAAGTATATTTATTACAGTTCTATCGATAATAACTGCATAATATGGGTAATAATGCATGTTATATTGATAATATCGGGAGTAATAAGTATGTTTATTATAGTTCTAGCGATAATAACTGCATAATATGGGTAATAATGCATGTTATATTGATAATAATATAAGTAATAAGTATAATTATTATAGTTCTATCATTAATAACTGCATAATATTTGTAATAATGCACGTTATGTTGCTAACAATATAAGAAATAAGTATAATTATTACAGTTCTAGCGATAATAACTGCATAATATGGGTAATAATGCATGTTATATTGATGATCATAAAAGTAATACGTATATTTATTATAGTTCTAGCGATAATAACTGCATTATATGGGTAATAACGCATGTTATATTGATAATATTGGGAGTAATAAGTATAATTGTTTTAGTTCTAGTGATAATAATAGTAAAATATGGCTAATAGTGCATGTTATATTGATAATAATAAAAGTAATAAGTATATTCATTACAGTTCCATCGATAATAACTGCATAATATGGGTAATAATGCATGTTATATTGATGATAATAAAAGTAGTAAGTATATTTATTATAGTTCTAGCGATTATAACTGCATAATATGGGTAATAATGCATGTTATATTGCTGATAATAAAAGTAATATGTATATTTATTATAGTTCTAGCGATAATAACTGCATAATACGGGTAATAATGCATGTTATATTGATAATAATAATAGTAATCAGTATAATTATTACAGTTCTAGCGATAATAACTGCATCATATGGGTAATAATGGATGTTATATTGATAATATCGGGAGTAATAAGTATAATTATTATAGTTCTAGCGATAATAATAGTAAAATATGGCTAATAGTGCATGTTATATTGATAATGATAAAAGTAATAAGTATGTTTATTATAGTTCTATCGATAATAACTGCATAATATGGGTAATAATGCATGTTATATTGATAATATCGGGAGCAATAAGTATAATTATTATAGTTCTAGCGATAATAATGGTAAAATATGGCTAATAGTGCATGTTATATTGATAATAATAAAAGTAATAAGTATGTTTATTATAGTTCTATCGATAATAACTGCATAATATGGGTAATAATGCATGTTATATTGATAATATCGGGAGTAATAAGTATAATTATTATAGTTCTAGCGATAATAACTGCATAATATGGGTAATAATGCATGTTACATTGATAATAATATAAGTAATAAGTATAATTATTACAGTTCTAGCGATAATAATTGCACTATATCGGTAATAATGCATGTTATATTGATAATATCGGGAGTAATAAGTATAATTATTATAGTTCTAGCGATAATAATAGTAAAATATGGCTAATAGTGCATGTTATATTGATAATAATAAAAGTAATAAGTATGTTTATTATAGTTCTATCGATAATAACTGCATAATATGGGTAATAATGCATGTTATATTGATAATATCGGGAGTAATAAGTATAATTATTATAGTTCTAGCGATAATAACTGCATAATATGGGTAATAATGCATGTTACATTGATAATAATATAAGTAATAAGTATAATTATTACAGTTCTAGCGATGATAACTGCATTATATGGGTAATAATACATGTTATATTGATAATATCGGGAGTAATAAGTATAATTATTATAGTTCTAGCGATAATAATGGTAAAATATGGCTAATAGTGCATGTTATATTGATAATAATAAAAGTAATAAGTATGTTTATTATAGTTCTATCGATAATAACTGCATAATATGGGTAATAATGCATGTTATATTGATAATATCGGGAGTAATAAGTATAATTATTACAGTTCTAGCGATAATAATAGTAAAATATGGCTAATAGTGCATGTTATATTGATATTAATAAAAGTAATAAGTATATTTATTATAGTTCTATCGATAATAACTGCATAATATGGGTAATAAGACATGTTATATTGATGATAATAAAAGTAGTATGTATATTTATTATAGTTCTAGCGATTATAACTGCATAATATGGGTAATAATGCATGTTATATTGAGAATAATATAAGTAATAAGTATAATTATTGCAGTTCTAGCGATAATAACTGCATTATCTGGGTAATAATGCATATTATATTGATAATATTGGGAGTAATAAGTATAATTATTATAGTTCTAGCGATAATAATAGTAAAATATGGCTAATAGTGCATGTTATATTGATAATAATAAAAGTAATAAGTATATTTATTATAGTTCTAGCGATTATAACTGCATAATATGGGTAATAACGCATGTTATATTGAATATATCGGGAGTAATAAGTATATTTATTATAGTTCTAGCGATAGTAACTGCATAATATGGGTAATATTGCATGTTACATTGATAATAATATAAGTAATAAGTATAATTATTACAGTTCTAGCGAGAATAACTGCATTATATGGGTAATAATGCACGTTATATTGCTAATAATATAAGTAATAAGTATAATTATTACAGTTGAGCGATAATAACTGCATTATATGGGTGATAATACATGTTATATTGATAATATCGGGAGTAATAAGTATAATTATTATAGTTCTAGCGATAATAATAGTAAAATATGGCTAATAGTGCATGTTATATTGATAATAATAAAAGTAATAAGTATGTTTATTATAGTTCTATCGATAATAACTGCATAATATGGGTAATAATGCATGTTATATTGATAATATCGGGAGTAATAAGTATAATTATTATAGTTCTAGCGATAATAACTGCATAATATGGGTAATAATGCATGTTACACTGATAACAAATATAAGTAATAAGTATAATTATTACAGTTCTAGCGATAATAATTGCACTATATCGGTAATAATGCATGTTATATTGATAATATCGGGAGTAATAAGTATAATTATTATAGTTCTAGCGATAATAATAGTAAAATATGGCTAATAGTGCATGTTATATTGATAATAATAAAAGTAATAAGTATGTTTATTATAGTTCTATCGATAATAACTGCATAATATGGGTAATAATGCATGTTATATTGATAATTATATAAGTAATAAGTATAATTATTACAGTTCTAGCGATAATAACTGCATTATATGGGTAATAATGAATGTTATATTGATAATATCGGGAGTAATAAGTATATTTATTATAGTTCTAGCGATAGTAACTGCATAATATAGGTAATAATGCATGTTATATTGATAATAATATAAGTAATAAGTATAATTATTACAGTTCTAGCGATAATAACTGCATTATATGGGTAATAATGCATGTTATATTGACAATATCGGGAGTAATAAGTACAATTATTATATTTCTAGTGATAATAGTAGTAAAATATGGCTAATAGTGGTTGTTATATTGATAATAATAAAAGTAATAAGTATATTTAATATAGTTCTATCGATAATAACTGCATAATATGGGTAAGAATGCATGTTATATTGATGATAATAAAAGTAGTAAGTATATTTATTATAGTTCTAGCGATTATAACTGCATAATATGGGTAATAATGCATGTTATATTGAGAATAATATAAGTAATAAATATAATTATTACAGTTCTAGCGATAATACTAGTAAAATATGGCTAAGAGTGCCTGTTATATTGATAATAATAAAAGTAAGAAGTATATTTATTATACTTCTGTCGATAATAACTGCATTATATGGGTAATAATGCATGTTATATTGATAATAATATAAGTAATAAGTATAATTATTACAGTTCTAGCGATAATAACTCCATTATATGGGTAATAATGCATGTTATATTGATGATAATAAAAGTAGTAGGTATATTTATTATAGTTCTAGCGATTATAACTGCATAATATGGGTAATAATGCATGTTATATTGATAATATCGGGAGTAATAAGTATAATTATTACAGTTCTAGAGATAATAACTGCATTATATGGGTAATAATGGATGTTATATTGATAATATCGGGAGTAATAAGTATAATTATTACAGTTCTAGCGATAATACTAGTAAAATATGGCTAAGAGTGCCTGTTATATTGATAATAATAAAAGTAATAAGTATATTTATTATACTTCTGTCGATAATAACTGCATAATATGGGTAATAATCCATGTTATATTGATGATAATAAAAGTAATACGTATATTTATTATAGTTCTATCGATAATAACTGCCTAATATGGGTAATAATGCATGTTATATTGCTGATAATAAAAGTAATATGTATATTTATTATAGTTCTAGCGATAATAACTGCATAATATGGGTAATAATGCATGTTATATTGATAATAATATAAGTAATCAGTATAATTATTACAGTTCTAGCGATAATAACTGCATTATATGGGTAATAATGGATGTTATATTGATAATATCGGGAGTAATAAGTATATTTATTATAGTTCGAGCGATAATAACTGCATAATATAGGTAATGATGCATGTTATATTGATAATAATAAAAGTAATAAGTATATTTATTATAGTTCTATCAATAATAACTGCATAATATGGGTAATAATGCACGTTATATTGCTAACAATATAAGTAATAAGTATAACTATTACAGTTCTAGCGATAATAATTGCACTATATGGGTAATAATGCATGTTATATTGATAATATCGGGAGTAATAAGTATATTTATTACAGTTCTATCGATAATAACTGCATAATATGGGTAATAATGCATGTTATAATGATGATAATAAAAGTAATACGTATATTTATTATAGTTCTAGCGATTATAACTGCATAATATGGGTAATAATGCATGTTACATTGATAATAATATAAGTAATAAGTATAATTATTACAGTTCTAGCGATAATAACTGCATTATGTGGGTAATAATGCATGTTATATTGATAATATTGGGAGTAATAAGTACAATTACTATAGTTCTAGCGATAATAATAGTAAAACATGGCTAATAGTGCATGTTATATTGATAATAATAAAAGTAATAAGTATATTTATTACAGTTCTATCGATAATAACTGCATAATATGGGTAATAATGCATGTTATATTGATAATATCGGGAGTAATAAGTATAATTATTATAGTTCTAGCGATAATAACTGCATAATATGGGTAATAATGCATGTTATATTGATAATAATATAAGTAATAAGTATAATTATTATAGTTCTATCATTAATAACTGCATAATATTTGTAATAATGCACGTTATGTTGCTAACAATATAAGAAATAAGTATAATTATTACAGTTCTAGCGATAATAACCGCATAATATGGGTAATAATGCATGTTATATTGATGATCATAAAAGTAATACGTATATTTATTATAGTTCTAGCGATAATAACTGCATTATATGGGTAATAACGCATGTTATATTGATAATATTGGGAGTAATAAGTATAATTGTTTTAGTTCTAGTGATAATAATAGTAAAATATGGCTAATAGTGCATGTTATATTGATAATAATAAAAGTAATAAGTATATTCATTACAGTTCCATCGATAATAACTGCATAATATGGGTAATAATGCATGTTATATTGATGATAATAAAAGTAGTAAGTATATTTATTATAGTTCTAGCGATTATAACTGCATAATATGGGTAATAATGCATGTTATATTGCTGATAATAAAAGTAATATGTATATTTATTATAGTTCTAGCGATAATAACTGCATAATACGGGTAATAATGCATGTTATATTGATAATAATATAAGTAATAAGTATAATTATTATAGTTCTATCATTAATAACTGCATAATATTTGTAATAATGCACGTTATGTTGCTAACAATATAAGAAATAAGTATAATTATTACAGTTCTAGCGATAATAACTGCATAATATGGGTAATAATGCATGTTATATTGATGATCATAAAAGTAATACGTATATTTATTATAGTTCTAGCGATAATAACTGCATTATATGGGTAATAACGCATGTTATATTGATAATATTGGGAGTAATAAGTATAATTGTTTTAGTTCTAGTGATAATAATAGTAAAATATGGCTAATAGTGCATGTTATATTGATAATAATAAAAGTAATAAGTATATTCATTACAGTTCCATCGATAATAACTGCATAATATGGGTAATAATGCATGTTATATTGATGATAATAAAAGTAGTAAGTATATTTATTATAGTTCTAGCGATTATAACTGCATAATATGGGTAATAATGCATGTTATATTGCTGATAATAAAAGTAATATGTATATTTATTATAGTTCTAGCGATAATAACTGCATAATACGGGTAATAATGCATGTTATATTGATAATAATAATAGTAATCAGTATAATTATTACAGTTCTAGCGATAATAACTGCATCATATGGGTAATAATGGATGTTATATTGATAATATCGGGAGTAATAAGTATATTTATTATAGTTCGAGCGATAATAACCGCATAATATAGGTAATGATGCATGTTATATTGATAATAATAAAAGTAATAAGTATATTTATTATAGTTCTATCAATAATAACTGCATAATATGGGTAATAATGCACGTTATATTGCTAACAATATAAGTAATAAGTATAACTATTACAGTTCTAGCGATAATAATTGCACTATATGGGTAATAATGCATGTTATATTGATAATATCGGGAGTAATAAGTATATTTATTAGAGTTCTATCGATAATAACTGCATAATATGGGTAATAATGCATGTTATATTGATAATAATAAAAGTAATAAGTATATTTATTATAGTTCTATCAATAATAAATGCATAATATGGGTAATATTGCACGTTATATTGCTAACAATATAAGTAATAAGTATAATTATTACAGTTCTAGCGATAGTAACTGCATTATATGGGTAATAATGGATGTTATATTGATAATATCGGGAGTAATAAGTATATTTATTATACTTCTGTCGATAATAACTGCATTATATGGGTAATAATGCATGTTATATTGATAATAATATAAGTAATAAGTATAATTATTACAGTTCTAGCGATAATAACTCCATTATATGGGTAATAATGCATGTTATATTGATAATAATATAAGTAATAAGTATAATTATTACAGTTCTAGCGATAATAACTGCATAATATGGGTAATAATGCACGATATATTGCTAATAATATAAGTAATAAGTATAATTATTACAGTTCTAGCGATAATAACTGCATTATATGGGTAATAATGCATGTTATATCGATAATATCGTGTGCAATAAGTATAATTATTATAGTTCTAGCGATATCAACAGTACAATATGGCTAATAGTGCATGTTATATTGATAATAATAAAAGTAATAAGTATATTTATTATAGTTCTAGCGATAATAACTGCATTATATGGGTAATAATGCATGTTATATTGACAATATCGGGAGTAATAAGCACAATTATTATAGTGCTAGCGATAATAGTAGTAAAATATGGCTAATAGTGCATGTTATATTGATAATAATAAAAGTAATAAGTATATTTATTATAGTTCTATCGATAATAACTGCATAATATGGGTAATAATGCATGTTATGTTGATGATAATAAAAGTAATACGTATATTTATTATAGTTCTATCGATAATAACTGCCTAATATGGGCAATAATGCATGTTATATTGCTGATAATAAAAGTAATATGTATATTTATTATAGTTCTAGCGATAATAACTGCATAATATGGGTAATAATGCATGTTATATTGATAATAATATAAGTAGTCAGTATAATTATTACAGTTTTAGCGATAATAACTGCATTATATGGGTAATAATGGATGTTATATTGATAATATCGGGAGTAATAGGTATATTTATTATAGTTCGAGCGATAATAACCGCATAATATAGGTAATGATGCATGTTATATTGATAATAATAAAAGTAATAAGTATATTTATTATAGTTCTATCAATAATAACTGCATAATATGGGTAATAATGCACGTTATATTGCTAACAATATAAGTAATAAGTATAATTATTACAGTTCTAGCGATAATAATTGCACTATATGGGTAATAATGCATGTTATATTGATAATATCGGGAGTAATAAGTATATTTATTACAGTTCTATCGATAATAACTGCATAATATGGGTAATAATGCATGTTATATTGATGATAATAAAAGTAATACGTATATTTATTATAGTTCTAGCGATTATAACTGCATAATATGGGTAATAATGCATGTTACATTGATAATAATATAAGTAATAAGTATAATTATTGCAGTTCTAGCGATAATAACTGCATTATGTTGGTAATAATGCATGTTATATTGATAATATTGGGAGTAATAAGTATAATTATTATAGCTCTAGCGATAATAATGGTAAAACATTGCTAATAGTGCATGTTATATTGATAATAATAAAAGTAATAAGTATATTTATTACAGTTCTATCGATAATAACTGCATAATATGGGTAATAATGCATGTTATGTTGATGATAATAAAAGTAATACGTATATTTATTATAGTTCTAGCGATAATAACTGCATAATATGGGTAATAATGCATTGTATATTGATAATAATATAAGTAATAAGTATAATTATTATAGTTCTATCAATAATAACTGCATAATATTTGTAATAATGCACGTTATATTGCTAACAATATAAGAAATAAGTATAATTATTACAGTTCTAGCGATAATAACTGCATAATATGGGTAATAATGCATGTTATATTGATGATAATAAAAGTAATACGTATATTTATTATAGTTCTAGTGATAATAACTGCATTATATGGGTAATAACGCATGTCATATTGATAATATTGGGAGTAATAAGTATAATTGTTTTAGTTCTAGTGATAATAATAGTAAAATATGGCTAATAGTGCATGTTATATTGATAATAATAAAAGTAATAAGTATATTCATTACAGTTCCATCGGTAATAACTGCATAATATGGGTAATAATGCATGTTATATTGATGATAATAAAAGTAATACGAATATTTATTATAGTTCTGGCGATAATAACTGCATAATATGGGTAATAATGCATGTTATATTGATAATAATATAAGTAATAAGTATAATTATTACAGTTCTAGCGATAATAACTGCATTATATGGGTCATAATGGATGTTATATTGATAATATCGGGAGTAATAAGTATATTTATTATAGTTCTAGCGATAATAACTGCATAGTATAGGTAATGATGCATGTTATATTGATAATAATAAAAGTAATAAGTATATTTATTATAGTTCTATCAATAATAACTGCATAATATGGGTAATAATGCACGTTATATTGCTAACAATATAAGTAATGAGTATAATTATAACAGTTCTAGCGATAACAATTGCACTATATGGGTAATAATGCATGTTATATTGATAATATCGGGAGTAATAAGTATATTTACTACAGTTCTATCGATAATAACTGCATAATATGGGTAATAATGCATGTTATATTGAGAATAATATAAGTAATAAGAATAATTATTACAGGTCTAGCGATAATAACTGCATTATATGCGTAATAATGCATGTTATATTGATAATATCGGGAGTAATAAGTATAATTATTGCAGTTCTAGAGATAATAACTGCATTATATGGGTAAGAATGCATGTTATATTGATGATAATAAAAGTAATACGTATATTTATTATAGTTCTAGCGATAATAACTGCATAATATGGGTAATAATGCATGTTATATTGATAATAATATAAGTAATAAGTATAATTATTACAGTTCTAGCGATAGTAACTGCATTATATGGGTAATAATGGATGTTATATTGATAATATCGGGAGTAATAAGTATATTTATTATACTTCTGTCGATAATAACTGCATTATATGGGTAATAATGCATGTTATATTGATAATAATATAAGTAATAAGTATAATTATTACAGTTCTAGCGATAATAACTCCATTATATGGGTAATAATGCATGTTATATTGATAATAATAAAAGTAATAAGTATATTTATTATAGTTCTAGCGATAATAACTGCATTATATGGGTAATAATGCATGTTATATTGAGAATAATATAAGTAATAAGTATAATTATTACAGTTCTAGCGATAATACTAGTAAAATATGGCTAAGAGTGCCTGTTATATTGATAATAATAAAAGTAAGAAGTATATTTATTATACTTCTGTCGATAATAACTGCATTATATGGGTAATAATGCGTGTTATATTGATAATAATATAAGTAATAAGTATAATTATTACAGTTCTAGCGATAATAACTCCATTATATGGGTAATAATGCATGTTATATTGATAATATCGGGAGTAATAAGTATATTTATTATAGTTCGAGCGATAATAATTGCATATTATAGGTAATGATGCATGTTATATTGATAATAATAAAAGTAATAAGTATATTTATTATAGTTCTATCAATAATAACTGCATAATATGGGTAATAATGCACGTTATATTGCTAACAATATAAGTAATAAGTATAACTATTACAGTTCTAGCGATAATAATCGCACTATATGGGTAATAATGCATGTTATATTGATAATATCGGGAGTAATAAGTATATTTATTACAGTTCTATCGATAATAACTGCATAGTATGGGTAATAATGCATGTTATATTGATGATAATAAAAGTAATAAGTACATTTATTATAGTTCTATCGATAATAACTGCATAATATGTGTAGTAATGCATGTTATATAGATAATATTGGGAGTAATAAGTATAATTATTATAGTTCTAGCGATAATAATAGTAAAATATGGCTAATAGTGCATGTTATATTGATAATAATAAAAGTAATATGTATATTTATTACAATTCTATCGATAATAACTGCATAATATGGGTAATAATGCATGTTACATTGATGATAATAAAAGTAATACGAATATTTATTATAGTTCTAGCGATAATAACTGCATAATATGCGTAATAATGCATGTTATATTGATAATAATATAAGTAATAAGTATAATTATTACAGTTCTAGCGATAATAACTGCATTATATGGGCCATAATGGATGTTATATTGATAATATCGGGAGTAATAAGTATATTTATTATAGTTCTAGCGATAATAACTGCATAATATAGGTAATGATGCATGTTATATTGATAATAATAAAAGTAATGAGTATATTTATTATAGTTCTATCAATAATAACTGCATAATATGGGTAATAATGCATGTTATATTGATAATATTGGGAGTAATAAGTATAATTATTATAGTTCTAGCGATAATAATAGTAAAATATGGCTAATAGTGCATGTTATATTGATAATAATAAAAGTAATAAGTATATTTATTACAGTTCTATCGATAATAACTGCATAATATGGGTAATAATGCATGTTATATTGATGATAATAAAAGTAATACGTACGTTTATTATAGTTCTAGCGATAATAACTGCATAATATGGGTAATAATGCATGTTATATTGATAATAATATAAGTAATAAGTATAATTATTACAGTTCTAGCGATAATAACTGCATTATATGGGAAATAATGCATGTTATATTGATAATATCGGCAGTAATAAGTATATTTATTACAGTTCTATCGATAATAACTGCATAATATGGGTAATAATGCATGTTATATTGATAATAATATAAGCAATAAGTATAATTATTACAGTTTTAGCGATAATAACTGCATTATATGGGTAGTAATGCATGTTATATTGATAATATCGGGAGTAATAAGTATAATTATTATAGTTCCAGCGATAATAATGGTAAAATATGGCTAATAGTGCATGTTATATTGATAATAATAAAAGTAATAAGTATATTTATTACAGTTCTATCGATAATAACTGCATAATATGGGTAATAATGCATGTTATATTGATAATATTGGGAGTAATAACTATAATTATTATAGTTCTAGCGATAATAATAGTAAAATATGGCTAATAGTGCATGTTATATTGATAATAATAAAAGTAATAAGTATAATTATTACAGTTCTAGCGATAATAACTGCATTATATGGGTAATAATGGATGTTATATTGATAATATCGTGAGTAATAAGTATATTTATTATAGTTCTAGCGATAATAACTGCATAATATAGGTAATGATGCATGTTATATTGATAATAATAAAAGTAATAAGTATATTTATTATAGTTCTATCAATAATAACTGCATAATATGGGTAATAATGCACGTTATATTGATAATATTGGGAGTAATACGTATAATTATTATAGTTCTAGCGATAATAATAGTAAAATATGGCTAATAGTGCATGTTATATTGATAATAATAAAAGTAATAAGTATATTTATTACAGTTCTATCGATAATAACTGCATAATATGGGTAATAATGCATGTTATGTTGATGATAATAAAAGTAATACGTATATTTATTATAGTTCTAGCGATAATAACTGCATAATATGGGTAATAATGCATGTTATATTGATGATAATAAAAGTAATACGTATATTTATTATAGTTCTAGTGATAATAACTGCATTATATGGGTAATAACGCATGTTATATTGATAATATTGGGAGTAATAAGTATAATTGTTTTAGTTCTAGTGATAATAATAGTAAAATATGGCTAATTGTGCATGTTATATTGATAATAATAAAAGTAATAAGTATATTCATTACAGTTCCATCGATAATAACTGCATAATATGGGTAATAATGCATGTTATATTGATGATAATAAAAGTAATACGAATATTTATTATAGTTCTGGCGATAATAACTGCATAATATGGGTAATAATGCATGTTATATTGATAATAATATAAGTAATAAGTATAATTATTACAGTTCTAGCGATAATAACTCCATTATATGGGTAATAATGCATGTTATATTGATAATAATAAAAGTAATAAGTATATTTATTATAGTTCTAGCGATAATAACTGCATTATATGGGTAATAATGCATGTTATATTGAGAATAATATAAGTAATAAGTATAATTATTACTGTTCTAGCGATAATACTAGTAAAATATGGCTAAGAGTGCATGTTATATTGATAATAATAAAAGTAAGAAGTATATTTATTATACTTCTGTCGATAATAACTGCATTATATGGGTAATAATGCATGTTATATTGATAATAATATAAGTAATAAGTATAATTATTACAGTTCTAGCGATAATAACTCCATTATATGGGTAATAATGCATGTTATATTGATAATATCGGGAGTAATAAGTATATTTATTATAGTTCGAGCGATAATAACTGCATATTATAGGTAATGATGCATGTTATATTGATAATAATAAAAGTAATAAGTATATTTATTATAGTTCTATCAATAATAACTGCATAATATGGGTAATAATGCACGTTATATTGCTAACAATATAAGTAATAAGTATAACTATTACAGTTCTAGCGATAATAATCGCACTATATGGGTAATAATGCATGTTATATTGATAATATCGGGAGTAATAAGTATATTTATTACAGTTCTATCGATAATAACTGCATAATATGGGTAATAATGCATGTTATATTGATGATGATAAAAGTAATAAGTACATTTATTATAGTTCTATCGATAATAACTGCATAATATGTGTAGTAATGCATGTTATATTGATGATAATGAAAGTAGTAAGTATATTTATTACAGTTCTAGCGATAATAACTGCATTATATGGGTAATAATGCATGTTATATAGATAATATTGGGAGTAATAAGTATAATTATTATAGTTCTAGCGATAATAATAGTAAAATATGGCTAATAGTGCATGTTATATTGATAATAATAAAAGTAATATGTATATTTATTCCAATTCTATCGATAATAACTGCATAATATGGGTAATAATGCATGTTACATTGATGACAATAAAAGTAATACGAATATTTATTATAGTTCTAGCGATAATAACTGCATAATATGCGTAATAATGCATGTTATATTGATAATAATATAAGTAATAAGTATAATTATTACAGTTCTAGCGATAATAACTGCATTATATGGGGCATAATGGACGGTATATTGATAATATCGGGAGTAATAAGTATATTTATTATAGTTCTAGCGATAATAACTGCATAATATAGGTAATGATGCATGTTATATTGATAATAATAAAAGTAATAAGTATATTTATTATAGTTCTATCAATAATAACTGCATAATATGGGTAATAATGCATGTTATATTGATAATATTGGGAGTAATAAGTATAATTATTATAGTTCTAGCGATAATAATAGTAAAATATGGCTAATAGTGCATGTTATATTGATAATAATAAAAGTAATAAGTATATTTATTACAGTTCTATCGATAATAACTGCATAATATGGGTAATAATGCATGTTATATTGATAATAATATAAGTAATAAGTATAATTATTACAGTTCTAGCGATAATAACTGCATTATATGGGTAATAATGCATGTTATATTGATAATAATAAAAGTAATAAGTATATTTATTATAGTTCTAGCGATAATAACTGCATTATATGGGTAATAATGCATGTTATATTGAGAATAATATAAGTAATAAGTATAATTATTACTGTTCTAGCGATAATACTAGTAAAATATGGCTAAGAGTGCATGTTATATTGATAATAATAAAAGTAAGAAGTATATTTATTATACTTCTGTCGATAATAACTGCATTATATGGGTAATAATGCATGTTATATTGATAATAATATAAGTAATAAGTATAATTATTACAGTTCTAGCGATAATAACTCCATTATATGGGTAATAATGCATGTTATATTGATAATATCGGGAGTAATAAGTATATTTATTATAGTTCGAGCGATAATAACTGCATATTATAGGTAATGATGCATGTTATATTGATAATAATAAAAGTAATAAGTATATTTATTATAGTTCTATCAATAATAACTGCATAATATGGGTAATAATGCACGTTATATTGCTAACAATATAAGTAATAAGTATAACTATTACAGTTCTAGCGATAATAATCGCACTATATGGGTAATAATGCATGTTATATTGATAATATCGGGAGTAATAAGTATATTTATTACAGTTCTATCGATAATAACTGCATAATATGGGTAATAATGCATGTTATATTGATGATGATAAAAGTAATAAGTACATTTATTATAGTTCTATCGATAATAACTGCATAATATGTGTAGTAATGCATGTTATATTGATGATAATGAAAGTAGTAAGTATATTTATTACAGTTCTAGCGATAATAACTGCATTATATGGGTAATAATGCATGTTATATAGATAATATTGGGAGTAATAAGTATAATTATTATAGTTCTAGCGATAATAATAGTAAAATATGGCTAATAGTGCATGTTATATTGATAATAATAAAAGTAATATGTATATTTATTCCAATTCTATCGATAATAACTGCATAATATGGGTAATAATGCATGTTACATTGATGACAATAAAAGTAATACGAATATTTATTATAGTTCTAGCGATAATAACTGCATAATATGCGTAATAATGCATGTTATATTGATAATAATATAAGTAATAAGTATAATTATTACAGTTCTAGCGATAATAACTGCATTATATGGGGCATAATGGACGGTATATTGATAATATCGGGAGTAATAAGTATATTTATTATAGTTCTAGCGATAATAACTGCATAATATAGGTAATGATGCATGTTATATTGATAATAATAAAAGTAATAAGTATATTTATTATAGTTCTATCAATAATAACTGCATAATATGGGTAATAATGCATGTTATATTGATAATATTGGGAGTAATAAGTATAATTATTATAGTTCTAGCGATAATAATAGTAAAATATGGCTAATAGTGCATGTTATATTGATAATAATAAAAGTAATAAGTATATTTATTACAGTTCTATCGATAATAACTGCATAATATGGGTAATAATGCATGTTATATTGATAATAATATAAGTAATAAGTATAATTATTACAGTTCTAGCGATAATAACTGCATTATATGGGAAATAATGCATGTTATATTGATAATATCGGCAGTAATAAGTATATTTATTACAGTTCTATCGATAATAACTGCATAATATGGGTAATAATGCATGTTATATTGATAATAATATAAGCAATAAGTATAATTATTACAGTTGTAGCGATAATAACTGCATTATATGGGTAGTAATGCATGTTATATTGATAATATCGGGAGTAATAAGTATAATTATTATAGTTCTAGCGATAATAATAGTAAAATATGGCTAATAGTGCATGTTATATTGATAATAATAAAAGTAATAAGTATATTTATTACAGTTCTATCGATAATAACTGCATAATATGGGTAATAATGCATGTTATATTGATAATAATATAAGTAATAAGTATAATTATTACAGTTCTAGCGATAATAACTGCATTATATGGGAAATAATGCATGTTATATTGATAATATCGGCAGTAATAAGTATAATTATTACAGTTCTAGCGATAATAACTGCATTATATGGGTAATAATGCATGTTATATTGATAATAATACAAGTAATAAGTATAATTATTACAGTTCTAGCGATAATAACTGCATTATATGGGAAATAATGCATGTTATATTGATAATATCGGCAGTAATAAGTATATTTATTACAGTTCTATCAATAATAACTGCATAATATGGGTAATAATGCATGTTATATTGCGAACAATATAAGTAATGAGTATAATTATAACAGTTCTAGCGATAACAATTGCACTATATGGGTAATAATGCATGTTATATTGATAATATCGGGAGTAATAAGTATATTTACTACAGTTCTATCGATAATAACTGCATAATATGGGTAATAATGCATGTTATATTGAGAATAATATAAGTAATAAGTATAATTATTACAGTTCTAGCGATAATAACTGCATTATATGCGTAATAATGCATGTTATATTGATAATATCGGGAGTAATAAGTATAATTATTGCAGTTCTAGAGATAATAACTGCATTATATGGGTAAGAATGCATGTTATATTGATGATAATAAAAGTAATACGTATATTTATTATAGTTCTAGCGATAATAACTGCATAATATGGGTAATAATGCATGTTATATTGATAATAATATAAGTAATAAGTATAATTATTACAGTTCTAGCGATAGTAACTGCATTATATGGGAAATAATGCATGTTATATTGATAATATCGGCAGTAATAAGTATATTTATTACAGTTCTATCGATAATAACTGCATAATATGGGTAATAATGCATGTTATATTGATAATAATATAAGCAATAAGTATAATTATTACAGTTTTAGCGATAATAACTGCATTATATGGGTAGTAATGCATGTTATATTGATAATATCGGGAGTAATAAGTATAATTATTATAGTTCCAGCGATAATAATGGTAAAATATGGCTAATAGTGCATGTTATATTGATAATAATAAAAGTAATAAGTATATTTATTACAGTTCTATCGATAATAACTGCATAATATGGGTAATAATGCATGTTATATTGATAATATTGGGAGTAATAACTATAATTATTATAGTTCTAGCGATAATAATAGTAAAATATGGCTAATAGTGCATGTTATATTGATAATAATAAAAGTAATAAGTATAATTATTACAGTTCTAGCGATAATAACTGCATTATATGGGTAATAATGGATGTTATATTGATAATATCGGGAGTAATAAGTATATTTATTATAGTTCTAGCGATAATAACTGCATAATATAGGTAATGATGCATGTTATATTGATAATAATAAAAGTAATAAGTATATTTATTATAGTTCTATCAATAATAACTGCATAATATGGGTAATAATGCACGTTATATTGATAATATTGGGAGTAATAAGTATAATTATTATAGTTCTAGCGATAATAATAGTAAAATATGGCTAATAGTGCATGTTATATTGATAATAATAGAAGTAATAAGTATATTTATTACAGTTCTATCGATAATAACTGCATAATATGGGTAATAATGCATGTTATGTTGATGATAATAAAAGTAATACGTATATTTATTATAGTTCTAGCGATAATAACTGCATAATATGGGTAATAATGCATGTTATATTGAGAATAATATAAGTAATAAGTATAATTATTACAGTTCTAGCGATAATAACTGCATTATATGCGTAATAATGCATGTTATATTGATAATATCGGGAGTAATAAGTATAATTATTGCAGTTCTAGAGATAATAACTGCATTATATGGGTAAGAATGCATGTTATATTGATGATAATAAAAGTAATACGTATATTTATTATAGTTCTAGCGATAATAACTGCATAATATGGGTAATAATGCATGTTATATTGATAATAATATAAGTAATAAGTATAATTATTACAGTTCTAGCGATAGTAACTGCATTATATGGGTAATAATGGATGTTATATTGATAATCTCGGGAGTAATAAGTATATTTATTATACTTCTGTCGATAATAACTGCATTATATGGGTAATAATGCATGTTATATTGATAATAATATAAGTAATAAGTATAATTATTACAGTTCTAGCGATAATAACTCCATTATATGGGTAATAATGCATGTTATATTGATAATAATAAAAGTAATAAGTATATTTATTATAGTACTAGCGATAATAACTGCATTATATGGTTAATAATGCATGTTATATTGACAATATCGGGAGTAATAAGCACAATTATTATAGTTCTAGCGATAATAGTAGTAAAATATGGCTAATAGTGCATGTTATATTGATAATAATAAAAGTAATGAGTATATTTATTATAGTTCTATCGATAATAACTGCATAATATGGGTAATAATGCATGTTATATTGATGATAATAAAAGTAGTAAGTATATTTATTATAGTTCTAGCGATTATAACTGCATAATATGGGTAATAATGCATGTTATATTGAGAATAATATAAGTAATAAGTATAATTATTACAGTTCTAGCGATAATACTAGTAAAATATGGCCAAGAGTGCCTGTTATATTGATAATAATAAAAGTAAGAAGTATATTTATTATACTTCTGTCGATAATAACTGCATTATATGGGTAATAATGCATGTTATATTGATAATAATATAAGTAATAAGTATAATTATTACAGTTCTAGCGATAATAACTCCATTATATGGGTAATAATGCATGTTATATTGATGATAATAAAAGTAGTAAGTATATTTATTATAGTTCTAGCGATTATAACTGCATAATATGGGTAATAATGCATGTTATATTGATAATATCGGGAGTAATAAGTATAATTATTACAGTTCTAGAGATAATAACTGCATTATATGGGGAATAATGGATGTTATATTGATAATATCGGGAGTAATAAGTATAATTATTACAGTTCTAGCGATAATACTAGTAAAATATGGCTAAGAGTGCCTGTTATATTGATAATAATAAAAGTAATAAGTATATTTATTATACTTCTGTCGATAATAACTGCATAATATGGGTAGTAATCCATGTTATATTGATGATAATAAAAGTAATACGTATATTTATTATAGTTCTATCGATAATAACTGCCTAATATGGGTAATAATGCATGTTATATTGTTGATAATAAAAGTAATATGTATATTTATTATAGTTCTAGCGATAATAACTGCATAATATGGGTATTAATGCATGTTATATTGATAATAATATAAGTAATAAGTATAATTATTACAGTTCTAGCGATAATAACTGCATTATATGGGAAATAATGCATGTTATATTGATAATATCGGCAGTAATAAGTATATTTATTACAGTTCTATCGATAATAACTGCATAATATGGGTAATAATGCATGTTATATTGATAATAATATAAGCAATAAGTATAATTATTACAGTTTTAGCGATAATAACTGCATTATATGGGTAATAATGCATGTTATATAGATAATATTGGGAGTAATAAGTATAATTATTATAGTTCTAGCGACAATAATAGTAAAATATGGCTAATAGTGCATGTTATATTGATAATAATAAAAGTAATAAGTATATTTATTACAGTTCTATCGATAATAACTGCATAATATGGGTAATAATGCATGTTATATTGATAATATTGGGAGTAATGAGTATAATTATTATAGTTCTAGCGATAATAATAGTAAAATATGGCTAATAGTGCATGTTATATTGATAATAATAAAAGTAATAAGTATAATTATTACAGTTCTAGCGATAATAACTGCATTATATGGGTAATAATGGATGTTATATTGATAATATCGGGAGTAATAAGTATATTTATTATAGTTCTAGCGATAATAACTGCATAATATAGGTAATGATGCATGTTATATTGATAATAATAAAAGTAATAAGTATATTTATTATAGTTCTATCAATAATAACTGCATAATATGGGTAATAATGCACGTTATATTGATAACAATATAAGTAATAAGTATAATTATTACAGTTCCAGCGATAATAAGTGCACTATATGGGTAATAATGCATGTTATATTGATAATATCGGGAGTAATAGGTATATTTATTACAGTTCTATCGTTAATAACTGCATAATATGGGTAATAATGCATGTTATATTGAGAATAATATAAGTAATAAGTATAATTATTACAGTTCTAGCGATAATAACTGCATTATATGCGTAATAATGCATGTTATATTGATAATATCGGGAGTAATAAGTACAATTATTGCAGTTCTAGAGATAATAACTGCATTATATGGGTAAGAATGCATGTTATATTGATGATAATAAAAGTAATACGTATATTTATTATAGTTCTAGCGATAATAACTGCATAATATGGGTAATAATGCATGTTATATTGATAATAATATAAGTAATAAGTATAATTATTACAGTTCTAGCGATAGTAACTGCATTATATGGGTAATAATGGATGTTATATTGATAATATCGGGAGTAATAAGTATATTTATTATACTTCTGTCGATAATAACTGCATTATATGGGTAATAATGCATGTTATATTGATAATAATATAAGTAATAAGTATAATTATTACAGTTCTAGCGATAATAACTCCATTATATGGGTAATAATGCATGTTATATTGATAATAATAAAAGTAATAAGTATATTTATTATAGTTCTAGCGATAATAACTGCATTATATGGGTAATAATGCATGTTATATTGACAATATCGGGAGTAATAAGCACAATTATTATAGTTCTAGCGATAATAGTAGTAAAATATGGCTAATAGTGCATGTTATATTGATAATAATAAAAGTAATGAGTATATTTATTATAGTTCTATCGATAATAACTGCATAATATGGGTAATAATGCATGTTATATTGATAATATTGGGAGTAATAAGTATAATTATTATAGTTCTAGCGATAATAATAGTAAAATATGGCTAATAGTGCATGTTATATTGATAATAATAAAAGTAATAAGTATAATTATTACAGTTCTAGCGATAATAACTGCATTATGTGGGTAATAATGCATGTTATATTGATAATATTGGGAGTAATAAGTATAATTATTATAGCTCTAGCGATAATAATGGTAAAACATTGCTAATAGTGCAGGTTATATTGATAATAATAAAAGTAATAAGTATATTTATTACAGTTCTATCGATAATAACTGCATAATATGGGTAATAATGCATGTTATGTTGATGATAATAAAAGTAATACGTATATTTATTATAGTTCTAGCGATAATAACTGCATAATATGGGTAATAATGCATGTTATATTGATAATAATATAAGTAATAAGTATAATTATTATAGTTCTATCAATAATAACTGCATAATATTTGTAATAATGCACGTTATATTGCTAACAATATAAGAAATAAGTAAAATTATTACAGCTCTAGCGATAATAACTGCATAATATGGGTAATAATGCATGTTATATTGATAATAAAATAAGTAATAAGTATAATTATTACAGTTCTAGCGATAATAACTGCATTATATGGGTCATAATGGATGTTATATTGATAATATCGGGAGTAATAAGTATATTTATTATAGTTCTAGCGATAATAACTGCATAGTATAGGTAATGATGCATGTTATATTGATAATAATAAAAGTAATAAGTATATTTATTATAGTTCTATCAATAATAACTGCATAATATGGGTAATAATGCATGTTATATTGCTAACAATATAAGTAATGAGTATAATTATAACAGTTCTAGCGATAACAATTGCACTATATGGGTAATAATGCATGTTATATTGATAATATCGGGAGTAATAAGTATATTTACTACAGTTCTATCGATAATAACTGCATAATATGGGTAATAATGCATGTTATATTGAGAATAATATAAGTAATAAGTATAATTATTACAGTTCTAGCGATAATAACTGCATTATATGCGTAATAATGCATGTTATATTGATAATATCGGGAGTAATAAGTATAATTATTGCAGTTCTAGAGATAATAACTGCATTATATGGGTAAGAATGCATGTTATATTGATGATAATAAAAGTAATACGTATATTTATTATAGTTCTAGCGATAATAACTGCATAATATGGGTAATTTTTTTTTTGTTTTGGGAAGGGAAACAGGGGAAATCTTCTAAAGATCCCCGGGGCTAGGCCACGTGCCCCGGGGTATGCCGGATTTCTACCGGCTAAAACCCCTAACCCTCGCTGTGACTTTAGTCCCCCCCGGAACTGTTTTTCACATTACTTCAGGGGGGAGTCACCTGTTGTGCGATTTCGCACGTCTCAAGTGAGATGCCCTCACGACAAAAGGTGGCCTGTTAGGAGCTATTTTAACTTGCCGATGGAATCCCCTACACTGGGTTTAGGGGATTCCATCGGCTCTCCTCCGTCTTCTTCTGCTGGAGCAGCCGTCGCACGTAGGTGCCAACGGCGCTCCAGTGCTGCAAAGTTTGCAGCATCACCCCCACGATGATGTCGGGGGTGATGGGGCCAACCTCCTGTTGGAGGGCATCCCGCTCAGCCGTCCAGCGGCGGCAGGCGAAGAGGGTGTGCTCAGCACTATCCTCCGCACCCTGGCAGCCGTAACCACACATCGGCGAGGTGGCCTTACCCATCCTAAAAAGGTAGGCACGGAAGTATCCATGCCCACTAAGGAACTGGGTAAGGTAGTAACCCACCTCGCCGTGCTTTCTGGATACCCAAGGGGCTAGACATGTAATGAGCCTAGCTGTCCAACGCCCCCGGGTCTCCTCATTCCAACGTTGCTGCCAGCGGTGCAGAGTGGCTTCACGAGCCACCCTCTTCGCCTCGGCCTTCTCCTGACCATTCCTTTTGGCCCCATAGACCTGCTGACGCTCATGAGCGAGCAGGTCTATGGGGACCATACCGGCTATCACCAACACAGCTGGCTCCGCGACAGTCCTGTAAGAACAGGCTACCCGGAGCGCGCACCTTCTCTGAACCGCCGCGAGTCTGCGGCGGTACTTCTCGAAGCGGAGAGCTCCTGCCCAAATCTCCGAGCCATACAAAAGTATGGACTCGGCGGTGGACACCAGGAGCCTCCGCTTCGCCGGCTTTGGACCTCCAATGTTCGCCATGAGGCGGGCTAAGGACGACGCGGTTGCCGCCGCCCTGTCGGCCGCCTGCCGTATATGTGCCCAGAAGGTCCTCTTGGAATCAAGGAGGACCCCCAGGTACTTCACGGCGGCCTTGGCTAAGATGGTATGGATCCCCACCTTGAATGGTATCTCGGTGGGGATCCTTCGCCTTGACAGGATGACGAGCTCGGTCTTCTCGGTTGCTAGCCGAAGACCTGCGTCGCCCATCCATCTCTCCACCCGCCTCATGACCTGATTCAGGCCAAACTGTGCGCGCTCCGTGTCGCGGGCGACAATTACTGCCGCAATGTCGTCCGCGTAGCCCACCAGGAACGCCTCGCTGGGGAACTCAATCCGCAGGATGGCGTCGTAGAACGCGTTCCAGAGGTCTGGTCCTAGAATGGACCCCTGTGCCACTCCTGCGGAGACTTTTTTCCTCCGCCGCCCCTCGACCGTGTCGTAAACAAGGACACGGTCAGAGAGGTAATCCTCCATCATGCGGAGGAGATAGTCCGGCACCTGGAAAGTGTTCTCCAGGGCCGCGAGTATCCCCATCCAACTCACCGAGTTAAAGGCGTTCCTGACATCCAGCGTGGCTACGAGGACGACATGCCAGCTGTGTCGGTTCCCGGTCTCCGCCTTTTCGGCGGCGTCTAGGACCTCCCGTAGGGCGTCGACGGTAGACCTTCCGCGACGGAAGCCAAACTGTCGACCCGATAGATCGCCCGCCTCCCGGAAAGCGTCCAGGAGGCGGGGCCTAATCATCTTCTCGAGCAGCTTACCGGCCGCGTCCAGCATACAAATAGGTCTGTATGCCGACGGACCGGTAAGCTGCTCCTTGCCTTTAGAAATGAGCGCAAGGCGCTGCACTTTCCATCGGGTCGGCCAGAGGCCGCAACCCAGACATGCATTGAGCAAAGCCAGCAGAGGTCCTGGGTGAAGCTGAACAGCCAGTTTCACAATCTCTGCTGGAATGCCGTCTGGGCCCGGGGCTTTCCTATTGCGGAAGGTCCGGGCTGCATTCTGCATCGACTGCATGGTGAAGGGGGGGAACTCCTTCACCTGCAGCCCTGCTGACCGTCGCGCCCTTGCCGGGTGGTCCGGAAAAAGGGCGTCCACGATTGCCGATGCCTCGTCTGCGGGTAATACCGCGGGGCCGTTTTGGGCACCGATCTTGCGACGCACGATTCGGTACCCTAGTCCCCACGGGTCACGGTTGACCTCCTCCCGGAGGTTGTCCCAGCAACGCCGTTGACTAACGCGAATCGCGTGGCGCAATTCGCGGCGCTTGGCCCTGTAGGATTCCCACAGGGCCTCGCCTTCGCCGGTGCGCCTGGCGCGCTGGGCTATTCGCCGCAGACGATGGCAGTCCCTCCGGAGGTTGGCGATGTCGCTCGACCACCAGTAGGCCGGCTGTCTGGCACTGCGTGGCCTTCCACGGCTCATCGACGCTTCGCACGCCGTGTGTATGGCGTGCATAGTTGCGCCAACGAGCCGCTCTAACGATAGCCGGGATAATGGCTCTCCGTTGAGCTGCGGGATGGACTGCAGCGCAACTTGGAGAGCCTCTCCAAACTTCTCCTTCTGGAGCGTCTTAATGTTCCACCCTCTAACAGGGGGTGGAAGGACGCTCCTCCGTTGTTTCCCGACTATCCGGAAAGCTACGTACTGGTGGTCACTCCCCGTGTAGTCCTCGATGACTCTCCAGTCATCGACACGGGGCGCGACATCCTCAGAAGCCATCGTGATATCCACGATGGTCTCCTGGTAACCAAACCTCCGGAAGGTCGTGGACGACCCTCGGTTAAGGATCACCAGGTTCTGGCGCGCCGCCAACTCGACGACGTGCCGTCCCCTGGTGTCCGGTCTGGGCATTCCCCACTCGACCGCCTTCGCGTTGAAGTCCCCTCCGATCACACATCCGCCCCCAATGGCTTGGATGGTGTCTTCGAGGACCTCAACCTTCTCGCGAAACTCCGCGATGCGGTCGTTAGGGGAGAGGTAGACGCTCACCAGCGTCACACCCTCTCCCCTTACCCAGACATGTCCGGCGCCTGCGCCGTGCGACTGGACCCGGAACTTGGACGGATCCGGGATCCAGATCGCAGCGGTACCCAACGTGTCAGCGAACCACGTTGGTCCTTCCCGAGCACGATACGGTTCACTGAGCAGGAGAATATCTATCTCCTTCTCTCGCCGCATCTGCTCAAGAAGGGCGTCCGCGACTCGGCTGCGGTTCAAGTTGGCTTGGAACACCTTAGCCATTGCGCTGCTTAGCGTTGGCTAAGGCGTCGCGGTACGCCTTACAGGCGCCGGACCCTAACACATGCTGTAGGTCTGCGCCCTTGAGACCATGGTCGGCGCAGACCACACACCTCGGCGGCTTCTGACAGCCCTTGGCTGCATGGCCTTTCTCCCCGCACCGGTAGCAGTTATTCTGCCGGTCCGGGCCCTTGCAACCGCGCGCCAGGTGCTCGTATCCCAGGCACCTGAAGCAGCGCGCGGCTACCGTCCTCTTTCTGGGACGGGATATCACCATCCCGACCCTCAAACGGCCGCAATCCAATATCTTGGCTGCGGCCCGCTCCTCGAGCTCGACTATTGCCAATTTCTGGCCCCGGGCATTCTCCTTCGTGACATGCACCCGCATGTCGCCGGCAGAGTCGCCCAATTCCTTCCTGAGGGCCTCTTCCACCTCACTAGCTGTGGTGAGGCAGTCTAAGTCCCTCAGTTCAATTGTTTCCTTGGGCTCCATCCGGCGGACTGTGCCAGCGGTGCCCAGGGCCCCCTTTAGAGCCTCACTGAATGAGGCCTTCTGCTCAGGATTTGCAGCCCCTGCTAATTCGAGAAGGACTTCACCCCCCCTCGTTTGCCGGATCGATTTAATTTCAATTCCGGCCTCCTCCGGTTTTACGCTGGCGCGTAATTTCGCCAGCACTTGAGCGTAGCTCGTGCCCGCCGCCGGCTTAACCGCCAAAGCGGCTGCGCGGCGTTTGCGACGCGGCTTCCTCTTCTTCTCCTTCTTTTGGTTATCTGCCTCCATGGAGGCAGAGGTAGTCGCCTTGTCCGCGGCGATGGCGGCCGCCGTGTGAGGCGCGGCGGGTTTTTGCGGCTTCGATTTACGGCGTGCCACCACGCTCCATGCTTCGTCGCCATCCCTCAGCCTTTTCTCAGCAGGGGATGGCTGGGATGCGGGGCTGGAGGTTATCTCCCGCGTCCTTTTTCTGCCGCTGAGGTCCTGTGTCATGTGTGCGGACTGTGCCGCCTCAATAGCGTCCGCCAACTCCACCAAGCGCGGGAGACCATTCTTGATGGCCATGGCAACATTACGTTGCCTGGTCGTTGCCAAGGTCATCTCCGCTACGGTGTCGCGGAGTTGCTTCAAAAGGGCCCCAATTATTGAGGCCTCTGTGGCGGAAGGAACCGGCTGTGGGGCCAGAACCGGTTCCGCCGGCGTCTCCTCAGCAGGCACCGGAGTACCCTCACCTGCAAACATCGGCGATCTCTCGCCGGATGGCGGTGGGCTCCGCGCCAGACTGCGGCGCGGCGTGAATGCCGCCGCCTCCATCTCCTTGACCTGCTCGAGGACATTTGCGCTCGTACCGCGCAAGCTCCTCCCTTCTTCAATAGGTGTTTGTTTGGACGCCATTTTATATCGATTACAGTTTTAACGACGGTTCGCGCATCATGCGAGCCACACCGCAGTGTGGCATCTATCCCCGCCGGTTAGAAACCCTAATTACGGATGTCGAAGCCGAGAAGCGGCTTTTCGGGAGGCCACCCCTATCGACACCAAGTGACTCTAATAAATAAAATGATACGGGATAGGCCCGCGCCATATATGATGCAAAAGGTTTAACGTCACCCCTATCGAAGGGACGCACCGGTATCCGACCCGGGTATTGCCCCAACCTCAGGCTAGACGGTGCTGTGGTTTAACCCCCACCAGCTCAGGTTATGAGGAACACTGGCCAGGTGATCCTCCATTCCTGCGCCCGATAGCACGGCTTCAACCCTTGCATTGGCTCCGTACAGCGAAGACATGAGCGGTTCTCCCACGTTGAACATGTGGTTTCACGGGATCTCTGCCGAACCCAAGTTGAGAGCGGACTTACATTTACCCTTATTACTCCCACAGAGGTCAGGTACTAACATCATGTCCCGCCACGGTCGGGGGGCTACTACTCCCCCCTTGGCTAGTCTGCAAGGAATATCCACCGCGTACCAACCGCAGCCCATTCATTCATCCATTCACACACACATTTACACAGTTCTAGTTTTGGTCCGCGGGAGCTATTTTATTTCACTCCTACCCTCCACGCACTCCGAAGAGTACGTGGCGAGCATTCCCCTATCCGCCACCCGGGGACGCGTCCGATGGGGGACTAGGAACCCCACACGGAGCATAATATGGGTAATAATGCATGTTATATTGATAATATTGGGAGTAATAAGTATAATTATTATAGCTCTAGCGATAATAATGGTAAAACATTGCTAATAGTGCATGTTATATTGATAATAATAAAAGTAATAAGTATATTTATTACAGTTCTATCGATAATAACTGCATAATATGGGTAATAATGCATGTTATGTTGATGATAATAAAAGTAATACGTATATTTATTATAGTTCTAGCGATAATAACTGCATAATATGGGTAATAATGCATGTTATATTGATAATAATATAAGTAATAAGTATAATTATTACAGTTCTAGCGATAATAACTGAATTATATGGGTCATAATGGATGTTATATTGATAATATCGGGAGTAATAATTATATTTATTATAGTTCTAGCGATAATAACTGCATAGTATAGGTAATGATGCATGTTATATTGATGATAATAAAGGTAATACGTATATTTATTATAGTTCTAGCGATAATAACTGCATAATATGGGTAATAATGCATGTTATATTGATAATAATATAAGTAATAAGTATAATTATTACAGTTCTAGCGATAATAACTGCATTATATGGGAAATAATGCATGTTATATTGATAATATCGGCAGTAATAAGTATATTTATTACAGTTCTATCAATAATAACTGCATAATATGGGTAATAATGCATGTTATATTGCGAACAATATAAGTAATGAGTATAATTATAACAGTTCTAGCGATAACAATTGCACTATATGGGTAATAATGCATGTTATATTGATAATATCGGGAGTAATAAGTATATTTACTACAGTTCTATCGATAATAACTGCATAATATGGGTAATAATGCATGTTATATTGAGAATAATATAAGTAATAAGTATAATTATTACAGTTCTAGCGATAATAACTGCATTATATGCGTAATAATGCATGTTATATTGATAATATCGGGAGTAATAAGTATAATTATTGCAGTTCTAGAGATAATAACTGCATTATATGGGTAAGAATGCATGTTATATTGATGATAATAAAAGTAATACGTATATTTATTATAGTTCTAGCGATAATAACTGCATAATATGGGTAATAATGCATGTTATATTGATAATAATATAAGTAATAAGTATAATTATTACAGTTCTAGCGATAGTAACTGCATTATATGGGAAATAATGCATGTTATATTGATAATATCGGCAGTAATAAGTATATTTATTACAGTTCTATCGATAATAACTGCATAATATGGGTAATAATGCATGTTATATTGATAATAATATAAGCAATAAGTATAATTATTACAGTTTTAGCGATAATAACTGCATTATATGGGTAGTAATGCATGTTATATTGATAATATCGGGAGTAATAAGTATAATTATTATAGTTCCAGCGATAATAATGGTAAAATATGGCTAATAGTGCATGTTATATTGATAATAATAAAAGTAATAAGTATATTTATTACAGTTCTATCGATAATAACTGCATAATATGGGTAATAATGCATGTTATATTGATAATATTGGGAGTAATAACTATAATTATTATAGTTCTAGCGATAATAATAGTAAAATATGGCTAATAGTGCATGTTATATTGATAATAATAAAAGTAATAAGTATAATTATTACAGTTCTAGCGATAATAACTGCATTATATGGGAAATAATGGATGTTATATTGATAATATCGGGAGTAATAAGTATATTTATTATAGTTCTAGCGATAATAACTGCATAATATAGGTAATGATGCATGTTATATTGATAATAATAAAAGTAATAAGTATATTTATTATAGTTCTATCAATAATAACTGCATAATATGGGTAATAATGCACGTTATATTGATAATATTGGGAGTAATAAGTATAATTATTATAGTTCTAGCGATAATAATAGTAAAATATGGCTAATAGTGCATGTTATATTGATAATAATAGAAGTAATAAGTATATTTATTACAGTTCTATCGATAATAACTGCATAATATGGGTAATAATGCATGTTATGTTGATGATAATAAAAGTAATACGTATATTTATTATAGTTCTAGCGATAATAACTGCATAATATGGGTAATAATGCATGTTATATTGAGAATAATATAAGTAATAAGTATAATTATTACAGTTCTAGCGATAATAACTGCATTATATGCGTAATAATGCATGTTATATTGATAATATCGGGAGTAATAAGTATAATTATTGCAGTTCTAGAGATAATAACTGCATTATATGGGTAAGAATGCATGTTATATTGATGATAATAAAAGTAATACGTATATTTATTATAGTTCTAGCGATAATAACTGCATAATATGGGTAATAATGCATGTTATATTGATAATAATATAAGTAATAAGTATAATTATTACAGTTCTAGCGATAGTAACTGCATTATATGGGTAATAATGGATGTTATATTGATAATCTCGGGAGTAATAAGTATATTTATTATACTTCTGTCGATAATAACTGCATTATATGGGTAATAATGCATGTTATATTGATAATAATATAAGTAATAAGTATAATTATTACAGTTCTAGCGATAATAACTCCATTATATGGGTAATAATGCATGTTATATTGATAATAATAAAAGTAATAAGTATATTTATTATAGTACTAGCGATAATAACTGCATTATATGGGTAATAATGCATGTTATATTGACAATATCGGGAGTAATAAGCACAATTATTATAGTTCTAGCGATAATAGTAGTAAAATATGGCTAAGAGTGCCTGTTATATTGATAATAATAAAAGTAATAAGTATATTTATTATACTTCTGTCGATAATAACTGCATAATATGGGTAGTAATCCATGTTATATTGATGATAATAAAAGTAATACGTATATTTATTATAGTTCTATCGATAATAACTGCCTAATATGGGTAATAATGCATGTTATATTGCTGATAATAAAAGTAATATGTATATTTATTATAGTTCTAGCGATAATAACTGCATAATATGGGTATTAATGCATGTTATATTGATAATAATATAAGTAATAAGTATAATTATTACAGTTCTAGCGATAATAACTGCATTATATGGGAAATAATGCATGTTATATTGATAATATCGGCAGTAATAAGTATATTTATTACAGTTCTATCGATAATAACTGCATAATATGGGTAATAATGCATGTTATATTGATAATAATATAAGCAATAAGTATAATTATTACAGTTTTAGCGATAATAACTGCATTATATGGGTAATAATGCATGTTATATAGATAATATTGGGAGTAATAAGTATAATTATTATAGTTCTAGCGACAATAATAGTAAAATATGGCTAATAGTGCATGTTATATTGATAATAATAAAAGTAATAAGTATATTTATTACAGTTCTATCGATAATAACTGCATAATATGGGTAATAATGCATGTTATATTGATAATATTGGGAGTAATAAGTATAATTATTATAGTTCTAGCGATAATAATAGTAAAATATGGCTAATGGTGCATGTTATATTGATAATAATAAAAGTAATAAGTATAATTATTACAGTTCTAGCGATAATAACTGCATTATATGGGTAATAATGGATGTTATATTGATAATATCGGGAGTAATAAGTATATTTATTATAGTTCTAGCGATAATAACTGCATAATATAGGTAATGATGCATGTTATATTGATAATAATAAAAGTAATAAGTATATTTATTATAGTTCTATCAATAATAACTGCATAATATGGGTAATAATGCACGTTATATTGATAACAATATAAGTAATAAGTATAATTATTACAGTTCCAGCGATAATAAGTGCACTATATGGGTAATAATGCATGTTATATTGATAATATCGGGAGTAATAGGTATATTTATTACAGTTCTATCGTTAATAACTGCATAATATGGGTAATAATGCATGTTATATTGAGAATAATATAAGTAATAAGTATAATTATTACAGTTCTAGCGATAATAACTGCATTATATGCGTAATAATGCATGTTATATTGATAATATCGGGAGTAATAAGTATAATTATTGCAGTTCTAGAGATAATAACTGCATTATATGGGTAAGAATGCATGTTATATTGATGATAATAAAAGTAATACGTATATTTATTATAGTTCTAGCGATAATAACTGCATAATATGGGTAATAATGCATGTTATATTGGTAATAATATAAGTAATAAGTATAATTATCACAGTTCTAGCGATAGTAACTGCATTATATGGGTAATAATGGATGTTATATTGATAATATCGGGAGTAATAAGTATATTTATTATACTTCTGTCGATAATAACTGCATTATATGGGTAATAATGCATGTTATATTGATAATAATATAAGTAATAAGTATAATTATTACAGTTCTAGCGATAATAACTCCATTATATGGGTAATAATGCATGTTATATTGATAATAATAAAAGTAATAAGTATATTTATTATAGTTCTAGCGATAATAACTGCATTATATGGGTAATAATGCATGTTATATTGACAATATCGGGAGTAATAAGCACAATTATTATAGTTCTAGCGATAATAGTAGTAAAATATGGCTAATAGTGCATGTTATATTGATAATAATAAAAGTAATGAGTATATTTATTATAGTTCTATCGATAATAACTGCATAATATGGGTAATAATGCATGTTATATTGATGATAATAAAAGTAGTAAGTATATTTATTATAGTTCTAGCGATTATAACTGCATAATATGGGTAATAGTGCATGTTATATTGATGATAATAAAAGTACTAAGGTTAATTATTACAGTTTTAGCGATAATAACTGCATTATATGCGTAATAATGGATGTTATAATGATAATATCGGGAGTAATAAGTATAATTATTACAGTTCTAGCGATAATAACTGCATTATATGGGTAATAATGCACGTTATATTGCTAATAATATAAGTAATAAGTGTAATTATAACAGTTCTAGCGATAATAACTGCATTATATGGGCAATAATGCATGTTATACTGATAATAATAAAAGTAATACGTATATTTATTATAGTTCTATGGATAATAACTGCATAATATGGGTAATAATGCATGTTATATTGATGATAATGAAAGTAGTGGGTATATTCATTACAGTTCTAGCGATAATAACTGCATTATATGCGTAATAATGCATGTTATATTGATAATATCGGGTGTAATAAGTATAATTATTACAGTTCTAGCGATAATAATAGTAAAATATGGCTAATAGTGCATGTTATATTGATAATAATAAAAGTAATAAGTATATTTGTTACAGTTCTATCGATAATAACTGCATAATATGGGTGCTAATGCATGTTATGTTGATGATAATAAAAGTAATACGTATATTTACTACAGTTCTAGCGATAGTAACTAAATTATGTGGGTAATAGTGCACGTTATATTGCTAATAATATAAGTAATAAGTATAATTATTACAGTTCTAGCGATAATAACTGCATAATATGGGTAGTAATGCACGTTACATTGCTAATAGTGTAAGTAATAAGTATAATTATTACAGTTCTAGCGATAATAACTGCATAATACGGGTAATAATGCATGCTATATTGATGACAATAAATGTAATAACTATATTTATTATAGTTCCAGCGATAATAACTGCATAATATGGGTAATGATGCACGTTATATTGACAATGTCGCGAGTAATAAGTATAATTATTATAGTTGAAGCGATAATAATAGTAAAATATGGCTAATAGTGCATGTTATATTGATAATAACAAAAGTAATAAGTATATTTATTATAGTTCTATCTATAATAACTGCATAATATGGGTACTAATGCATGTTATGTTGATGATAATAAAAGTAATACGTATATTTATTACAGTTCTAGCGATAATAACTGCATTATATGGGTAATAATGCATGTTATATTGATAATAATATAAGTAATAAGTATAATTATTACAGTTCTAGCGATAATAACTGCATTATATGGGTAATAATGCACGTTATATTGCTAATAATATAAGTAATAAGTATAATTATTACAGTTCTAGCGATAATAACTGCATAATATGGGTAATAATGCACGTTACATTGCTAATAGTGTAAGTAATAAGTATAATTATTACAGTTCTAGCGATAATAACTGCATTATATGGGTAATAATGCATGTTATATTGATAATAATAAAAGTAATAAGTATATTTATTATAGTTCTAGCGATTATAACTGCATAATATGGGTAATAATGCATGTTATATTGATAATATCGGGAGTAATAAGTATATTTATTATAGTTCTAGCGATAGTAACTGCATAATATGGGTAATATTGCATGTTACATTGATAATAATATAAGTAATAAGTATAATTATTACAGTTCTAGCGAGAATAACTGCATAATATGGGTAATAATGCATGTTATATTGATAATATCGGGAGTAATAAGTATAATTATTATAGTTCTAGCGATAATAACTGCATAATATGGGTAATAATGCATGTTACACTGATAACAAATATAAGTAATAAGTATAATTATTACAGTTCTAGCGATAATAATTGCACTATATCGGTAATAATGCATGTTATATTGATAATATCGGGAGTAATAAGTACAATTATTATAGTTCTAGCGATAATAATAGTAAAATATGGCTAATAGTGCATGTTATATTCATAATGATAAAAGTCATAAGTATGTTTATTATAGTTCTATCGATAATAACTGCATAATATGGGTAATAATGCATGTTATATTGATAATATCGGGAGTAATAAGTATAATTATTATAGTTCTAGCGATAATAATAGTAAAATATGGCTAATAGTGCATGTTATATTGATAATGATAAAAGTAATAAGTATGTTTATTATAGTTCTATCGATAATAACTGCATAATATGGGTAATAATGCATGTTATATTGATAATATCGGGAGCAATAAGTATAATTATTATAGTTCTAGCGATAATAATGGTAAAATATGGCTAATAGTGCATGTTATATTGATAACAATAAAAGTAATAAGTATGTTTATTATAGTTCTATCGATAATAACTGCATAATATGGGTAATAATGCATGTTATATTGATAATATCGGGAGTAATAAGTATAATTATTATAGTTCTAGCGATAATAACTGCATAATATGGGTAATAATGCATGTTACATTGATAATAATATAAGTAATAAGTATAATTATTACAGTTCTAGCGATAATAATTGCACTATATCGGTAATAATGCATGTTATATTGATAATATCGGGAGTAATAAGTATAATTATTATAGTTCTAGCGATAATAATAGTAAAATATGGCTAATAGTGCATGTTATATTGATAATAATAAAAGTAATAAGTATGTTTATTATAGTTCTATCGATAATAACTGCATAATATGGGTAATAATGCATGTTACACTGATAACAAATATAAGTAATAAGTATAATTATTACAGTTCTAGCGATAATAATTGCACTATATCGGTAATAATGCATGTTATATTGATAATATCGGGAGTAATAAGTATAATTATTATAGTTCTAGCGATAATAATAGTAAAATATGGCTAATAGTGCATGTTATATTGATAATGATAAAAGTAATAAGTATGTTTATTATAGTTCTATCGATAATAACTGCATAATATGGGTAATAATGCATGTTATATTGATAATATCGGGAGTAATAAGTATAATTATTATAGTTCTAGCGATAATAACTGCATAATATGGGTAATAATGCATGTTACATTGATAATAATATAAGTAATAAGTATAATTATTACAGTTCTAGCGATGATAACTGCATTATATGGGTAATAATACATGTTATATTGATAATATCGGGAGTAATAAGTATAATTATTATAGTTCTAGCGATAATAATGGTAAAATATGGCTAATAGTGCATGTTATATTGATAATAATAAAAGTAATAAGTATGTTTATTATAGTTCTATCGATAATAACTGCATAATATGGGTAATAATGCATGTTATATTGATAATATCGGGAGTAATAAGTATAATTATTACAGTTCTAGCGATAATAATAGTAAAATATGGCTAATAGTGCATGTTATATTGATATTAATAAAAGTAATAAGTATATTTATTATAGTTCTATCGATAATAACTGCATAATATGGGTAATAAGACATGTTATATTGATGATAATAAAAGTAGTATGTATATTTATTATAGTTCTAGCGATTATAACTGCATAATATGGGTAATAATGCATGTTATATTGAGAATAATATAAGTAATAAGTATAATTATTGCAGTTCTAGCGATAATAACTGCATTATATGGGTAATAATGCATATTATATTGATAATATTGGGAGTAATAAGTATAATTATTATAGTTCTAGCGATAATAATAGTAAAATATGGCTAATAGTGCACGTTATATTGATAATAATAAAAGTAATAAGTATGTTTATTATAGTTCTATCGATAATAACTGCATAATATGGGTAATAATGCATGTTATATTGATAATATCGGGAGTAATAAGTATAATTATTATAGTTCTAGCGATAATAACTGCATAATATGGGTAATAATGCATGTTACACTGATAACAAATATAAGTAATAAGTATAATTATTACAGTTCTAGCGATAATAATTGCACTATATCGGTAATAATGCATGTTATATTGATAATATCGGGACTAATAAGTATAATCATTATAGTTCTAGCGATAATAATAGTAAAATATGGCTAATAGTATATGTTAAATTGATAATAATAAAAGTAATAAGTGTATTTATTATAGTTCTATCAATAATAACTGCATAATATGGGTAATAATGCATGTTATATTGCTAACAATATAAGTAATAAGTATAATTATTACAGTTCTTGCGATAATAATTGCACTATATGGGTAATAATGCATGTTATATTGATAATATCGGGAGTAATAAGTATAATTATTATAGTTCTAGCGATAATAATAGTAAAATATGGCTAATAGTGCATGTTATATTGATAATAATAAAAGTAATAAGTATGTTTATTATAGTTCTATCGATAATAACTGCATAATATGGGTAATAATGCATGTTATATTGATAATTATATAAGTAATAAGTATAATTATTACAGTTCTAGCGATAATAACTGCATTATATGGGTAATAATGAATGTTATATTGATAATATCGGGAGTAATAAGTATATTTATTATAGTTCTAGCGATAGTAACTGCATAATATAGGTAATAATGCATGTTATATTGATAATAATATAAGTAATAAGTATAATTATTACAGTTCTAGCGATAATAACTGCATTATATGGGTAATAATGCATGTTATATTGACAATATCGGGAGTAATAAGTACAATTATTATATTTCTAGTGATAATAGTAGTAAAATATGGCTAATAGTGGTTGTTATATTGATAATAATAAAAGTAATAAGTATATTTAATATAGTTCTATCGATAATAACTGCATAATATGGGTAAGAATGCATGTTATATTGATGATAATAAAAGTAGTAAGTATATTTATTATAGTTCTAGCGATTATAACTGCATAATATGGGTAATAATGCATGTTATATTGAGAATAATATAAGTAATAAATATAATTATTACAGTTCTAGCGATAATACTAGTAAAATATGGCTAAGAGTGCCTGTTATATTGATAATAATAAAAGTAAGAAGTATATTTATTATACTTCTGTCGATAATAACTGCATTATATGGGTAATAATGCATGTTATATTGATAATAATATAAGTAATAAGTATAATTATTACAGTTCTAGCGATAATAACTCCATTATATGGGTAATAATGCATGTTATATTGATGATAATAAAAGTAGTAGGTATATTTATTATAGTTCTAGCGATTATAACTGCATAATATGGGTAATAATGCATGTTATATTGATAATATCGGGAGTAATAAGTATAATTATTACAGTTCTAGAGATAATAACTGCATTATATGGGTAATAATGGATGTTATATTGATAATATCGGGAGTAATAAGTATAATTATTACAGTTCTAGCGATAATACTAGTAAAATATGGCTAAGAGTGCCTGTTATATTGATAATAATAAAAGTAATAAGTATATTTATTATACTTCTGTCGATAATAACTGCATAATATGGGTAATAATCCATGTTATATTGATGATAATAAAAGTAATACGTATATTTATTATAGTTCTATCGATAATAACTGCCTAATATGGGTAATAATGCATGTTATATTGCTGATAATAAAAGTAATATGTATATTTATTATAGTTCTAGCGATAATAACTGCATAATATGGGTAATAATGCATGTTATATTGATAATAATATAAGTAATCAGTATAATTATTACAGTTCTAGCGATAATAACTGCATTATATGGGTAATAATGGATGTTATATTGATAATATCGGGAGTAATAAGTATATTTATTATAGTTCGAGCGATAATAACTGCATAATATAGGTAATGATGCATGTTATATTGATAATAATAAAAGTAATAAGTATATTTATTATAGTTCTATCAATAATAACTGCATAATATGGGTAATAATGCACGTTATATTGCTAACAATATAAGTAATAAGTATAACTATTACAGTTCTAGCGATAATAATTGCACTATATGGGTAATAATGCATGTTATATTGATAATATCGGGAGTAATAAGTATATTTATTACAGTTCTATCGATAATAACTGCATAATATGGGTAATAATGCATGTTATAATGATGATAATAAAAGTAATACGTATATTTATTATAGTTCTAGCGATTATAACTGCATAATATGGGTAATAATGCATGTTACATTGATAATAATATAAGTAATAAGTATAATTATTACAGTTCTAGCGATAATAACTGCATTATGTGGGTAATAATGCATGTTATATTGATAATATTGGGAGTAATAAGTACAATTACTATAGTTCTAGCGATAATAATAGTAAAACATGGCTAATAGTGCATGTTATATTGATAATAATAAAAGTAATAAGTATATTTATTACAGTTCTATCGATAATAACTGCATAATATGGGTAATAATGCATGTTATATTGATAATATCGGGAGTAATAAGTATAATTATTATAGTTCTAGCGATAATAACTGCATAATATGGGTAATAATGCATGTTATATTGATAATAATATAAGTAATAAGTATAATTATTATAGTTCTATCATTAATAACTGCATAATATTTGTAATAATGCACGTTATGTTGCTAACAATATAAGAAATAAGTATAATTATTACAGTTCTAGCGATAATAACTGCATAATATGGGTAATAATGCATGTTATATTGATGATCATAAAAGTAATACGTATATTTATTATAGTTCTAGCGATAATAACTGCATTATATGGGTAATAACGCATGTTATATTGATAATATTGGGAGTAATAAGTATAATTGTTTTAGTTCTAGTGATAATAATAGTAAAATATGGCTAATAGTGCATGTTATATTGATAATAATAAAAGTAATAAGTATATTCATTACAGTTCCATCGATAATAACTGCATAATATGGGTAATAATGCATGTTATATTGATGATAATAAAAGTAGTAAGTATATTTATTATAGTTCTAGCGATTATAACTGCATAATATGGGTAATAATGCATGTTATATTGCTGATAATAAAAGTAATATGTATATTTATTATAGTTCTAGCGATAATAACTGCATAATACGGGTAATAATGCATGTTATATTGATAATAATAATAGTAATCAGTATAATTATTACAGTTCTAGCGATAATAACTGCATCATATGGGTAATAATGGATGTTATATTGATAATATCGGGAGTAATAAGTATATTTATTATAGTTCGAGCGATAATAACTGCATAATATAGGTAATGATGCATGTTATATTGATAATAATAAAAGTAATAAGTATATTTATTATAGTTCTATCAATAATAACTGCATAATATGGGTAATAATGCACGTTATATTGCTAACAATATAAGTAATAAGTATAACTATTACAGTTCTAGCGATAATAATTGCACTATATGGGTAATAATGCATGTTATATTGATAATATCGGGAGTAATAAGTATATTTATTACAGTTCTATCGATAATAACTGCATAATATGGGTAATAATGCATGTTATAATGATGATAATAAAAGTAATACGTATATTTATTATAGTTCTAGCGATTATAACTGCATAATATGGGTAATAATGCATGTTACATTGATAATAATATAAGTAATAAGTATAATTATTACAGTTCTAGCGATAATAACTGCATTATGTGGGTAATAATGCATGTTATATTGATAATATTGGGAGTAATAAGTACAATTACTATAGTTCTAGCGATAATAATAGTAAAACATGGCTAATAGTGCATGTTATATTGATAATAATAAAAGTAATAAGTATATTTATTACAGTTCTATCGATAATAACTGCATAATATGGGTAATAATGCATGTTATATTGATAATATCGGGAGTAATAAGTATAATTATTATAGTTCTAGCGATAATAACTGCATAATATGGGTAATAATGCATGTTATATTGATAATAATATAAGTAATAAGTATAATTATTATAGTTCTATCATTAATAACTGCATAATATTTGTAATAATGCACGTTATGTTGCTAACAATATAAGAAATAAGTATAATTATTACAGTTCTAGCGATAATAACTGCATAATATGGGTAATAATGCATGTTATATTGATGATCATAAAAGTAATACGTATATTTATTATAGTTCTAGCGATAATAACTGCATTATATGGGTAATAACGCATGTTATATTGATAATATTGGGAGTAATAAGTATAATTGTTTTAGTTCTAGTGATAATAATAGTAAAATATGGCTAATAGTGCATGTTATATTGATAATAATAAAAGTAATAAGTATATTCATTACAGTTCCATCGATAATAACTGCATAATATGGGTAATAATGCATGTTATATTGATGATAATAAAAGTAGTAAGTATATTTATTATAGTTCTAGCGATTATAACTGCATAATATGGGTAATAATGCATGTTATATTGCTGATAATAAAAGTAATATGTATATTTATTATAGTTCTAGCGATAATAACTGCATAATACGGGTAATAATGCATGTTATATTGATAATAATAATAGTAATCAGTATAATTATTACAGTTCTAGCGATAATAACTGCATCATATGGGTAATAATGGATGTTATATTGATAATATCGGGAGTAATAAGTATATTTATTATAGTTCGAGCGATAATAACCGCATAATATAGGTAATGATGCATGTTATATTGATAATAATAAAAGTAATAAGTATATTTATTATAGTTCTATCAATAATAACTGCATAATATGGGTAATAATGCACGTTATATTGCTAACAATATAAGTAATAAGTATAACTATTACAGTTCTAGCGATAATAATTGCACTATATGGGTAATAATGCATGTTATATTGATAATATCGGGAGTAATAAGTATATTTATTAGAGTTCTATCGATAATAACTGCATAATATGGGTAATAATGCATGTTATATTGATAATAATAAAAGTAATAAGTATATTTATTATAGTTCTATCAATAATAAATGCATAATATGGGTAATAATGCACGTTATATTGCTAACAATATAAGTAATAAGTATAATTATTACAGTTCTAGCGATAGTAACTGCATTATATGGGTAATAATGGATGTTATATTGATAATATCGGGAGTAATAAGTATATTTATTATACTTCTGTCGATAATAACTGCATTATATGGGTAATAATGCATGTTATATTGATAATAATATAAGTAATAAGTATAATTATTACAGTTCTAGCGATAATAACTCCATTATATGGGTAATAATGCATGTTATATTGATAATAATATAAGTAATAAGTATAATTATTACAGTTCTAGCGATAATAACTGCATAATATGGGTAATAATGCACGATATATTGCTAATAATATAAGTAATAAGTATAATTATTACAGTTCTAGCGATAATAACTGCATTATATGGGTAATAATGCATGTTATATCGATAATATCGTGTGCAATAAGTATAATTATTATAGTTCTAGCGATATCAACAGTACAATATGGCTAATAGTGCATGTTATATTGATAATAATAAAAGTAATAAGTATATTTATTATAGTTCTAGCGATAATAACTGCATTATATGGGTAATAATGCATGTTATATTGACAATATCGGGAGTAATAAGCACAATTATTATAGTGCTAGCGATAATAGTAGTAAAATATGGCTAATAGTGCATGTTATATTGATAATAATAAAAGTAATAAGTATATTTATTATAGTTCTATGGATAATAACTGCATAATATGGGTAATAATGCATGTTATGTTGATGATAATAAAAGTAATACGTATATTTATTATAGTTCTATCGATAATAACTGCCTAATATGGGCAATAATGCATGTTATATTGCTGATAATAAAAGTAATATGTATATTTATTATAGTTCTAGCGATAATAACTGCATAATATGGGTAATAATGCATGTTATATTGATAATAATATAAGTAGTCAGTATAATTATTACAGTTTTAGCGATAATAACTGCATTATATGGGTAATAATGGATGTTATATTGATAATATCGGGAGTAATAAGTATATTTATTATAGTTCGAGCGATAATAACCGCATAATATAGGTAATGATGCATGTTATATTGATAATAATAAAAGTAATAAGTATATTTATTATAGTTCTATCAATAATAACTGCATAATATGGGTAATAATGCACGTTATATTGCTAACAATATAAGTAATAAGTATAATTATTACAGTTCTAGCGATAATAATTGCACTATATGGGTAATAATGCATGTTATATTGATAATATCGGGAGTAATAGGTATATTTATTACAGTTCTATCGATAATAACTGCATAATATGGGTAATAATGCATGTTATATTGATGATAATAAAAGTAATACGTATATTTATTATAGTTCTAGCGATTATAACTGCATAATATGGGTAATAATGCATGTTACATTGATAATAATATAAGTAATAAGTATAATTATTGCAGTTCTAGCGATAATAACTGCATTATGTTGGTAATAATGCATGTTATATTGATAATATTGGGAGTAATAAGTATAATTATTATAGCTCTAGCGATAATAATGGTAAAACATTGCTAATAGTGCATGTTATATTGATAATAATAAAAGTAATAAGTATATTTATTACAGTTCTATCGATAATAACTGCATAATATGGGTAATAATGCATGTTATGTTGATGATAATAAAAGTAATACGTATATTTATTATAGTTCTAGCGATAATAACTGCATAATATGGGTAATAATGCATGGTATATTGATAATAATATAAGTAATAAGTATAATTATTATAGTTCTATCAATAATAACTGCATAATATTTGTAATAATGCACGTTATATTGCTAACAATATAAGAAATAAGTATAATTATTACAGTTCTAGCGATAATAACTCCATTATATGGGTAATAATGCATGTTATATTGATAATAATATAAGTAATAAGTATAATTATTACAGTTCTAGCGATAATAACTGCATAATATGGGTAATAATGCACGATATATTGCTAATAATATAAGTAATAAGTATAATTATTACAGTTCTAGCGATAATAACTGCATTATATGGGTAATAATGCATGTTATATCGATAATATCGTGTGCAATAAGTATAATTATTATAGTTCTAGCGATATCAACAGTACAATATGGCTAATAGTGCATGTTATATTGATAATAATAAAAGTAATAAGTATATTTATTATAGTTCTAGCGATAATAACTGCATTATATGGGTAATAATGCATGTTATATTGACAATATCGGGAGTAATAAGCACAATTATTATAGTGCTAGCGATAATAGTAGTAAAATATGGCTAATAGTGCATGTTATATTGATAATAATAAAAGTAATAAGTATATTTATTATAGTTCTATCGATAATAACTGCATAATATGGGTAATAATGCATGTTATGTTGATGATAATAAAAGTAATACGTATATTTATTATAGTTCTATCGATAATAACTGCCTAATATGGGCAATAATGCATGTTATATTGCTGATAATAAAAGTAATATGTATATTTATTATAGTTCTAGCGATAATAACTGCATAATATGGGTAATAATGCATGTTATATTGATAATAATATAAGTAGTCAGTATAATTATTACAGTTTTAGCGATAATAACTGCATTATATGGGTAATAATGGATGTTATATTGATAATATCGGGAGTAATAAGTATATTTATTATAGTTCGAGCGATAATAACCGCATAATATAGGTAATGATGCATGTTATATTGATAATAATAAAAGTAATAAGTATATTTATTATAGTTCTATCAATAATAACTGCATAATATGGGTAATAATGCACGTTATATTGCTAACAATATAAGTAATAAGTATAATTATTACAGTTCTAGCGATAATAATTGCACTATATGGGTAATAATGCATGTTATATTGATAATATCGGGAGTAATAAGTATATTTATTACAGTTCTATCGATAATAACTGCATAATATGGGTAATAATGCATGTTATATTGAGAATAATATAAGTAATAAGAATAATTATTACAGTTCTAGCGATAATAACTGCATTATATGCGTAATAATGCATGTTATATTGATAATATCGGGAGTAATAAGTATAATTATTGCAGTTCTAGAGATAATAACTGCATTATATGGGTAAGAATGCATGTTATATTGATGATAATAAAAGTAATACGTATATTTATTATAGTTCTAGCGATAATAACTGCATAATATGGGTAATAATGCATGTTATATTGATAATAATATAAGTAATAAGTATAATTATTACAGTTCTAGCGATAGTAACTGCATTATATGCGTAATAATGCATGTTATATTGATAATATCGGGAGTAATTAGTATAATTATTACAGTTCTAGCGATAATAACTCCATTATATGGGTAATAATGCATGTTATATTGATAATATCGGGAGTAATAAGTATATTTATTACAGTTCTATCGATAATAACTGCATAATATGGGTAATAATGCATGTTATATTGAGAATAATATAAGTAATAAGAATAATTATTACAGTTCTAGCGATAATAACTGCATTATATGCGTAATAATGCATGTTATATTGATAATATCGGGAGTAATAAGTATAATTATTACAGTTCTAGCGATAATAACTCCATTATATGGGTAATAATGCATGTTATATTGATAATAATAAAAGTAATAAGTATATTTATTATAGTTCTAGCGATAATAACTGCATTATATGGGTAATAATGCATGTTATATTGAGAATAATATAAGTAATAAGTATAATTATTACAGTTCTAGCGATAATACTAGTAAAATATGGCTAAGAGTGCCTGTTATATTGATAATAATAAAAGTAAGAAGTATATTTATTATACTTCTGTCGATAATAACTGCATTATATGGGTAATAATGCATGTTATATTGATAATAATATAAGTAATTAGTATAATTATTACAGTTCTAGCGATAATAACTCCATTATATGGGTAATAATGCATGTTATATTGATAATATCGGGAGTAATAAGTATATTTATTATAGTTCGAGCGATAATAATTGCATATTATAGGTAATGATGCATGTTATATTGATAATAATAAAAGTAATAAGTATATTTATTATAGTTCTATCAATAATAACTGCATAATATGGGTAATAATGCACGTTATATTGCTAACAATATAAGTAATAAGTATAACTATTACAGTTCTAGCGATAATAATCGCACTATATGGGTAATAATGCATGTTATATTGATAATATCGGGAGTAATAAGTATATTTATTACAGTTCTATCGATAATAACTGCATAGTATGGGTAATAATGCATGTTATATTGATGATAATAAAAGTAATAAGTACATTTATTATAGTTCTATCGATAATAACTGCATAATATGTGTAGTAATGCATGTTATATAGATAATATTGGGAGTAATAAGTATAATTATTATAGTTCTAGCGATAATAATAGTAAAATATGGCTAATAGTGCATGTTATATTGATAATAATAAAAGTAATATGTATATTTATTACAATTCTATCGATAATAACTGCATAATATGGGTAATAATGCATGTTACATTGATGATAATAAAAGTAATACGAATATTTATTATAGTTCTAGCGATAATAACTGCATAATATGCGTAATAATGCATGTTATATTGATAATAATATAAGTAATAAGTATAATTATTACAGTTCTAGCGATAATAACTGCATTATATGGGCCATAATGGATGTTATATTGATAATATCGGGAGTAATAAGTATATTTATTATAGTTCTAGCGATAATAACTGCATAATATAGGTAATGATGCATGTTATATTGATAATAATATAAGTAATAAGTATAATTATTACAGTTCTAGCGATAATAACTGCATTATATGGGAAATAATGCATGTTATATTGATAATATCGGCAGTAATAAGTATATTTATTACAGTTCTATCGATAATAACTGCATAATATGGGTAATAATGCATGTTATATTGATAATAATATAAGCAATAAGTATAATTATTACAGTTTTAGCGATAATAACTGCATTATATGGGTAGTAATGCATGTTATATTGATAATATCGGGAGTAATAACTATAATTATTATAGTTCTAGCGATAATAATAGTAAAATATGGCTAATAGTGCATGTTATATTGATAATAATAAAAGTAATAAGTATAATTATTACAGTTCTAGCGATAATAACTGCATTATATGGGTAATAATGGATGTTATATTGATAATATCGTGAGTAATAAGTATATTTATTATAGTTCTAGCGATAATAACTGCATAATATAGGTAATGATGCATGTTATATTGATAATAATAAAAGTAATAAGTATATTTATTATAGTTCTATCAATAATAACTGCATAATATGGGTAATAATGCACGTTATATTGATAATATTGGGAGTAATACGTATAATTATTATAGTTCTAGCGATAATAATAGTAAAATATGGCTAATAGTGCATGTTATATTGATAATAATAAAAGTAATAAGTAAATTTATTACAGTTCTATCGATAATAACTGCATAATATGGGTAATAATGCATGTTATGTTGATGATAATAAAAGTAATACGTATATTTATTATAGTTCTAGCGATAATAACTGCATAATATGGGTAATAATGCATGTTATATTGATGATAATAAAAGTAATACGTATATTTATTATAGTTCTAGTGATAATAACTGCATTATATGGGTAATAACGCATGTTATATTGATAATATTGGGAGTAATAAGTATAATTGTTTTAGTTCTAGTGATAATAATAGTAAAATATGGCTAATAGTGCATGTTATATTGATAATAATAAAAGTAATAAGTATATTCATTACAGTTCCATCGATAATAACTGCATAATATGGGTAATAATGCATGTTATATTGATGATAATAAAAGTAATACGAATATTTATTATAGTTCTGGCGATAATAATAGTAAAATATGGCTAATAGTGCATGTTATATTGATAATAATAAAAGTAATAAGTATATTTATTACAGTTCTATCGATAATAACTGCATAATATGGGTAATAATGCATGTTATGTTGATGATAATAAAAGTAATACGTATATTTATTATAGTTCTAGCGATAATAACTGCATAATATGGGTAATAATGCATGTTATATTGATGATAATAAAAGTAATACGTATATTTATTATAGTTCTAGTGATAATAACTGCATTATATGGGTAATAACGCATGTTATATTGATAATATTGGGAGTAATAAGTATAATTGTTTTAGTTCTAGTGATAATAATAGTAAAATATGGCTAATAGTGCATGTTATATTGATAATAATAAAAGTAATAAGTATATTCATTACAGTTCCATCGATAATAACTGCATAATATGGGTAATAATGCATGTTATATTGATGATAATAAAAGTAATACGAATATTTATTATAGTTCTGGCGATAATAACTGCATAATATGGGTAATAATGCATGTTATATTGATAATAATATAAGTAATAAGTATAATTATTACAGTTCTAGCGATAATAACTGCATTATATGGGTCATAATGGATGTTATATTGATAATATCGGGAGTAATAAGTATATTTATTATAGTTCTAGCGATAATAACTGCATAATATAGGTAATGATGCATGTTATATTGATAATAATAAAAGTAATAAGTATATTTATTATAGTTCTATCAATAATAACTGCATAATATGGGTAATAATGCACGTTATATTGATAATATTGGGAGTAATACGTATAATTATTATAGTTCTAGCGATAATAATAGTAAAATATGGCTAATAGTGCATGTTATATTGATAATAATAAAAGTAATAAGTATATTTATTACAGTTCTATCGATAATAACTGCATAATATGGGTAATAATGCATGTTATGTTGATGATAATAAAAGTAATACGTATATTTATTATAGTTCTAGCGATAATAACTGCATAATATGGGTAATAATGCATGTTATATTGATGATAATAAAAGTAATACGTATATTTATTATAGTTCTAGTGATAATAACTGCATTATATGGGTAATAACGCATGTTATATTGATAATATTGGGAGTAATAAGTATAATTGTTTTAGTTCTAGTGATAATAATAGTAAAATATGGCTAATAGTGCATGTTATATTGATAATAATAAAAGTAATAAGTATATTCATTACAGTTCCATCGATAATAACTGCATAATATGGGTAATAATGCATGTTATATTGATGATAATAAAAGTAATACGAATATTTATTATAGTTCTGGCGATAATAACTGCATAATATGGGTAATAATGCATGTTATATTGATAATAATATAAGTAATAAGTATAATTATTACAGTTCTAGCGATAATAACTGCATTATATGGGTCATAATGGATGTTATATTGATAATATCGGGAGTAATAAGTATATTTATTATAGTTCTAGCGATAATAACTGCATAGTATAGGTAATGATGCATGTTATATTGATAATAATAAAAGTAATAAGTATATTTATTATAGTTCTATCAATAATAACTGCATAATATGGGTAATAATGCACGTTATATTGCTAACAATATAAGTAATGAGTATAATTATAACAGTTCTAGCGATAACAATTGCACTATATGGGTAATAATGCATGTTATATTGATAATATCGGGAGTAATAAGTATATTTACTACAGTTCTATCGATAATAACTGCATAATATGGGTAATAATGCATGTTATATTGAGAATAATATAAGTAATAAGAATAATTATTACAGTTCTAGCGATAATAACTGCATTATATGCGTAATAATGCATGTTATATTGATAATATCGGGAGTAATAAGTATAATTATTGCAGTTCTAGAAATAATAACTGCATTATATGGGTAAGAATGCATGTTATATTGATGATAATAAAAGTAATACGTATATTTATTATAGTTCTAGCGATAATAACTGCATAATGTGGGTAATAATGCATGTTATATTGATAATAATATAAGTAATAAGTATAATTATTACAGTTCTAGCGATAGTAACTGCATTATATGGGTAATAATGGATGTTATATTGATAATATCGGGAGTAATAAGTATATTTATTATACTTCTGTCGATAATAACTGCATTATATGGGTAATAATGCATGTTATATTGATAATAATATAAGTAATAAGTATAATTATTACAGTTCTAGCGATAATAACTCCATTATATGGGTAATAATGCATGTTATATTGATAATATCGGGAGTAATAAGTATATTTATTATAGTTCGAGCGATAATAACTGCATATTATAGGTAATGATGCATGTTATATTGATAATAATAAAAGTAATAAGTATATTTATTATAGTTCTATCAATAATAACTGCATAATATGGGTAATAATGCACGTTATATTGCTAACAATATAAGTAATAAGTATAACTATTACAGTTCTAGCGATAATAATTGCACTATATGGGTAATAATGCATGTTATATTGATAATATCGGGAGTAATAAGTATATTTATTACAGTTCTATCGATAATAACTGCATAATATGGGTAATAATGCATGTTATATTGATAATATCGTGTGCAATAAGTATAATTATTATAGTTCTAGCGATATCAACAGTACAATATGGCTAATAGTGCATGTTATATTGATAATAATAAAAGTAATAAGTATATTTATTATAGTTCTAGCGATAATAACTGCATTATATGGGTAATAATGCATGTTATATTGACAATATCGGGAGTAATAAGCACAATTATTATAGTGCTAGCGATAATAGTAGTAAAATATGGCTAATAGTGCATGTTATATTGATAATAATAAAAGTAATAAGTATATTTATTATAGTTCTATCGATAATAACTGCATAATATGGGTAATAATGCATGTTATGTTGATGATAATAAAAGTAATACGTATATTTATTATAGTTCTATCGATAATAACTGCCTAATATGGGCAATAATGCATGTTATATTGCTGATAATAAAAGTAATATGTATATTTATTATAGTTCTAGCGATAATAACTGCATAATATGGGTAATAATGCATGTTATATTGATAATAATATAAGTAGTCAGTATAATTATTACAGTTTTAGCGATAATAACTGCATTATATGGGTAATAATGGATGTTATATTGATAATATCGGGAGTAATAAGTATATTTATTATAGTTCGAGCGATAATAACCGCATAATATAGGTAATGATGCATGTTATATTGATAATAATAAAAGTAATAAGTATATTTATTATAGTTCTATCAATAATAACTGCATAATATGGGTAATAATGCACGTTATATTGCTAACAATATAAGTAATAAGTATAATTATTACAGTTCTAGCGATAATAATTGCACTATATGGGTAATAATGCATGTTATATTGATAATATCGGGAGTAATAAGTATATTTATTACAGTTCTATCGATAATAACTGCATAATATGGGTAATAATGCATGTTATATTGATGATAATAAAAGTAATACGTATATTTATTATAGTTCTAGCGATTATAACTGCATAATATGGGTAATAATGCATGTTACATTGATAATAATATAAGTAATAAGTATAATTATTGCAGTTCTAGCGATAATAACTGCATTATGTTGGTAATAATGCATGTTATATTGATAATATTGGGAGTAATAAGTATAATTATTATAGCTCTAGCGATAATAATGGTAAAACATTGCTAATAGTGCATGTTATATTGATAATAATAAAAGTAATAAGTATATTTATTACAGTTCTATCGATAATAACTGCATAATATGGGTAATAATGCATGTTATGTTGACAATATCGGGAGTAATAAGCACAATTATTATAGTGCTAGCGATAATAGTAGTAAAATATGGCTAATAGTGCATGTTATATTGATAATAATAAAAGTAATAAGTATATTTATTATAGTTCGAGCGATAATAACTGCATATTATAGGTAATGATGCATGTTATATTGATAATAATAAAAGTAATAAGTATATTTATTATAGTTCTATCAATAATAACTGCATAATATGGGTAATAATGCACGTTATATTGCTAACAATATAAGTAATAAGTATAACTATTACAGTTCTAGCGATAATAATTGCACTATATGGGTAATAATGCATGTTATATTGATAATATCGGGAGTAATAAGTATATTTATTACAGTTCTATCGATAATAACTGCATAATATGGGTAATAATGCATGTTATATTGATAATATCGTGTGCAATAAGTATAATTATTATAGTTCTAGCGATATCAACAGTACAATATGGCTAATAGTGCATGTTATATTGATAATAATAAAAGTAATAAGTATATTTATTATAGTTCTAGCGATAATAACTGCATTATATGGGTAATAATGCATGTTATATTGACAATATCGGGAGTAATAAGCACAATTATTATAGTGCTAGCGATAATAGTAGTAAAATATGGCTAATAGTGCATGTTATATTGATAATAATAAAAGTAATAAGTATATTTATTATAGTTCTATCGATAATAACTGCATAATATGGGTAATAATGCATGTTATGTTGATGATAATAAAAGTAATACGTATATTTATTATAGTTCTATCGATAATAACTGCCTAATATGGGCAATAATGCATGTTATATTGCTGATAATAAAAGTAATATGTATATTTATTATAGTTCTAGCGATAATAACTGCATAATATGGGTAATAATGCATGTTATATTGATAATAATATAAGTAGTCAGTATAATTATTACAGTTTTAGCGATAATAACTGCATTATATGGGTAATAATGGATGTTATATTGATAATATCGGGAGTAATAAGTATATTTATTATAGTTCGAGCGATAATAACCGCATAATATAGGTAATGATGCATGTTATATTGATAATAATAAAAGTAATAAGTATATTTATTATAGTTCTATCAATAATAACTGCATAATATGGGTAATAATGCACGTTATATTGCTAACAATATAAGTAATAAGTATAATTATTACAGTTCTAGCGATAATAATTGCACTATATGGGTAATAATGCATGTTATATTGATAATATCGGGAGTAATAAGTATATTTATTACAGTTCTATCGATAATAACTGCATAATATGGGTAATAATGCATGTTATATTGATGATAATAAAAGTAATACGTATATTTATTATAGTTCTAGCGATTATAACTGCATAATATGGGTAATAATGCATGTTACATTGATAATAATATAAGTAATAAGTATAATTATTGCAGTTCTAGCGATAATAACTGCATTATGTTGGTAATAATGCATGTTATATTGATAATATTGGGAGTAATAAGTATAATTATTATAGCTCTAGCGATAATAATGGTAAAACATTGCTAATAGTGCATGTTATATTGATAATAATAAAAGTAATAAGTATATTTATTACAGTTCTATCGATAATAACTGCATAATATGGGTAATAATGCATGTTATGTTGATGATAATAAAAGTAATACGTATATTTATTATAGTTCTAGCGATAATAACTGCATAATATGGGTAATAATGCATGGTATATTGATAATAATATAAGTAATAAGTATAATTATTATAGTTCTATCAATAATAACTGCATAATATTTGTAATAATGCACGTTATATTGCTAACAATATAAGAAATAAGTATAATTATTACAGTTCTAGCGATAATAACTCCATTATATGGGTAATAATGCATGTTATATTGATAATAATATAAGTAATAAGTATAATTATTACAGTTCTAGCGATAATAACTGCATAATATGGGTAATAATGCACGATATATTGCTAATAATATAAGTAATAAGTATAATTATTACAGTTCTAGCGATAATAACTGCATTATATGGGTAATAATGCATGTTATATCGATAATATCGTGTGCAATAAGTATAATTATTATAGTTCTAGCGATATCAACAGTACAATATGGCTAATAGTGCATGTTATATTGATAATAATAAAAGTAATAAGTATATTTATTATAGTTCTAGCGATAATAACTGCATTATATGGGTAATAATGCATGTTATATTGACAATATCGGGAGTAATAAGCACAATTATTATAGTGCTAGCGATAATAGTAGTAAAATATGGCTAATAGTGCATGTTATATTGATAATAATAAAAGTAATAAGTATATTTATTATAGTTCTATCGATAATAACTGCATAATATGGGTAATAATGCATGTTATGTTGATGATAATAAAAGTAATACGTATATTTATTATAGTTCTATCGATAATAACTGCCTAATATGGGCAATAATGCATGTTATATTGCTGATAATAAAAGAAATATGTATATTTATTATAGTTCTAGCGATAATAACTGCATAATATGGGTAATAATGCATGTTATATTGATAATAATATAAGTAGTCAGTATAATTATTACAGTTTTAGCGATAATAACTGCATTATATGGGTAATAATGGATGTTATATTGATAATATCGGGAGTAATAAGTATATTTATTATAGTTCGAGCGATAATAACCGCATAATATAGGTAATGATGCATGTTATATTGATAATAATAAAAGTAATAAGTATATTTATTATAGTTCTATCAATAATAACTGCATAATATGGGTAATAATGCACGTTATATTGCTAACAATATAAGTAATAAGTATAATTATTACAGTTCTAGCGATAATAATTGCACTATATGGGTAATAATGCATGTTATATTGATAATATCGGGAGTAATAAGTATATTTATTACAGTTCTATCGATAATAACTGCATAATATGGGTAATAATGCATGTTATATTGAGAATAATATAAGTAATAAGAATAATTATTACAGTTCTAGCGATAATAACTGCATTATATGCGTAATAATGCATGTTATATTGATAATATCGGGAGTAATAAGTATAATTATTGCAGTTCTAGAGATAATAACTGCATTATATGGGTAAGAATGCATGTTATATTGATGATAATAAAAGTAATACGTATATTTATTATAGTTCTAGCGATAATAACTGCATAATATGGGTAATAATGCATGTTATATTGATAATAATATAAGTAATAAGTATAATTATTACAGTTCTAGCGATAATAACTCCATTATATGGGTAATAATGCATGTTATATTGATAATAATAAAAGTAATAAGTATATTTATTATAGTTCTAGCGATAATAACTGCATTATATGGGTAATAATGCATGTTATATTGAGAATAATATAAGTAATAAGTATAATTATTACAGTTCTAGCGATAATACTAGTAAAATATGGCTAAGAGTGCCTGTTATATTGATAATAATAAAAGTAAGAAGTATATTTATTATACTTCTGTCGATAATAACTGCATTATATGGGTAATAATGCATGTTATATTGATAATAATATAAGTAATAAGTATAATTATTACAGTTCTAGCGATAATAACTCCATTATATGGGTAATAATGCATGTTATATTGATAATATCGGGAGTAATAAGTATATTTATTATAGTTCGAGCGATAATAATTGCATATTATAGGTAATGATGCATGTTATATTGATAATAATAAAAGTAATAAGTATATTTATTATAGTTCTATCAATAATAACTGCATAATATGGGTAATAATGCACGTTATATTGCTAACAATATAAGTAATAAGTATAACTATTACAGTTCTAGCGATAATAATCGCACTATATGGGTAATAATGCATGTTATATTGATAATATCCGGAGTAATAAGTATATTTATTACAGTTCTATCGATAATAACTGCATAGTATGGGTAATAATGCATGTTATATTGATGATAATAAAAGTAATAAGTACATTTATTATAGTTCTATCGATAATAACTGCATAATATGTGTAGTAATGCATGTTATATAGATAATATTGGGAGTAATAAGTATAATTATTATAGTTCTAGCGATAATAATAGTAAAATATGGCTAATAGTGCATGTTATATTGATAATAATAAAAGTAATATGTATATTTATTACAATTCTATCGATAATAACTGCATAATATGGGTAATAATGCATGTTACATTGATGATAATAAAAGTAATACGAATATTTATTATAGTTCTAGCGATAATAACTGCATAATATGCGTAATAATGCATGTTATATTGATAATAATATAAGTAATAAGTATAATTATTACAGTTCTAGCGATAATAACTGCATTATATGGGCCATAATGGATGTTATATTGATAATATCGGGAGTAATAAGTATATTTATTATAGTTCTAGCGATAATAACTGCATAATATAGGTAATGATGCATGTTATATTGATAATAATAAAAGTAATGAGTATATTTATTATAGTTCTATCAATAATAACTGCATAATATGGGTAATAATGCATGTTATATTGATAATATTGGGAGTAATAAGTATAATTATTATAGTTCTAGCGATAATAATAGTAAAATATGGCTAATAGTGCATGTTATATTGATAATAATAAAAGTAATAAGTATATTTATTACAGTTCTATCGATAATAACTGCATAATATGGGTAATAATGCATGTTATGTTGATGATAATAAAAGTAATACGTATATTTATTATAGTTCTAGCGATAATAACTGCATAATATGGGTAATAATGCATGTTATATTGACGATAATAAAAGTAATACGTATATTTATTATAGTTCTAGTGATAATAACTGCATTATATGGGTAATAACGCATGTTATATTGATAATATTGGGAGTGATAAGTATAATTGTTTTAGTTCTAGTGATAATAATAGTAAAATATGGCTAATAGTGCATGTTATATTGATAATAATAAAAGTAATAAGTATATTCATTACAGTTCCATCGATAATAACTGCATAATATGGGTAATAATGCATGTTATATTGATGATAATAAAAGTAATACGAATATTTATTATAGTTCTGGCGATAATAATAGTAAAATATGGCTAATAGTGCATGTTATATTGATAATAATAAAAGTAATAAGTATATTTATTACAGTTCTATCGATAATAACTGCATAATATGGGTAATAATGCATGTTATGTTGATGATAATAAAAGTAATACGTATATTTATTTTAGTTCTAGCGATAATAACTGCATAATATGGGTAATAATGCATGTTATATTGATGATAATAAAAGTAATACGTATATTTATTATAGTTCTAGTGATAATAACTGCATTATATGGGTAATAACGCATGTTATATTGATAATATTGGGAGTAATAAGTATAATTGTTTTAGTTCTAGTGATAATAATAGTAAAATATGGCTAATAGTGCATGTTATATTGATAATAATAAAAGTAATAAGTATATTCATTACAGTTCCATCGATAATAACTGCATAATATGGGTAATAATGCATGTTATATTGATGATAATAAAAGTAATACGAATATTTATTATAGTTCTGGCGATAATAACTGCATAATATGGGTAATAATGCATGTTATATTGATAATAATATAAGTAATAAGTATAATTATTACAGTTCTAGCGATAATAACTGCATTATATGGGTCATAATGGATGTTATATTGATAATATCGGGAGTAATAAGTATATTTATTATAGTTCTAGCGATAATAACTGCATAGTATAGGTAATGATGCATGTTATATTGATAATAATAAAAGTAATAAGTATATTTATTATAGTTCTATCAATAATAACTGCATAATATGGGTAATAATGCACGTTATATTGCTAACAATATAAGTAATGAGTATAATTATAACAGTTCTAGCGATAACAATTGCACTATATGGGTAATAATGCATGTTATATTGATAATATCGGGAGTAATAAGTATATTTACTACAGTTCTATCGATAATAACTGCATAATATGGGTAATAATGCATGTTATATTGAGAATAATATAAGTAATAAGAATAATTATTACAGTTCTAGCGATAATAACTGCATTATATGCGTAATAATGCATGTTATATTGATAATATCGGGAGTAATAAGTATAATTATTGCAGTTCTAGCGATAATAACTGCATTATATGGGTAGTAATGCATGTTATATTGATAATATCGGGAGTAATAAGTATAATTATTATAGTTCCAGCGATAATAATGGTAAAATATGGCTAATAGTGCATGTTATATTGATAATAATAAAAGTAATAAGTATATTCATTACAGTTCCATCGATAATAACTGCATAATATGGGTAATAATGCATGTTATATTGATGATAATAAAAGTAGTAAGTATATTTATTATAGTTCTAGCGATTATAACTGCATAATATGGGTAATAATGCATGTTATATTGCTGATAATAAAAGTAATATGTATATTTATTATAGTTCTAGCGATAATAACTGCATAATACGGGTAATAATGCATGTTATATTGATAATAATAATAGTAATCAGTATAATTATTACAGTTCTAGCGATAATAACTGCATCATATGGGTAATAATGGATGTTATATTGATAATATCGGGAGTAATAAGTATATTTATTATAGTTCGAGCGATAATAACCGCATAATATAGGTAATGATGCATGTTATATTGATAATAATAAAAGTAATAAGTATATTTATTATAGTTCTATCAATAATAACTGCATAATATGGGTAATAATGCACGTTATATTGCTAACAATATAAGTAATAAGTATAACTATTACAGTTCTAGCGATAATAATTGCACTATATGGGTAATAATGCATGTTATATTGATAATATCGGGAGTAATAAGTATATTTATTAGAGTTCTATCGATAATAACTGCATAATATGGGTAATAATGCATGTTATATTGATAATAATAAAAGTAATAAGTATATTTATTATAGTTCTATCAATAATAAATGCATAATATGGGTAATAATGCACGTTATATTGCTAACAATATAAGTAATAAGTATAATTATTACAGTTCTAGCGATAGTAACTGCATTATATGGGTAATAATGGATGTTATATTGATAATATCGGGAGTAATAAGTATATTTATTATACTTCTGTCGATAATAACTGCATTATATGGGTAATAATGCATGTTATATTGATAATAATATAAGTAATAAGTATAATTATTACAGTTCTAGCGATAATAACTCCATTATATGGGTAATAATGCATGTTATATTGATAATAATATAAGTAATAAGTATAATTATTACAGTTCTAGCGATAATAACTGCATAATATGGGTAATAATGCACGATATATTGCTAATAATATAAGTAATAAGTATAATTATTACAGTTCTAGCGATAATAACTGCATTATATGGGTAATAATGCATGTTATATCGATAATATCGTGTGCAATAAGTATAATTATTATAGTTCTAGCGATATCAACAGTACAATATGGCTAATAGTGCATGTTATATTGATAATAATAAAAGTAATAAGTATATTTATTATAGTTCTAGCGATAATAACTGCATTATATGGGTAATAATGCATGTTATATTGACAATATCGGGAGTAATAAGCACAATTATTATAGTGCTAGCGATAATAGTAGTAAAATATGGCTAATAGTGCATGTTATATTGATAATAATAAAAGTAATAAGTATATTTATTATAGTTCTATGGATAATAACTGCATAATATGGGTAATAATGCATGTTATGTTGATGATAATAAAAGTAATACGTATATTTATTATAGTTCTATCGATAATAACTGCCTAATATGGGCAATAATGCATGTTATATTGCTGATAATAAAAGTAATATGTATATTTATTATAGTTCTAGCGATAATAACTGCATAATATGGGTAATAATGCATGTTATATTGATAATAATATAAGTAGTCAGTATAATTATTACAGTTTTAGCGATAATAACTGCATTATATGGGTAATAATGGATGTTATATTGATAATATCGGGAGTAATAAGTATATTTATTATAGTTCGAGCGATAATAACCGCATAATATAGGTAATGATGCATGTTATATTGATAATAATAAAAGTAATAAGTATATTTATTATAGTTCTATCAATAATAACTGCATAATATGGGTAATAATGCACGTTATATTGCTAACAATATAAGTAATAAGTATAATTATTACAGTTCTAGCGATAATAATTGCACTATATGGGTAATAATGCATGTTATATTGATAATATCGGGAGTAATAAGTATATTTATTACAGTTCTATCGATAATAACTGCATAATATGGGTAATAATGCATGTTATATTGATGATAATAAAAGTAATACGTATATTTATTATAGTTCTAGCGATTATAACTGCATAATATGGGTAATAATGCATGTTACATTGATAATAATATAAGTAATAAGTATAATTATTGCAGTTCTAGCGATAATAACTGCATTATGTTGGTAATAATGCATGTTATATTGATAATATTGGGAGTAATAAGTATAATTATTATAGCTCTAGCGATAATAATGGTAAAACATTGCTAATAGTGCATGTTATATTGATAATAATAAAAGTAATAAGTATATTTATTACAGTTCTATCGATAATAACTGCATAATATGGGTAATAATGCATGTTATGTTGATGATAATAAAAGTAATACGTATATTTATTATAGTTCTAGCGATAATAACTGCATAATATGGGTAATAATGCATGGTATATTGATAATAATATAAGTAATAAGTATAATTATTATAGTTCTATCAATAATAACTGCATAATATTTGTAATAATGCACGTTATATTGCTAACAATATAAGAAATAAGTATAATTATTACAGTTCTAGCGATAATAACTCCATTATATGGGTAATAATGCATGTTATATTGATAATAATATAAGTAATAAGTATAATTATTACAGTTCTAGCGATAATAACTGCATAATATGGGTAATAATGCACGATATATTGCTAATAATATAAGTAATAAGTATAATTATTACAGTTCTAGCGATAATAACTGCATTATATGGGTAATAATGCATGTTATATCGATAATATCGTGTGCAATAAGTATAATTATTATAGTTCTAGCGATATCAACAGTACAATATGGCTAATAGTGCATGTTATATTGATAATAATAAAAGTAATAAGTATATTTATTATAGTTCTAGCGATAATAACTGCATTATATGGGTAATAATGCATGTTATATTGACAATATCGGGAGTAATAAGCACAATTATTATAGTGCTAGCGATAATAGTAGTAAAATATGGCTAATAGTGCATGTTATATTGATAATAATAAAAGTAATAAGTATATTTATTATAGTTCTATCGATAATAACTGCATAATATGGGTAATAATGCATGTTATGTTGATGATAATAAAAGTAATACGTATATTTATTATAGTTCTATCGATAATAACTGCCTAATATGGGCAATAATGCATGTTATATTGCTGATAATAAAAGTAATATGTATATTTATTATAGTTCTAGCGATAATAACTGCATAATATGGGTAATAATGCATGTTATATTGATAATAATATAAGTAGTCAGTATAATTATTACAGTTTTAGCGATAATAACTGCATTATATGGGTAATAATGGATGTTATATTGATAATATCGGGAGTAATAAGTATATTTATTATAGTTCGAGCGATAATAACCGCATAATATAGGTAATGATGCATGTTATATTGATAATAATAAAAGTAATAAGTATATTTATTATAGTTCTATCAATAATAACTGCATAATATGGGTAATAATGCACGTTATATTGCTAACAATATAAGTAATAAGTATAATTATTACAGTTCTAGCGATAATAATTGCACTATATGGGTAATAATGCATGTTATATTGATAATATCGGGAGTAATAAGTATATTTATTACAGTTCTATCGATAATAACTGCATAATATGGGTAATAATGCATGTTATATTGAGAATAATATAAGTAATAAGAATAATTATTACAGTTCTAGCGATAATAACTGCATTATATGCGTAATAATGCATGTTATATTGATAATATCGGGAGTAATAAGTATAATTATTGCAGTTCTAGAGATAATAACTGCATTATATGGGTAAGAATGCATGTTATATTGATGATAATAAAAGTAATACGTATATTTATTATAGTTCTAGCGATAATAACTGCATAATATGGGTAATAATGCATGTTATATTGATAATAATATAAGTAATAAGTATAATTATTACAGTTCTAGCGATAGTAACTGCATTATATGCGTAATAATGCATGTTATATTGATAATATCGGGAGTAATTAGTATAATTATTACAGTTCTAGCGATAATAACTCCATTATATGGGTAATAATGCATGTTATATTGATAATATCGGGAGTAATAAGTATATTTATTACAGTTCTATCGATAATAACTGCATAATATGGGTAATAATGCATGTTATATTGAGAATAATATAAGTAATAAGAATAATTATTACAGTTCTAGCGATAATAACTGCATTATATGCGTAATAATGCATGTTATATTGATAATATCGGGAGTAATAAGTATAATTATTACAGTTCTAGCGATAATAACTCCATTATATGGGTAATAATGCATGTTATATTGATAATAATAAAAGTAATAAGTATATTTATTATAGTTCTAGCGATAATAACTGCATTATATGGGTAATAATGCATGTTATATTGAGAATAATATAAGTAATAAGTATAATTATTACAGTTCTAGCGATAATACTAGTAAAATATGGCTAAGAGTGCCTGTTATATTGATAATAATAAAAGTAAGAAGTATATTTATTATACTTCTGTCGATAATAACTGCATTATATGGGTAATAATGCATGTTATATTGATAATAATATAAGTAATTAGTATAATTATTACAGTTCTAGCGATAATAACTCCATTATATGGGTAATAATGCATGTTATATTGATAATATCGGGAGTAATAAGTATATTTATTATAGTTCGAGCGATAATAATTGCATATTATAGGTAATGATGCATGTTATATTGATAATAATAAAAGTAATAAGTATATTTATTATAGTTCTATCAATAATAACTGCATAATATGGGTAATAATGCACGTTATATTGCTAACAATATAAGTAATAAGTATAACTATTACAGTTCTAGCGATAATAATCGCACTATATGGGTAATAATGCATGTTATATTGATAATATCGGGAGTAATAAGTATATTTATTACAGTTCTATCGATAATAACTGCATAGTATGGGTAATAATGCATGTTATATTGATGATAATAAAAGTAATAAGTACATTTATTATAGTTCTATCGATAATAACTGCATAATATGTGTAGTAATGCATGTTATATAGATAATATTGGGAGTAATAAGTATAATTATTATAGTTCTAGCGATAATAATAGTAAAATATGGCTAATAGTGCATGTTATATTGATAATAATAAAAGTAATATGTATATTTATTACAATTCTATCGATAATAACTGCATAATATGGGTAATAATGCATGTTACATTGATGATAATAAAAGTAATACGAATATTTATTATAGTTCTAGCGATAATAACTGCATAATATGCGTAATAATGCATGTTATATTGATAATAATATAAGTAATAAGTATAATTATTACAGTTCTAGCGATAATAACTGCATTATATGGGCCATAATGGATGTTATATTGATAATATCGGGAGTAATAAGTATATTTATTATAGTTCTAGCGATAATAACTGCATAATATAGGTAATGATGCATGTTATATTGATAATAATATAAGTAATAAGTATAATTATTACAGTTCTAGCGATAATAACTGCATTATATGGGAAATAATGCATGTTATATTGATAATATCGGCAGTAATAAGTATATTTATTACAGTTCTATCGATAATAACTGCATAATATGGGTAATAATGCATGTTATATTGATAATAATATAAGCAATAAGTATAATTATTACAGTTTTAGCGATAATAACTGCATTATATGGGTAGTAATGCATGTTATATTGATAATATCGGGAGTAATAACTATAATTATTATAGTTCTAGCGATAATAATAGTAAAATATGGCTAATAGTGCATGTTATATTGATAATAATAAAAGTAATAAGTATAATTATTACAGTTCTAGCGATAATAACTGCATTATATGGGTAATAATGGATGTTATATTGATAATATCGTGAGTAATAAGTATATTTATTATAGTTCTAGCGATAATAACTGCATAATATAGGTAATGATGCATGTTATATTGATAATAATAAAAGTAATAAGTATATTTATTATAGTTCTATCAATAATAACTGCATAATATGGGTAATAATGCACGTTATATTGATAATATTGGGAGTAATACGTATAATTATTATAGTTCTAGCGATAATAATAGTAAAATATGGCTAATAGTGCATGTTATATTGATAATAATAAAAGTAATAAGTAAATTTATTACAGTTCTATCGATAATAACTGCATAATATGGGTAATAATGCATGTTATGTTGATGATAATAAAAGTAATACGTATATTTATTATAGTTCTAGCGATAATAACTGCATAATATGGGTAATAATGCATGTTATATTGATGATAATAAAAGTAATACGTATATTTATTATAGTTCTAGTGATAATAACTGCATTATATGGGTAATAACGCATGTTATATTGATAATATTGGGAGTAATAAGTATAATTGTTTTAGTTCTAGTGATAATAATAGTAAAATATGGCTAATAGTGCATGTTATATTGATAATAATAAAAGTAATAAGTATATTCATTACAGTTCCATCGATAATAACTGCATAATATGGGTAATAATGCATGTTATATTGATGATAATAAAAGTAATACGAATATTTATTATAGTTCTGGCGATAATAATAGTAAAATATGGCTAATAGTGCATGTTATATTGATAATAATAAAAGTAATAAGTATATTTATTACAGTTCTATCGATAATAACTGCATAATATGGGTAATAATGCATGTTATGTTGATGATAATAAAAGTAATACGTATATTTATTATAGTTCTAGCGATAATAACTGCATAATATGGGTAATAATGCATGTTATATTGATGATAATAAAAGTAATACGTATATTTATTATAGTTCTAGTGATAATAACTGCATTATATGGGTAATAACGCATGTTATATTGATAATATTGGGAGTAATAAGTATAATTGTTTTAGTTCTAGTGATAATAATAGTAAAATATGGCTAATAGTGCATGTTATATTGATAATAATAAAAGTAATAAGTATATTCATTACAGTTCCATCGATAATAACTGCATAATATGGGTAATAATGCATGTTATATTGATGATAATAAAAGTAATACGAATATTTATTATAGTTCTGGCGATAATAACTGCATAATATGGGTAATAATGCATGTTATATTGATAATAATATAAGTAATAAGTATAATTATTACAGTTCTAGCGATAATAACTGCATTATATGGGTCATAATGGATGTTATATTGATAATATCGGGAGTAATAAGTATATTTATTATAGTTCTAGCGATAATAACTGCATAATATAGGTAATGATGCATGTTATATTGATAATAATAAAAGTAATAAGTATATTTATTATAGTTCTATCAATAATAACTGCATAATATGGGTAATAATGCACGTTATATTGATAATATTGGGAGTAATACGTATAATTATTATAGTTCTAGCGATAATAATAGTAAAATATGGCTAATAGTGCATGTTATATTGATAATAATAAAAGTAATAAGTATATTTATTACAGTTCTATCGATAATAACTGCATAATATGGGTAATAATGCATGTTATGTTGATGATAATAAAAGTAATACGTATATTTATTATAGTTCTAGCGATAATAACTGCATAATATGGGTAATAATGCATGTTATATTGATGATAATAAAAGTAATACGTATATTTATTATAGTTCTAGTGATAATAACTGCATTATATGGGTAATAACGCATGTTATATTGATAATATTGGGAGTAATAAGTATAATTGTTTTAGTTCTAGTGATAATAATAGTAAAATATGGCTAATAGTGCATGTTATATTGATAATAATAAAAGTAATAAGTATATTCATTACAGTTCCATCGATAATAACTGCATAATATGGGTAATAATGCATGTTATATTGATGATAATAAAAGTAATACGAATATTTATTATAGTTCTGGCGATAATAACTGCATAATATGGGTAATAATGCATGTTATATTGATAATAATATAAGTAATAAGTATAATTATTACAGTTCTAGCGATAATAACTGCATTATATGGGTCATAATGGATGTTATATTGATAATATCGGGAGTAATAAGTATATTTATTATAGTTCTAGCGATAATAACTGCATAGTATAGGTAATGATGCATGTTATATTGATAATAATAAAAGTAATAAGTATATTTATTATAGTTCTATCAATAATAACTGCATAATATGGGTAATAATGCACGTTATATTGCTAACAATATAAGTAATGAGTATAATTATAACAGTTCTAGCGATAACAATTGCACTATATGGGTAATAATGCATGTTATATTGATAATATCGGGAGTAATAAGTATATTTACTACAGTTCTATCGATAATAACTGCATAATATGGGTAATAATGCATGTTATATTGAGAATAATATAAGTAATAAGAATAATTATTACAGTTCTAGCGATAATAACTGCATTATATGCGTAATAATGCATGTTATATTGATAATATCGGGAGTAATAAGTATAATTATTGCAGTTCTAGAAATAATAACTGCATTATATGGGTAAGAATGCATGTTATATTGATGATAATAAAAGTAATACGTATATTTATTATAGTTCTAGCGATAATAACTGCATAATGTGGGTAATAATGCATGTTATATTGATAATAATATAAGTAATAAGTATAATTATTACAGTTCTAGCGATAGTAACTGCATTATATGGGTAATAATGGATGTTATATTGATAATATCGGGAGTAATAAGCACAATTATTATAGTGCTAGCGATAATAACTGCATATTATAGGTAATGATGCATGTTATATTGATAATAATAAAAGTAATAAGTATATTTATTATAGTTCTATCAATAATAACTGCATAATATGGGTAATAATGCACGTTATATTGCTAACAATATAAGTAATAAGTATAACTATTACAGTTCTAGCGATAATAATTGCACTATATGGGTAATAATGCATGTTATATTGATAATATCGGGAGTAATAAGTATATTTATTACAGTTCTATCGATAATAACTGCATAATATGGGTAATAATGCATGTTATATTGATAATATCGTGTGCAATAAGTATAATTATTATAGTTCTAGCGATATCAACAGTACAATATGGCTAATAGTGCATGTTATATTGATAATAATAAAAGTAATAAGTATATTTATTATAGTTCTAGCGATAATAACTGCATTATATGGGTAATAATGCATGTTATATTGACAATATCGGGAGTAATAAGCACAATTATTATAGTGCTAGCGATAATAGTAGTAAAATATGGCTAATAGTGCATGTTATATTGATAATAATAAAAGTAATAAGTATATTTATTATAGTTCTATCGATAATAACTGCATAATATGGGTAATAATGCATGTTATGTTGATGATAATAAAAGTAATACGTATATTTATTATAGTTCTATCGATAATAACTGCCTAATATGGGCAATAATGCATGTTATATTGCTGATAATAAAAGTAATATGTATATTTATTATAGTTCTAGCGATAATAACTGCATAATATGGGTAATAATGCATGTTATATTGATAATAATATAAGTAGTCAGTATAATTATTACAGTTTTAGCGATAATAACTGCATTATATGGGTAATAATGGATGTTATATTGATAATATCGGGAGTAATAAGTATATTTATTATAGTTCGAGCGATAATAACCGCATAATATAGGTAATGATGCATGTTATATTGATAATAATAAAAGTAATAAGTATATTTATTATAGTTCTATCAATAATAACTGCATAATATGGGTAATAATGCACGTTATATTGCTAACAATATAAGTAATAAGTATAATTATTACAGTTCTAGCGATAATAATTGCACTATATGGGTAATAATGCATGTTATATTGATAATATCGGGAGTAATAAGTATATTTATTACAGTTCTATCGATAATAACTGCATAATATGGGTAATAATGCATGTTATATTGATGATAATAAAAGTAATACGTATATTTATTATAGTTCTAGCGATTATAACTGCATAATATGGGTAATAATGCATGTTACATTGATAATAATATAAGTAATAAGTATAATTATTGCAGTTCTAGCGATAATAACTGCATTATGTTGGTAATAATGCATGTTATATTGATAATATTGGGAGTAATAAGTATAATTATTATAGCTCTAGCGATAATAATGGTAAAACATTGCTAATAGTGCATGTTATATTGATAATAATAAAAGTAATAAGTATATTTATTACAGTTCTATCGATAATAACTGCATAATATGGGTAATAATGCATGTTATGTTGATGATAATAAAAGTAATACGTATATTTATTATAGTTCTAGCGATAATAACTGCATAATATGGGTAATAATGCATGGTATATTGATAATAATATAAGTAATAAGTATAATTATTATAGTTCTATCAATAATAACTGCATAATATTTGTAATAATGCACGTTATATTGCTAACAATATAAGAAATAAGTATAATTATTACAGTTCTAGCGATAATAACTCCATTATATGGGTAATAATGCATGTTATATTGATAATAATATAAGTAATAAGTATAATTATTACAGTTCTAGCGATAATAACTGCATAATATGGGTAATAATGCACGATATATTGCTAATAATATAAGTAATAAGTATAATTATTACAGTTCTAGCGATAATAACTGCATTATATGGGTAATAATGCATGTTATATCGATAATATCGTGTGCAATAAGTATAATTATTATAGTTCTAGCGATATCAACAGTACAATATGGCTAATAGTGCATGTTATATTGATAATAATAAAAGTAATAAGTATATTTATTATAGTTCTAGCGATAATAACTGCATTATATGGGTAATAATGCATGTTATATTGACAATATCGGGAGTAATAAGCACAATTATTATAGTGCTAGCGATAATAGTAGTAAAATATGGCTAATAGTGCATGTTATATTGATAATAATAAAAGTAATAAGTATATTTATTATAGTTCTATCGATAATAACTGCATAATATGGGTAATAATGCATGTTATGTTGATGATAATAAAAGTAATACGTATATTTATTATAGTTCTATCGATAATAACTGCCTAATATGGGCAATAATGCATGTTATATTGCTGATAATAAAAGAAATATGTATATTTATTATAGTTCTAGCGATAATAACTGCATAATATGGGTAATAATGCATGTTATATTGATAATAATATAAGTAGTCAGTATAATTATTACAGTTTTAGCGATAATAACTGCATTATATGGGTAATAATGGATGTTATATTGATAATATCGGGAGTAATAAGTATATTTATTATAGTTCGAGCGATAATAACCGCATAATATAGGTAATGATGCATGTTATATTGATAATAATAAAAGTAATAAGTATATTTATTATAGTTCTATCAATAATAACTGCATAATATGGGTAATAATGCACGTTATATTGCTAACAATATAAGTAATAAGTATAATTATTACAGTTCTAGCGATAATAATTGCACTATATGGGTAATAATGCATGTTATATTGATAATATCGGGAGTAATAAGTATATTTATTACAGTTCTATCGATAATAACTGCATAATATGGGTAATAATGCATGTTATATTGAGAATAATATAAGTAATAAGAATAATTATTACAGTTCTAGCGATAATAACTGCATTATATGCGTAATAATGCATGTTATATTGATAATATCGGGAGTAATAAGTATAATTATTGCAGTTCTAGAGATAATAACTGCATTATATGGGTAAGAATGCATGTTATATTGATGATAATAAAAGTAATACGTATATTTATTATAGTTCTAGCGATAATAACTGCATAATATGGGTAATAATGCATGTTATATTGATAATAATATAAGTAATAAGTATAATTATTACAGTTCTAGCGATAATAACTCCATTATATGGGTAATAATGCATGTTATATTGATAATAATAAAAGTAATAAGTATATTTATTATAGTTCTAGCGATAATAACTGCATTATATGGGTAATAATGCATGTTATATTGAGAATAATATAAGTAATAAGTATAATTATTACAGTTCTAGCGATAATACTAGTAAAATATGGCTAAGAGTGCCTGTTATATTGATAATAATAAAAGTAAGAAGTATATTTATTATACTTCTGTCGATAATAACTGCATTATATGGGTAATAATGCATGTTATATTGATAATAATATAAGTAATAAGTATAATTATTACAGTTCTAGCGATAATAACTCCATTATATGGGTAATAATGCATGTTATATTGATAATATCGGGAGTAATAAGTATATTTATTATAGTTCGAGCGATAATAATTGCATATTATAGGTAATGATGCATGTTATATTGATAATAATAAAAGTAATAAGTATATTTATTATAGTTCTATCAATAATAACTGCATAATATGGGTAATAATGCACGTTATATTGCTAACAATATAAGTAATAAGTATAACTATTACAGTTCTAGCGATAATAATCGCACTATATGGGTAATAATGCATGTTATATTGATAATATCCGGAGTAATAAGTATATTTATTACAGTTCTATCGATAATAACTGCATAGTATGGGTAATAATGCATGTTATATTGATGATAATAAAAGTAATAAGTACATTTATTATAGTTCTATCGATAATAACTGCATAATATGTGTAGTAATGCATGTTATATAGATAATATTGGGAGTAATAAGTATAATTATTATAGTTCTAGCGATAATAATAGTAAAATATGGCTAATAGTGCATGTTATATTGATAATAATAAAAGTAATATGTATATTTATTACAATTCTATCGATAATAACTGCATAATATGGGTAATAATGCATGTTACATTGATGATAATAAAAGTAATACGAATATTTATTATAGTTCTAGCGATAATAACTGCATAATATGCGTAATAATGCATGTTATATTGATAATAATATAAGTAATAAGTATAATTATTACAGTTCTAGCGATAATAACTGCATTATATGGGCCATAATGGATGTTATATTGATAATATCGGGAGTAATAAGTATATTTATTATAGTTCTAGCGATAATAACTGCATAATATAGGTAATGATGCATGTTATATTGATAATAATAAAAGTAATGAGTATATTTATTATAGTTCTATCAATAATAACTGCATAATATGGGTAATAATGCATGTTATATTGATAATATTGGGAGTAATAAGTATAATTATTATAGTTCTAGCGATAATAATAGTAAAATATGGCTAATAGTGCATGTTATATTGATAATAATAAAAGTAATAAGTATATTTATTACAGTTCTATCGATAATAACTGCATAATATGGGTAATAATGCATGTTATGTTGATGATAATAAAAGTAATACGTATATTTATTATAGTTCTAGCGATAATAACTGCATAATATGGGTAATAATGCATGTTATATTGACGATAATAAAAGTAATACGTATATTTATTATAGTTCTAGTGATAATAACTGCATTATATGGGTAATAACGCATGTTATATTGATAATATTGGGAGTGATAAGTATAATTGTTTTAGTTCTAGTGATAATAATAGTAAAATATGGCTAATAGTGCATGTTATATTGATAATAATAAAAGTAATAAGTATATTCATTACAGTTCCATCGATAATAACTGCATAATATGGGTAATAATGCATGTTATATTGATGATAATAAAAGTAATACGAATATTTATTATAGTTCTGGCGATAATAATAGTAAAATATGGCTAATAGTGCATGTTATATTGATAATAATAAAAGTAATAAGTATATTTATTACAGTTCTATCGATAATAACTGCATAATATGGGTAATAATGCATGTTATGTTGATGATAATAAAAGTAATACGTATATTTATTATAGTTCTAGCGATAATAACTGCATAATATGGGTAATAATGCATGTTATATTGATGATAATAAAAGTAATACGTATATTTATTATAGTTCTAGTGATAATAACTGCATTATATGGGTAATAACGCATGTTATATTGATAATATTGGGAGTAATAAGTATAATTGTTTTAGTTCTAGTGATAATAATAGTAAAATATGGCTAATAGTGCATGTTATATTGATAATAATAAAAGTAATAAGTATATTCATTACAGTTCCATCGATAATAACTGCATAATATGGGTAATAATGCATGTTATATTGATGATAATAAAAGTAATACGAATATTTATTATAGTTCTGGCGATAATAACTGCATAATATGGGTAATAATGCATGTTATATTGATAATAATATAAGTAATAAGTATAATTATTACAGTTCTAGCGATAATAACTGCATTATATGGGTCATAATGGATGTTATATTGATAATATCGGGAGTAATAAGTATATTTATTATAGTTCTAGCGATAATAACTGCATAGTATAGGTAATGATGCATGTTATATTGATAATAATAAAAGTAATAAGTATATTTATTATAGTTCTATCAATAATAACTGCATAATATGGGTAATAATGCACGTTATATTGCTAACAATATAAGTAATGAGTATAATTATAACAGTTCTAGCGATAACAATTGCACTATATGGGTAATAATGCATGTTATATTGATAATATCGGGAGTAATAAGTATATTTACTACAGTTCTATCGATAATAACTGCATAATATGGGTAATAATGCATGTTATATTGAGAATAATATAAGTAATAAGAATAATTATTACAGTTCTAGCGATAATAACTGCATTATATGCGTAATAATGCATGTTATATTGATAATATCGGGAGTAATAAGTATAATTATTGCAGTTCTAGCGATAATAACTGCATTATATGGGTAGTAATGCATGTTATATTGATAATATCGGGAGTAATAAGTATAATTATTATAGTTCCAGCGATAATAATGGTAAAATATGGCTAATAGTGCATGTTATATTGATAATAATAAAAGTAATAAGTATATTTATTACAGTTCTATCGATAATAACTGCATAATATGGGTAATAATGCATGTTATATTGATAATATTGGGAGTAATAACTATAATTATTATAGTTCTAGCGATAATAATAGTAAAATATGGCTAATAGTGCATGTTATATTGATAATAATAAAAGTAATAAGTATAATTATTACAGTTCTAGCGATAATAACTGCATTATATGGGTAATAATGGATGTTATATTGATAATATCGTGAGTAATAAGTATATTTATTATAGTTCTAGCGATAATAACTGCATAATATAGGTAATGATGCATGTTATATTGATAATAATAAAAGTAATAAGTATATTTATTATAGTTCTATCAATAATAACTGCATAATATGGGTAATAATGCACGTTATATTGATAATATTGGGAGTAATACGTATAATTATTATAGTTCTAGCGATAATAATAGTAAAATATGGCTAATAGTGCATGTTATATTGATAATAATAAAAGTAATAAGTATATTTATTACAGTTCTATCGATAATAACTGCATAATATGGGTAATAATGCATGTTATGTTGATGATAATAAAAGTAATACGTATATTTATTATAGTTCTAGCGATAATAACTGCATAATATGGGTAATAATGCATGTTATATTGATGATAATAAAAGTAATACGTATATTTATTATAGTTCCAGTGATAATAACTGCATTATATGGGTAATAACGCATGTTATATTGATAATATTGGGAGTAATAAGTATAATTGTTTTAGTTCTAGTGATAATAATAGTAAAATATGGCTAATAGTGCATGTTATATTGATAATAATAAAAGTAATAAGTATATTCATTACAGTTCCATCGATAATAACTGCATAATATGGGTAATAATGCATGTTATATTGATAATATTGGGAGTAATAAGTATAATTATTATAGTTCTAGCGATAATAATAGTAAAATATGGCTAATAGTGCATGTTATATTGATAATAATAAAAGTAATAAGTATATTTATTACAGTTCTATCGATAATAACTGCATAATATGGGTAATAATGCATGTTATGTTGATGATAATAAAAGTAATACGTATATTTATTATAGTTCTAGCGATAATAACTGCATAATATGGGTAATAATGCATGTTATATTGACGATAATAAAAGTAATACGTATATTTATTATAGTTCTAGTGATAATAACTGCATTATATGGGTAATAACGCATGTTATATTGATAATATTGGGAGTGATAAGTATAATTGTTTTAGTTCTAGTGATAATAATAGTAAAATATGGCTAATAGTGCATGTTATATTGATAATAATAAAAGTAATAAGTATATTCATTACAGTTCCATCGATAATAACTGCATAATATGGGTAATAATGCATGTTATATTGATGATAATAAAAGTAATACGAATATTTATTATAGTTCTGGCGATAATAATAGTAAAATATGGCTAATAGTGCATGTTATATTGATAATAATAAAAGTAATAAGTATATTTATTACAGTTCTATCGATAATAACTGCATAATATGGGTAATAATGCATGTTATGTTGATGATAATAAAAGTAATACGTATATTTATTATAGTTCTAGCGATAATAACTGCATAATATGGGTAATAATGCATGTTATATTGATGATAATAAAAGTAATACGTATATTTATTATAGTTCTAGTGATAATAACTGCATTATATGGGTAATAACGCATGTTATATTGATAATATTGGGAGTAATAAGTATAATTGTTTTAGTTCTAGTGATAATAATAGTAAAATATGGCTAATAGTGCATGTTATATTGATAATAATAAAAGTAATAAGTATATTCATTACAGTTCCATCGATAATAACTGCATAATATGGGTAATAATGCATGTTATATTGATGATAATAAAAGTAATACGAATATTTATTATAGTTCTGGCGATAATAACTGCATAATATGGGTAATAATGCATGTTATATTGATAATAATATAAGTAATAAGTATAATTATTACAGTTCTAGCGATAATAACTGCATTATATGGGTCATAATGGATGTTATATTGATAATATCGGGAGTAATAAGTATATTTATTATAGTTCTAGCGATAATAACTGCATAGTATAGGTAATGATGCATGTTATATTGATAATAATAAAAGTAATAAGTATATTTATTATAGTTCTATCAATAATAACTGCATAATATGGGTAATAATGCACGTTATATTGCTAACAATATAAGTAATGAGTATAATTATAACAGTTCTAGCGATAACAATTGCACTATATGGGTAATAATGCATGTTATATTGATAATATCGGGAGTAATAAGTATATTTACTACAGTTCTATCGATAATAACTGCATAATATGGGTAATAATGCATGTTATATTGAGAATAATATAAGTAATAAGAATAATTATTACAGTTCTAGCGATAATAACTGCATTATATGCGTAATAATGCATGTTATATTGATAATATCGGGAGTAATAAGTATAATTATTGCAGTTCTAGCGATAATAACTGCATTATATGGGTAGTAATGCATGTTATATTGATAATATCGGGAGTAATAAGTATAATTATTATAGTTCCAGCGATAATAATGGTAAAATATGGCTAATAGTGCATGTTATATTGATAATAATAAAAGTAATAAGTATATTTATTACAGTTCTATCGATAATAACTGCATAATATGGGTAATAATGCATGTTATATTGATAATATTGGGAGTAATAACTATAATTATTATAGTTCTAGCGATAATAATAGTAAAATATGGCTAATAGTGCATGTTATATTGATAATAATAAAAGTAATAAGTATAATTATTACAGTTCTAGCGATAATAACTGCATTATATGGGTAATAATGGATGTTATATTGATAATATCGTGAGTAATAAGTATATTTATTATAGTTCTAGCGATAATAACTGCATAATATAGGTAATGATGCATGTTATATTGATAATAATAAAAGTAATAAGTATATTTATTATAGTTCTATCAATAATAACTGCATAATATGGGTAATAATGCACGTTATATTGATAATATTGGGAGTAATACGTATAATTATTATAGTTCTAGCGATAATAATAGTAAAATATGGCTAATAGTGCATGTTATATTGATAATAATAAAAGTAATAAGTATATTTATTACAGTTCTATCGATAATAACTGCATAATATGGGTAATAATGCATGTTATGTTGATGATAATAAAAGTAATACGTATATTTATTATAGTTCTAGCGATAATAACTGCATAATATGGGTAATAATGCATGTTATATTGATGATAATAAAAGTAATACGTATATTTATTATAGTTCCAGTGATAATAACTGCATTATATGGGTAATAACGCATGTTATATTGATAATATTGGGAGTAATAAGTATAATTGTTTTAGTTCTAGTGATAATAATAGTAAAATATGGCTAATAGTGCATGTTATATTGATAATAATAAAAGTAATAAGTATATTCATTACAGTTCCATCGATAATAACTGCATAATATGGGTAATAATGCATGTTATATTGATGATAATAAAAGTAATACGAATATTTATTATAGTTCTGGCGATAATAACTGCATAATATGGGTAATAATGCATGTTATATTGATAATAATATAAGTAATAAGTATAATTATTACAGTTCTAGCGATAATAACTGCATTATATGGGTCATAATGGATGTTATATTGATAATATCGGGAGTAATAAGTATATTTATTATAGTTCTAGCGATAATAACTGCATAGTATAGGTAATGATGCATGTTATATTGATAATAATAAAAGTAATAAGTATATTTATTATAGTTCTATCAATAATAACTGCATAATATGGGTAATAATGCACGTTATATTGCTAACAATATAAGTAATGAGTATAATTATAACAGTTCTAGCGATAACAATTGCACTATATGGGTAATAATGCATGTTATATTGATAATATCGGGAGTAATAAGTATATTTACTACAGTTCTATCGATAATAACTGCATAATATGGGTAATAATGCATGTTATATTGAGAATAATAAAAGTAATAAGAATAATTATTACAGTTCTAGCGATAATAACTGCATTATATGCGTAATAATGCATGTTATATTGATAATATCGGGAGTAATAAGTATAATTATTGCAGTTCTAGAGATAATAACTGCATTATATGGGTAAGAATGCATGTTATATTGATGATAATAAAAGTAATACGTATATTTATTATAGTTCTAGCGATAATAACTGCATAATGTGGGTAATAATGCATGTTATATTGATAATAATATAAGTAATAAGTATAATTATTACAGTTCTAGCGATAGTAACTGCATTATATGGGTAATAATGGATGTTATATTGATAATATCGGGAGTAATAAGTATATTTATTATACTTCTGTCGATAATAACTGCATTATATGGGTAATAATGCATGTTATATTGATAATAATATAAGTAATAAGTATAATTATTACAGTTCTAGCGATAATAACTCCATTATATGGGTAATAATGCATGTTATATTGATAATAATAAAAGTAATAAGTATATTTATTATAGTTCTAGCGATAATAACTGCATTATATGGGTAATAATGCATGTTATATTGAGAATAATATAAGTAATAAGTATAATTATTACAGTTCTAGCGATAATACTAGTAAAATATGGCTAAGAGTGCATGTTATATTGATAATAATAAAAGTAAGAAGTATATTTATTATACTTCTGTCGATAATAACTGCATTATATGGGTAATAATGCATGTTATATTGATAATAATATAAGTAATAAGTATAATTATTACAGTTCTAGCGATAATAACTCCATTATATGGGTAATAATGCATGTTATATTGATAATATCGGGAGTAATAAGTATATTTATTATAGTTCGAGCGATAATAACTGCATATTATAGGTAATGATGCATGTTATATTGATAATAATAAAAGTAATAAGTATATTTATTATAGTTCTATCAATAATAACTGCATAATATGGGTAATAATGCACGTTATATTGCTAACAATATAAGTAATAAGTATAACTATTACAGTTCTAGCGATAATAATCGCACTATATGGGTAATAATGCATGTTATATTGATAATATCGGGAGTAATAAGTATATTTATTACAGTTCTATCGATAATAACTGCATAATATGGGTAATAATGCATGTTATATTGATGATAATAAAAGTAATAAGTACATTTATTATAGTTCTATCGATAATAACTGCATAATATGTGTAGTAATGCATGTTATATTGATGATAATGAAAGTAGTAAGTATATTTATTACAGTTCTAGCGATAATAACTGCATTATATGGGTAATAATGCATGTTATATAGATAATATTGGGAGTAATAAGTATAATTATTATAGTTCTAGCGATAATAATAGTAAAATATGGCTAATAGTGCATGTTATATTGATAATAATAAAAGTAATATGTATATTTATTCCAATTCTATCGATAATAACTGCATAATATGGGTAATAATGCATGTTACATTGATCATAATAAAAGTAATACGAATATTTATTATAGTTCTAGCGATAATAACTGCATAATATGCGTAATAATGCATGTTATATTGATAATAATATAAGTAATAAGTATAATTATTACAGTTCTAGCGATAATAACTGCATTATATGGGGCATAATGGACGGTATATTGATAATATCGGGAGTAATAAGTATATTTATTATAGTTCTAGCGATAATAACTGCATAATATAGGTAATGATGCATGTTATATTGATAATAATAAAAGTAATAAGTATATTTATTATAGTTCTATCAATAATAACTGCATAATATGGGTAATAATGCATGTTATATTGATAATATTGGGAGTAATAAGTATAATTATTATAGTTCTAGCGATAATAATAGTAAAATATGGCTAATAGTGCATGTTATATTGATAATAATAAAAGTAATAAGTATATTTATTACAGTTCTATCGATAATAACTGCATAATATGGGTAATAATGCATGTTATATTGATAATAATATAAGTAATAAGTATAATTATTACAGTTCTAGCGATAATAACTGCATTATATGGGAAATAATGCATGTTATATTGATAATATCGGCAGTAATAAGTATATTTATTACAGTTCTATCGATAATAACTGCATAATATGGGTAATAATGCATGTTATATTGATAATAATATAAGCAATAAGTATAATTATTACAGTTGTAGCGATAATAACTGCATTATATGGGTAGTAATGCATGTTATATTGATAATATTGGGAGTAATAAGTATATTTATTATAGTTCTATCAATAATAACTGCATAATATGGGTAATAATGCATGTTATATTGATAATATTGGGAGTAATAAGTATAATTATTATAGTTCTAGCGATAATAATAGTAAAATATGGCTAATAGTGCATGTTATATTGATAATAATAAAAGTAATAAGTATAATTATTACAGTTCTAGCGATAATAACTGCATTATATGGGTAATAATGCATGTTATATTGATAATAATACAAGTAATAAGTATAATTATTACAGTTCTAGCGATAATAACTGCATTATATGGGTAATAATGGATGTTATATTGATAATATCGGGAGTAATAAGTATATTTATTATAGTTCTAGCGATAATAACTGCATAATATAGGTAATGATGCATGTTATATTGATAATAATAAAAGTAATAAGTATATTTATTATAGTTCTATCAATAATAACTGCATAATATGGGTAATAATGCATGTTATATTGATGATAATAAAGGTAATACGTATATTTATTATAGTTCTAGCGATAATAACTGCATAATATGGGTAATAATGCATGTTATATTGATAATAATATAAGTAATAAGTATAATTATTACAGTTCTAGCGATAATAACTGCATTATATGGGAAATAATGCATGTTATATTGATAATATCGGCAGTAATAAGTATATTTATTACAGTTCTATCAATAATAACTGCATAATATGGGTAATAATGCATGTTATATTGCGAACAATATAAGTAATGAGTATAATTATAACAGTTCTAGCGATAACAATTGCACTATATGGGTAATAATGCATGTTATATTGATAATATCGGGAGTAATAAGTATATTTACTACAGTTCTATCGATAATAACTGCATAATATGGGTAATAATGCATGTTATATTGAGAATAATATAAGTAATAAGTATAATTATTACAGTTCTAGCGATAATAACTGCATTATATGCGTAATAATGCATGTTATATTGATAATATCGGGAGTAATAAGTATAATTATTGCAGTTCTAGAGATAATAACTGCATTATATGGGTAAGAATGCATGTTATATTGATGATAATAAAAGTAATACGTATATTTATTATAGTTCTAGCGATAATAACTGCATAATATGGGTAATAATGCATGTTATATTGATAATAATATAAGTAATAAGTATAATTATTACAGTTCTAGCGATAGTAACTGCATTATATGGGAAATAATGCATGTTATATTGATAATATCGGCAGTAATAAGTATATTTATTACAGTTCTATCGATAATAACTGCATAATATGGGTAATAATGCATGTTATATTGATAATAATATAAGCAATAAGTATAATTATTACAGTTTTAGCGATAATAACTGCATTATATGGGTAGTAATGCATGTTATATTGATAATATCGGGAGTAATAAGTATAATTATTATAGTTCCAGCGATAATAATGGTAAAATATGGCTAATAGTGCATGTTATATTGATAATAATAAAAGTAATAAGTATATTTATTACAGTTCTATCGATAATAACTGCATAATATGGGTAATAATGCATGTTATATTGATAATATTGGGAGTAATAACTATAATTATTATAGTTCTAGCGATAATAATAGTAAAATATGGCTAATAGTGCATGTTATATTGATAATAATAAAAGTAATAAGTATAATTATTACAGTTCTAGCGATAATAACTGCATTATATGGGTAATAATGGATGTTATATTGATAATATCGGGAGTAATAAGTATATTTATTATAGTTCTCGCGATAATAACTGCATAATATAGGTAATGATGCATGTTATATTGATAATAATAAAAGTAATAAGTATATTTATTATAGTTCTATCAATAATAACTGCATAATATGGGTAATAATGCACGTTATATTGATAATATTGGGAGTAATAAGTATAATTATTATAGTTCTAGCGATAATAATAGTAAAATATGGCTAATAGTGCATGTTATATTGATAATAATAGAAGTAATAAGTATATTTATTACAGTTCTATCGATAATAACTGCATAATATGGGTAATAATGCATGTTATGTTGATGATAATAAAAGTAATACGTATATTTATTATAGTTCTAGCGATAACAACTGCATAATATGGGTAATAATGCATGTTATATTGAGAATAATATAAGTAATAAGTATAATTATTACAGTTCTAGCGATAATAACTGCATTATATGCGGAATAATGCATGTTATATTGATAATATCGGGAGTAATAAGTATAATTATTGCAGTTCTAGAGATAATAACTGCATTATATGGGTAAGAATGCATGTTATATTGATGATAATAAAAGTAATACGTATATTTATTATAGTTCTAGCGATAATAACTGCATAATATGGGTAATAATGCATGTTATATTGATAATAATATAAGTAATAAGTATAATTATTACAGTTCTAGCGATAGTAACTGCATTATATGGGTAATAATGGATGTTATATTGATAATCTCGGGAGTAATAAGTATATTTATTATACTTCTGTCGATAATAACTGCATTATATGGGTAATAATGCATGTTATATTGATAATAATATAAGTAATAGCTATAATTATTACAGTTCTAGCGATAATAACTCCATTATATGGGTAATAATGCATGTTATATTGACAATAATAAAAGTAATAAGTATATTTATTATAGTACTAGCGATAATAACTGCATTATATGGGTAATAATGCATGTTATATTGACAATATCGGGAGTAATAAGCACAATTATTATAGTTCTAGCGATAATAGTAGTAAAATATGGCTAATAGTGCATGTTATATTGATAATAATAAAAGTAATGAGTATATTTATTATAGTTCTATCGATAATAACTGCATAATATGGGTAATAATGCATGTTATATTGATGATAATAAAAGTAGTAAGTATATTTATTATAGTTCTAGCGATTATAACTGCATAATATGGGTAATAATGCATGTTATATTGAGAATAATATAAGTAATAAGTATAATTATTACAGTTCTAGCGATAATACTAGTAAAATATGGCTAAGAGTGTCTGTTATATTGATAATAATAAAAGTAAGAAGTATATTTATTATACTTCTGTCGATAATAACTGCATTATATGGGTAATAATGCATGTTATATTGATAATAATATAAGTAATAAGTATAATTATTACAGTTCTAGCGATAATAACTGCATTATATGCGTAATAATGCATGTTATATTGATAATATCGGGAGTAATAAGTATAATTATTGCAGTTCTAGAGATAATAACTGCATTATATGGGTAAGAATGCATGTTATATTGATGATAATAAAAGTAATACGTATATTTATTATAGTTCTAGCGATAATAACTGCATAATATGGGTAATAATGCATGTTATATTGATAATAATATAAGTAATAAGTATAATTATTACAGTTCTAGCGATAGTAACTGCATTATATGGGTAATAATGGATGTTATATTGATAATATCGGGAGTAATAAGTATATTTATTATACTTCTGTCGATAATAACTGCATTATATGGGTAATAATGCATGTTATATTGATAATAATATAAGTAATAAGTATAATTATTACAGTTCTAGCGATAATAACTCCATTATATGGGTAATAATGCATGTTATATTGATAATAATAAAAGTAATAAGTATATTTATTATAGTTCTAGCGATAATAACTGCATTATATGGGTAATAATGCATGTTATATTGACAATATCGGGAGTAATAAGCACAATTATTATAGTTCTAGCGATAATAGTAGTAAAATATGGCTAATAGTGCATGTTATATTGATAATAATAAAAGTAATGAGTATATTTATTATAGTTCTATCGATAATAACTGCATAATATGGGTAATAATGCATGTTATATTGATGATAATAAAAGTAGTAAGTATATTTATTATAGTTCTAGCGATTATAACTGCATAATATGGGTAATAATGCATGTTATATTGAGAATAATATAAGTAATAAGTATAATTATTACAGTTCTAGCGATAATACTAGTAAAATATGGCTAAGAGTGCCTGTTATATTGATAATAATAAAAGTAAGAAGTATATTTATTATACTTCTGTCGATAATAACTGCATTATATGGGTAATAATGCATGTTATATTGATAATAATATAAGTAATAAGTATAATTATTACAGTTCTAGCGATAATAACTCCATTATATGGGTAATAATGCATGTTATATTGATGATAATAAAAGTAGTAAGTATATTTATTATAGTTCTAGCGATTATAACTGCATAATATGGGTAATAATGCATGTTATATTGATAATATCCGGAGTAATAAGTATAATTATTACAGTTCTAGAGATAATAACTGCATTATATGGGTAATAATGGATGTTATATTGATAATATCGGGAGTAATAAGTATAATTATTATAGTTCTAGCGATAATACTAGTAAAATATGGCTAAGAGTGCCTGTTATATTGATAATAATAAAAGTAATAAGTATATTTATTATACTTCTGTCGATAATAACTGCATAATATGGGTAGTAATCCATGTTATATTGATGATAATAAAAGTAATACGTATATTTATTATAGTTCTATCGATAATAACTGCCTAATATGGGTAATAATGCATGTTATATTGCTGATAATAAAAGTAATATGTATATTTATTATAGTTCTAGCGATAATAACTGCATAATATGGGTAATAATGCATGTTATATTGATAATAATATAAGTAATAGGTATAATTATTACAGTTCTAGCGATAATAACTCCATTATATGGGTAATAATGCATGTTATATTGATAATATCGGGAGTAATAAGTATATTTATTATAGTTCGAGCGATAATAACTGCATATTATAGGTAATGATGCATGTTATATTGATAATAATAAAAGTAATAAGTATATTTATTATAGTTCTATCAATAATAACTGCATAATATGGGTAATAATGCACGTTATATTGCTAACAATATAAGTAATAAGTATAACTATTACAGTTCTAGCGATAATAATCGCACTATATGGGTAATAATGCATGTTATATTGATAATATCGGGAGTAATAAGTATATTTATTACAGTTCTATCGATAATAACTGCATAATATGGGTAATAATGCATGTTATATTGATAATATCGTGTGCAATAAGTATAATTATTATAGTTCTAGCGATATCAACAGTACAATATGGCTAATAGTGCATGTTATATTGATAATAATAAAAGTAATAAGTATATTTATTATAGTTCTAGCGATAATAACTGCATTATATGGGTAATAATGCATGTTATATTGACAATATCGGGAGTAATAAGCACAATTATTATAGTGCTAGCGATAATAGTAGTAAAATATGGCTAATAGTGCATGTTATATTGATAATAATAAAAGTAATAAGTATATTTATTATAGTTCTATCGATAATAACTGCATAATATGGGTAATAATGCATGTTATGTTGATGATAATAAAAGTAATACGTATATTTATTATAGTTCTATCGATAATAACTGCCTAATATGGGCAATAATGCATGTTATATTGCTGATAATAAAAGTAATATGTATATTTATTATAGTTCTAGCGATAATAACTGCATAATATGGGTAATAATGCATGTTATATTGATAATAATATAAGTAGTCAGTATAATTATTACAGTTTTAGCGATAATAACTGCATTATATGGGTAATAATGGATGTTATATTGATAATATCGGGAGTAATAAGTATATTTATTATAGTTCGAGCGATAATAACCGCATAATATAGGTAATGATGCATGTTATATTGATAATAATAAAAGTAATAAGTATATTTATTATAGTTCTATCAATAATAACTGCATAATATGGGTAATAATGCACGTTATATTGCTAACAATATAAGTAATAAGTATAATTATTACAGTTCTAGCGATAATAATTGCACTATATGGGTAATAATGCATGTTATATTGATAATATCGGGAGTAATAAGTATATTTATTACAGTTCTATCGATAATAACTGCATAATATGGGTAATAATGCATGTTATATTGATGATAATAAAAGTAATACGTATATTTATTATAGTTCTAGCGATTATAACTGCATAATATGGGTAATAATGCATGTTACATTGATAATAATATAAGTAATAAGTATAATTATTGCAGTTCTAGCGATAATAACTGCATTATGTTGGTAATAATGCATGTTATATTGATAATATTGGGAGTAATAAGTATAATTATTATAGCTCTAGCGATAATAATGGTAAAACATTGCTAATAGTGCATGTTATATTGATAATAATAAAAGTAATAAGTATATTTATTACAGTTCTATCGATAATAACTGCATAATATGGGTAATAATGCATGTTATGTTGATGATAATAAAAGTAATACGTATATTTATTATAGTTCTAGCGATAATAACTGCATAATATGGGTAATAATGCATGGTATATTGATAATAATATAAGTAATAAGTATAATTATTATAGTTCTATCAATAATAACTGCATAATATTTGTAATAATGCACGTTATATTGCTAACAATATAAGAAATAAGTATAATTATTACAGTTCTAGCGATAATAACTCCATTATATGGGTAATAATGCATGTTATATTGATAATAATATAAGTAATAAGTATAATTATTACAGTTCTAGCGATAATAACTGCATAATATGGGTAATAATGCACGATATATTGCTAATAATATAAGTAATAAGTATAATTATTACAGTTCTAGCGATAATAACTGCATTATATGGGTAATAATGCATGTTATATCGATAATATCGTGTGCAATAAGTATAATTATTATAGTTCTAGCGATATCAACAGTACAATATGGCTAATAGTGCATGTTATATTGATAATAATAAAAGTAATAAGTATATTTATTATAGTTCTAGCGATAATAACTGCATTATATGGGTAATAATGCATGTTATATTGACAATATCGGGAGTAATAAGCACAATTATTATAGTGCTAGCGATAATAGTAGTAAAATATGGCTAATAGTGCATGTTATATTGATAATAATAAAAGTAATAAGTATATTTATTATAGTTCTATCGATAATAACTGCATAATATGGGTAATAATGCATGTTATGTTGATGATAATAAAAGTAATACGTATATTTATTATAGTTCTATCGATAATAACTGCCTAATATGGGCAATAATGCATGTTATATTGCTGATAATAAAAGTAATATGTATATTTATTATAGTTCTAGCGATAATAACTGCATAATATGGGTAATAATGCATGTTATATTGATAATAATATAAGTAGTCAGTATAATTATTACAGTTTTAGCGATAATAACTGCATTATATGGGTAATAATGGATGTTATATTGATAATATCGGGAGTAATAAGTATATTTATTATAGTTCGAGCGATAATAACCGCATAATATAGGTAATGATGCATGTTATATTGATAATAATAAAAGTAATAAGTATATTTATTATAGTTCTATCAATAATAACTGCATAATATGGGTAATAATGCACGTTATATTGCTAACAATATAAGTAATAAGTATAATTATTACAGTTCTAGCGATAATAATTGCACTATATGGGTAATAATGCATGTTATATTGATAATATCGGGAGTAATAAGTATATTTATTACAGTTCTATCGATAATAACTGCATAATATGGGTAATAATGCATGTTATATTGAGAATAATATAAGTAATAAGAATAATTATTACAGTTCTAGCGATAATAACTGCATTATATGCGTAATAATGCATGTTATATTGATAATATCGGGAGTAATAAGTATAATTATTGCAGTTCTAGAGATAATAACTGCATTATATGGGTAAGAATGCATGTTATATTGATGATAATAAAAGTAATACGTATATTTATTATAGTTCTAGCGATAATAACTGCATAATATGGGTAATAATGCATGTTATATTGATAATAATATAAGTAATAAGTATAATTATTACAGTTCTAGCGATAGTAACTGCATTATATGGGTAATAATGGATGTTATATTGATAATATCGGGAGTAATAAGTATATTTATTATACTTCTGTCGATAATAACTGCATTATATGGGTAATAATGCATGTTATATTGATAATAATATAAGTAATAAGTATAATTATTACAGTTCTAGCGATAATAACTCCATTATATGGGTAATAATGCATGTTATATTGATAATAATAAAAGTAATAAGTATATTTATTATAGTTCTAGCGATAATAACTGCATTATATGGGTAATAATGCATGTTATATTGAGAATAATATAAGTAATAAGTATAATTATTACAGTTCTAGCGATAATACTAGTAAAATATGGCTAAGAGTGCCTGTTATATTGATAATAATAAAAGTAAGAAGTATATTTATTATACTTCTGTCGATAATAACTGCATTATATGGGTAATAATGCATGTTATATTGATAATAATATAAGTAATAAGTATAATTATTACAGTTCTAGCGATAATAACTCCATTATATGGGTAATAATGCATGTTATATTGATAATATCGGGAGTAATAAGTATATTTATTATAGTTCGAGCGATAATAATTGCATATTATAGGTAATGATGCATGTTATATTGATAATAATAAAAGTAATAAGTATATTTATTATAGTTCTATCAATAATAACTGCATAATATGGGTAATAATGCACGTTATATTGCTAACAATATAAGTAATAAGTATAACTATTACAGTTCTAGCGATAATAATCGCACTATATGGGTAATAATGCATGTTATATTGATAATATCGGGAGTAATAAGTATATTTATTACAGTTCTATCGATAATAACTGCATAGTATGGGTAATAATGCATGTTATATTGATGATAATAAAAGTAATAAGTACATTTATTATAGTTCTATCGATAATAACTGCATAATATGTGTAGTAATGCATGTTATATAGATAATAGTGGGAGTAATAAGTATAATTATTATAGTTCTAGCGATAATAATAGTAAAATATGGCTAATAGTGCATGTTATATTGATAATAATAAAAGTAATATGTATATTTATTACAATTCTATCGATAATAACTGCATAATATGGGTAATAATGCATGTTACATTGATGATAATAAAAGTAATACGAATATTTATTATAGTTCTAGCGATAATAACTGCATAATATGCGTAATAATGCATGTTATATTGATAATAATATAAGTAATAAGTATAATTATTACAGTTCTAGCGATAATAACTGCATTATATGGGCCATAATGGATGTTATATTGATAATATCGGGAGTAATAAGTATATTTATTATAGTTCTAGCGATAATAACTGCATAATATAGGTAATGATGCATGTTATATTGATAATAATAAAAGTAATGAGTATATTTATTATAGTTCTATCAATAATAACTGCATAATATGGGTAATAATGCATGTTATATTGATAATATTGGGAGTAATAAGTATAATTATTATAGTTCTAGCGATAATAATAGTAAAATATGGCTAATAGTGCATGTTATATTGATAATAATAAAAGTAATAAGTATATTTATTACAGTTCTATCGATAATAACTGCATAATATGGGTAATAATGCATGTTATATTGATGATAATAAAAGTAATACGTATGTTTATTATAGTTCTAGCGATAATAACTGCATAATATGGGTAATAATGCATGTTATATTGATAATAATATAAGTAATAAGTATAATTATTACAGTTCTAGCGATAATAACTGCATTATATGGGAAATAATGCATGTTATATTGATAATATCGGCAGTAATAAGTATATTTATTACAGTTCTATCGATAATAACTGCATAATATGGGTAATAATGCATGTTATATTGATAATAATATAAGCAATAAGTATAATTATTACAGTTTTAGCGATAATAACTGCATTATATGGGTAGTAATGCATGTTATATTGATAATATCGGGAGTAATAACTATAATTATTATAGTTCTAGCGATAATAATAGTAAAATATGGCTAATAGTGCATGTTATATTGATAATAATAAAAGTAATAAGTATAATTATTACAGTTCTAGCGATAATAACTGCATTATATGGGTAATAATGGATGTTATATTGATAATATCGTGAGTAATAAGTATATTTATTATAGTTCTAGCGATAATAACTGCATAATATAGGTAATGATGCATGTTATATTGATAATAATAAAAGTAATAAGTATATTTATTATAGTTCTATCAATAATAACTGCATAATATGGGTAATAATGCACGTTATATTGATAATATTGGGAGTAATACGTATAATTATTATAGTTCTAGCGATAATAATAGTAAAATATGGCTAATAGTGCATGTTATATTGATAATAATAAAAGTAATAAGTATATTTATTACAGTTCTATCGATAATAACTGCATAATATGGGTAATAATGCATGTTATGTTGATGATAATAAAAGTAATACGTATATTTATTATAGTTCTAGCGATAATAACTGCATAATATGGGTAATAATGCATGTTATATTGACGATAATAAAAGTAATACGTATATTTATTATAGTTCTAGTGATAATAACTGCATTATATGGGTAATAACGCATGTTATATTGATAATATTGGGAGTGATAAGTATAATTGTTTTAGTTCTAGTGATAATAATAGTAAAATATGGCTAATAGTGCATGTTATATTGATAATAATAAAAGTAATAAGTATATTCATTACAGTTCCATCGATAATAACTGCATAATATGGGTAATAATGCATGTTATATTGATGATAATAAAAGTAATACGAATATTTATTATAGTTCTGGCGATAATAATAGTAAAATATGGCTAATAGTGCATGTTATATTGATAATAATAAAAGTAATAAGTATATTTATTACAGTTCTATCGATAATAACTGCATAATATGGGTAATAATGCATGTTATGTTGATGATAATAAAAGTAATACGTATATTTATTATAGTTCTAGCGATAATAACTGCATAATATGGGTAATAATGCATGTTATATTGATGATAATAAAAGTAATACGTATATTTATTATAGTTCTAGTGATAATAACTGCATTATATGGGTAATAACGCATGTTATATTGATAATATTGGGAGTAATAAGTATAATTGTTTTAGTTCTAGTGATAATAATAGTAAAATATGGCTAATAGTGCATGTTATATTGATAATAATAAAAGTAATAAGTATATTCATTACAGTTCCATCGATAATAACTGCATAATATGGGTAATAATGCATGTTATATTGATGATAATAAAAGTAATACGAATATTTATTATAGTTCTGGCGATAATAACTGCATAATATGGGTAATAATGCATGTTATATTGATAATAATATAAGTAATAAGTATAATTATTACAGTTCTAGCGATAATAACTGCATTATATGGGTCATAATGGATGTTATATTGATAATATCGGGAGTAATAAGTATATTTATTATAGTTCTAGCGATAATAACTGCATAGTATAGGTAATGATGCATGTTATATTGATAATAATAAAAGTAATAAGTATATTTATTATAGTTCTATCAATAATAACTGCATAATATGGGTAATAATGCACGTTATATTGCTAACAATATAAGTAATGAGTATAATTATAACAGTTCTAGCGATAACAATTGCACTATATGGGTAATAATGCATGTTATATTGATAATATCGGGAGTAATAAGTATATTTACTACAGTTCTATCGATAATAACTGCATAATATGGGTAATAATGCATGTTATATTGAGAATAATATAAGTAATAAGAATAATTATTACAGTTCTAGCGATAATAACTGCATTATATGCGTAATAATGCATGTTATATTGATAATATCGGGAGTAATAAGTATAATTATTGCAGTTCTAGCGATAATAACTGCATTATATGGGTAGTAATGCATGTTATATTGATAATATCGGGAGTAATAAGTATAATTATTATAGTTCCAGCGATAATAATGGTAAAATATGGCTAATAGTGCATGTTATATTGATAATAATAAAAGTAATAAGTATATTTATTACAGTTCTATCGATAATAACTGCATAATATGGGTAATAATGCATGTTATATTGATAATATTGGGAGTAATAACTATAATTATTATAGTTCTAGCGATAATAATAGTAAAATATGGCTAATAGTGCATGTTATATTGATAATAATAAAAGTAATAAGTATAATTATTACAGTTCTAGCGATAATAACTGCATTATATGGGTAATAATGGATGTTATATTGATAATATCGTGAGTAATAAGTATATTTATTATAGTTCTAGCGATAATAACTGCATAATATAGGTAATGATGCATGTTATATTGGTAATAATAAAAGTAATAAGTATATTTATTATAGTTCTATCAATAATAACTGCATAATATGGGTAATAATGCACGTTATATTGATAATATTGGGAGTAATACGTATAATTATTATAGTTCTAGCGATAATAATAGTAAAATATGGCTAATAGTGCATGTTATATTGATAATAATAAAAGTAATAAGTATATTTATTACAGTTCTATCGATAATAACTGCATAATATGGGTAATAATGCATGTTATGTTGATGATAATAAAAGTAATACGTATATTTATTATAGTTCTAGCGATAATAACTGCATAATATGGGTAATAATGCATGTTATATTGATGATAATAAAAGTAATACGTATATTTATTATAGTTCCAGTGATAATAACTGCATTATATGGGTAATAACGCATGTTATATTGATAATATTGGGAGTAATAAGTATAATTGTTTTAGTTCTAGTGATAATAATAGTAAAATATGGCTAATAGTGCATATTATATTGATAATAATAAAAGTAATAAGTATATTCATTACAGTTCCATCGATAATAACTGCATAATATGGGTAATAATGCATGTTATATTGATGATAATAAAAGTAATACGAATATTTATTATAGTTCTGGCGATAATAACTGCATAATATGGGTAATAATGCATGTTATATTGATAATAATATAAGTAATAAGTATAATTATTACAGTTCTAGCGATAATAACTGCATTATATGGGTCATAATGGATGTTATATTGATAATATCGGGAGTAATAAGTATATTTATTATAGTTCTAGCGATAATAACTGCATAGTATAGGTAATGATGCATGTTATATTGATAATAATAAAAGTAATAAGTATATTTATTATAGTTCTATCAATAATAACTGCATAATATGGGTAATAATGCACGTTATATTGCTAACAATATAAGTAATGAGTATAATTATAACAGTTCTAGCGATAACAATTGCACTATATGGGTAATAATGCATGTTATATTGATAATATCGGGAGTAATAAGTATATTTACTACAGTTCTATCGATAATAACTGCATAATATGGGTAATAATGCATGTTATATTGAGAATAATATAAGTAATAAGAATAATTATTACAGTTCTAGCGATAATAACTGCATTATATGCGTAATAATGCATGTTATATTGATAATATCGGGAGTAATAAGTATAATTATTGCAGTTCTAGAGATAATAACTGCATTATATGGGTAAGAATGCATGTTATATTGATGATAATAAAAGTAATACGTATATTTATTATAGTTCTAGCGATAATAACTGCATAATGTGGGTAATAATGCATGTTATATTGATAATAATATAAGTAATAAGTATAATTATTACAGTTCTAGCGATAGTAACTGCATTATATGGGTAATAATGGATGTTATATTGATAATATCGGGAGTAATAAGTATATTTATTATACTTCTGTCGATAATAACTGCATTATATGGGTAATAATGCATGTTATATTGATAATAATATAAGTAATAAGTATAATTATTACAGTTCTAGCGATAATAACTCCATTATATGGGTAATAATGCATGTTATATTGATAATAATAAAAGTAATAAGTATATTTATTATAGTTCTAGCGATAATAACTGCATTATATGGGTAATAATGCATGTTATATTGAGAATAATATAAGTAATAAGTATAATTATTACAGTTCTAGCGATAATACTAGTAAAATATGGCTAAGAGTGCATGTTATATTGATAATAATAAAAGTAAGAAGTATATTTATTATACTTCTGTCGATAATAACTGCATTATATGGGTAATAATGCATGTTATATTGATAATAATATAAGTAATAAGTATAATTATTACAGTTCTAGCGATAATAACTCCATTATATGGGTAATAATGCATGTTATATTGATAATATCGGGAGTAATAAGTATATTTATTATAGTTCGAGCGATAATAACTGCATATTATAGGTAATGATGCATGTTATATTGATAATAATAAAAGTAATAAGTATATTTATTATAGTTCTATCAATAATAACTGCATAATATGGGTAATAATGCACGTTATATTGCTAACAATATAAGTAATAAGTATAACTATTACAGTTCTAGCGATAATAATCGCACTATATGGGTAATAATGCATGTTATATTGATAATATCGGGAGTAATAAGTATATTTATTACAGTTCTATCGATAATAACTGCATAATATGGGTAATAATGCATGTTATATTGATGATAATAAAAGTAATAAGTACATTTATTATAGTTCTATCGATAATAACTGCATAATATGTGTAGTAATGCATGTTATATTGATGATAATGAAAGTAGTAAGTATATTTATTACAGTTCTAGCGATAATAACTGCATTATATGGGTAATAATGCATGTTATATAGATAATATTGGGAGTAATAAGTATAATTATTATAGTTCTAGCGATAATAATAGTAAAATATGGCTAATAGTGCATGTTATATTGATAATAATAAAAGTAATATGTATATTTATTCCAATTCTATCGATAATAACTGCATAATATGGGTAATAATGCATGTTACATTGATGATAATAAAAGTAATACGAATATTTATTATAGTTCTAGCGATAATAACTGCATAATATGCGTAATAATGCATGTTATATTGATAATAATATAAGTAATAAGTATAATTATTACAGTTCTAGCGATAATAACTGCATTATATGGGGCATAATGGACGGTATATTGATAATATCGGGAGTAATAAGTATATTTATTATAGTTCTAGCGATAATAACTGCATAATATAGGTAATGATGCATGTTATATTGATAATAATAAAAGTAATAAGTATATTTATTATAGTTCTATCAATAATAACTGCATAATATGGGTAATAATGCATGTTATATTGATAATATTGGGAGTAATAAGTATAATTATTATAGTTCTAGCGATAATAATAGTAAAATATGGCTAATAGTGCATGTTATATTGATAATAATAAAAGTAATAAGTATATTTATTACAGTTCTATCGATAATAACTGCATAATATGGGTAATAATGCATGTTATATTGATAATAATATAAGTAATAAGTATAATTATTACAGTTCTAGCGATAATAACTGCATTATATGGGAAATAATGCATGTTATATTGATAATATCGGCAGTAATAAGTATATTTATTACAGTTCTATCGATAATAACTGCATAATATGGGTAATAATGCATGTTATATTGATAATAATATAAGCAATAAGTATAATTATTACAGTTGTAGCGATAATAACTGCATTATATGGGTAGTAATGCATGTTATATTGATAATATCGGGAGTAATAAGTATAATTATTATAGTTCTAGCGATAATAATAGTAAAATATGGCTAATAGTGCATGTTATATTGATAATAATAAAAGTAATAAGTATAATTATTACAGTTCTAGCGATAATAACTGCATTATATGGGTAATAATGCATGTTATATTGATAATAATACAAGTAATAAGTATAATTATTACAGTTCTAGCGATAATAACTGCATTATATGGGTAATAATGGATGTTATATTGATAATATCGGGAGTAATAAGTATATTTATTATAGTTCTAGCGATAATAACTGCATAATATAGGTAATGATGCATGTTATATTGATAATAATAAAAGTAATAAGTATATTTATTATAGTTCTATCAATAATAACTGCATAATATGGGTAATAATGCATGTTATATTGATGATAATAAAGGTAATACGTATATTTATTATAGTTCTAGCGATAATAACTGCATAATATGGGTAATAATGCATGTTATATTGATAATAATATAAGTAATAAGTATAATTATTACAGTTCTAGCGATAATAACTGCATTATATGGGAAATAATGCATGTTATATTGATAATATCGGCAGTAATAAGTATATTTATTACAGTTCTATCAATAATAACTGCATAATATGGGTAATAATGCATGTTATATTGCGAACAATATAAGTAATGAGTATAATTATAACAGTTCTAGCGATAACAATTGCACTATATGGGTAATAATGCATGTTATATTGATAATATCGGGAGTAATAAGTATATTTACTACAGTTCTATCGATAATAACTGCATAATATGGGTAATAATGCATGTTATATTGAGAATAATATAAGTAATAAGTATAATTATTACAGTTCTAGCGATAATAACTGCATTATATGCGTAATAATGCATGTTATATTGATAATATCGGGAGTAATAAGTATAATTATTGCAGTTCTAGAGATAATAACTGCATTATATGGGTAAGAATGCATGTTATATTGATGATAATAAAAGTAATACGTATATTTATTATAGTTCTAGCGATAATAACTGCATAATATGGGTAATAATGCATGTTATATTGATAATAATATAAGTAATAAGTATAATTATTACAGTTCTAGCGATAGTAACTGCATTATATGGGAAATAATGCATGTTATATTGATAATATCGGCAGTAATAAGTATATTTATTACAGTTCTATCGATAATAACTGCATAATATGGGTAATAATGCATGTTATATTGATAATAATATAAGCAATAAGTATAATTATTACAGTTTTAGCGATAATAACTGCATTATATGGGTAGTAATGCATGTTATATTGATAATATCGGGAGTAATAAGTATAATTATTATAGTTCCAGCGATAATAATGGTAAAATATGGCTAATAGTGCATGTTATATTGATAATAATAAAAGTAATAAGTATATTTATTACAGTTCTATCGATAATAACTGCATAATATGGGTAATAATGCATGTTATATTGATAATATTGGGAGTAATAACTATAATTATTATAGTTCTAGCGATAATAATAGTAAAATATGGCTAATAGTGCATGTTATATTGATAATAATAAAAGTAATAAGTATAATTATTACAGTTCTAGCGATAATAACTGCATTATATGGGTAATAATGGATGTTATATTGATAATATCGGGAGTAATAAGTATATTTATTATAGTTCTCGCGATAATAACTGCATAATATAGGTAATGATGCATGTTATATTGATAATAATAAAAGTAATAAGTATATTTATTATAGTTCTATCAATAATAACTGCATAATATGAGTAATAATGCACGTTATATTGATAATATTGGGAGTAATAAGTATAATTATTATAGTTCTAGCGATAATAATAGTAAAATATGGCTAATAGTGCATGTTATATTGATAATAATAGAAGTAATAAGTATATTTATTACAGTTCTATCGATAATAACTGCATAATATGGGTAATAATGCATGTTATGTTGATGATAATAAAAGTAATACGTATATTTATTATAGTTCTAGCGATAATAACTGCATAATATGGGTAATAATGCATGTTATATTGAGAATAATATAAGTAATAAGTATAATTATTACAGTTCTAGCGATAATAACTGCATTATATGCGGAATAATGCATGTTATATTGATAATATCGGGAGTAATAAGTATAATTATTGCAGTTCTAGAGATAATAACTGCATTATATGGGTAAGAATGCATGTTATATTGATGATAATAAAAGTAATACGTATATTTATTATAGTTCTAGCGATAATAACTGCATAATATGGGTAATAATGCATGTTATATTGATAATAATATAAGTAATAAGTATAATTATTACAGTTCTAGCGATAGTAACTGCATTATATGGGTAATAATGGATGTTATATTGATAATCTCGGGAGTAATAAGTATATTTATTATACTTCTGTCGATAATAACTGCATTATATGGGTAATAATGCATGTTATATTGATAATAATATAAGTAATAGCTATAATTATTACAGTTCTAGCGATAATAACTCCATTATATGGGTAATAATGCATGTTATATTGACAATAATAAAAGTAATAAGTATATTTATTATAGTACTAGCGATAATAACTGCATTATATGGGTAATAATGCATGTTATATTGACAATATCGGGAGTAATAAGCACAATTATTATAGTTCTAGCGATAATAGTAGTAAAATATGGCTAATAGTGCATGTTATATTGATAATAATAAAAGTAATGAGTATATTTATTATAGTTCTATCGATAATAACTGCATAATATGGGTAATAATGCATGTTATATTGATGATAATAAAAGTAGTAAGTATATTTATTATAGTTCTAGCGATTATAACTGCATAATATGGGTAATAATGCATGTTATATTGAGAATAATATAAGTAATAAGTATAATTATTACAGTTCTAGCGATAATACTAGTAAAATATGGCTAAGAGTGCCTGTTATATTGATAATAATAAAAGTAAGAAGTATATTTATTATACTTCTGTCGATAATAACTGCATTATATGGGTAATAATGCATGTTATATTGATAATAATATAAGTAATAAGTATAATTATTACAGTTCTAGCGATAATAACTCCATTATATGGGTAATAATGCATGTTATATTGATGATAATAAAAGTAGTAAGTATATTTATTATAGTTCTAGCGATTATAACTGCATAATATGGGTAATAATGCATGTTATATTGATAATATCCGGAGTAATAAGTATAATTATTACAGTTCTAGAGATAATAACTGCATTATATGGGTAATAATGGATGTTATATTGATAATATCGGGAGTAATAAGTATAATTATTATAGTTCTAGCGATAATACTAGTAAAATATGGCTAAGAGTGCCTGTTATATTGATAATAATAAAAGTAATAAGTATATTTATTATACTTCTGTCGATAATAACTGCATAATATGGGTAGTAATCCATGTTATATTGATGATAATAAAAGTAATACGTATATTTATTATAGTTCTATCGATAATAACTGCCTAATATGGGTAATAATGCATGTTATATTGCTGATAATAAAAGTAATATGTATATTTATTATAGTTCTAGCGATAATAACTGCATAATATGGGTAATAATGCATGTTATATTGATAATAATATAAGTAATAAGTATAATTATTACGGTTCTAGCGATAATAACTTAATTATATGGGAAATAATGCATGTTATATTGATAATATCGGCAGTAATAAGTATATTTATTACAGTTCTATCGATAATAACTGCATAATATGGGTAATAATGCATGTTATATTGATAATAATATAAGCAATAAGTATAATTATTACAGTTTTAGCGATAATAACTGCATTATATGGGTAATAATGCATGTTATATAGATAATATTGGGAGTAATAAGTATAATTATTATAGTTCTAGCGACAATAATAGTAAAATATGGCTAATAGTGCATGTTATATTGATAATAATAAAAGTAATAAGTATATTTATTACAGTTCTATCGATAATAACTGCATAATATGGGTAATAATGCATGTTATATTGATAATATTGGGAGTAATAAGTATAATTATTATAGTTCTAGCGATAATAATAGTAAAATATGGCTAATAGTGCATGTTATATTGATAATAATAAAAGTAATAAGTATAATTATTACAGTTCTAGCGATAATAACTGCATTATGTGGGTAATAATGCATGTTATATTGATAATATTGGGAGTAATAAGTATATTTATAATAGCTCTAGCGATAATAATGGTAAAACATTGCTAATAGTGCAGGTTATATTGATAATAATAAAAGTAATAAGTATATTTATTACAGTTCTATCGATAATAACTGCATAATATGGGTAATAATGCATGTTATGTTGATGATAATAAAAGTAATACGTATATTTATTATAGTTCTAGCGATAATAACTGCATAATATGGGTAATAATGCATGTTATATTGATAATAATATAAGTAATAAGTATAATTATTATAGTTCTATCAATAATAACTGCATAATATTTGTAATAATGCACGTTATATTGCTAACAATATAAGAAATAAGTAAAATTATTACAGCTCTAGCGATAATAACTGCATAATATGGGTAATAATGCATGTTATATTGATAATAAAATAAGTAATAAGTATAATTATTACAGTTCTAGCGATAATAACTGCATTATATGGGTCATAATGGATGTTATATTGATAATATCGGGAGTAATAAGTATATTTATTATAGTTCTAGCGATAATAACTGCATAGTATAGGTAATGATGCATGTTATATTGATAATAATAAAAGTAATAAGTATATTTATTATAGTTCTATCAATAATAACTGCATAATATGGGTAATAATGCATGTTATATTGCTAACAATATAAGTAATGAGTATAATTATAACAGTTCTAGCGATAACAATTGCACTATATGGGTAATAATGCATGTTATATTGATAATATCGGGAGTAATAAGTATATTTACTACAGTTCTATCGATAATAACTGCATAATATGGGTAATAATGCATGTTATATTGAGAATAATATAAGTAATAAGTATAATTATTACAGTTCTAGCGATAATAACTGCATTATATGCGTAATAATGCATGTTATATTGATAATATCGGGAGTAATAAGTATAATTATTGCAGTTCTAGAGATAATAACTGCATTATATGGGTAAGAATGCATGTTATATTGATGATAATAAAAGTAATACGTATATTTATTATAGTTCTAGCGATAATAACTGCATAATATGGGTAATTTTTTTTTTGTTTTGGGAAGGGAAACAGGGGAAATCTTCTAAAGATCCCCGGGGCTAGGCCACGTGCCCCGGGGTATGCCGGATTTCTACCGGCTAAAACCCCTAACCCTCGCTGTGACTTTAGTCCCCCCCGGAACTGTTTTTCACATTACTTCAGGGGGGAGTCACCTGTTGTGCGATTTCGCACGTCTCAAGTGAGATGCCCTCACGACAAAAGGTGGCCTGTTAGGAGCTATTTTAACTTGCCGATGGAATCCCCTACACTGGGTTTAGGGGATTCCATCGGCTCTCCTCCGTCTTCTTCTGCTGGAGCAGCCGTCGCACGTAGGTGCCAACGGCGCTCCAGTGCTGCAAAGTTTGCAGCATCACCCCCACGATGATGTCGGGGGTGATGGGGCCAACCTCCTGTTGGAGGGCATCCCGCTCAGCCGTCCAGCGGCGGCAGGCGAAGAGGGTGTGCTCAGCACTATCCTCCGCACCCTGGCAGCCGTAACCACACATCGGCGAGGTGGCCTTACCCATCCTAAAAAGGTAGGCACGGAAGTATCCATGCCCACTAAGGAACTGGGTAAGGTAGTAACCCACCTCGCCGTGCTTTCTGGATACCCAAGGGGCTAGACATGTAATGAGCCTAGCTGTCCAACGCCCCCGGGTCTCCTCATTCCAACGTTGCTGCCAGCGGTGCAGAGTGGCTTCACGAGCCACCCTCTTCGCCTCGGCCTTCTCCTGACCATTCCTTTTGGCCCCATAGACCTGCTGACGCTCATGAGCGAGCAGGTCTATGGGGACCATACCGGCTATCACCAACACAGCTGGCTCCGCGACAGTCCTGTAAGAACAGGCTACCCGGAGCGCGCACCTTCTCTGAACCGCCGCGAGTCTGCGGCGGTACTTCTCGAAGCGGAGAGCTCCTGCCCAAATCTCCGAGCCATACAAAAGTATGGACTCGGCGGTGGACACCAGGAGCCTCCGCTTCGCCGGCTTTGGACCTCCAATGTTCGCCATGAGGCGGGCTAAGGACGACGCGGTTGCCGCCGCCCTGTCGGCCGCCTGCCGTATATGTGCCCAGAAGGTCCTCTTGGAATCAAGGAGGACCCCCAGGTACTTCACGGCGGCCTTGGCTAAGATGGTATGGATCCCCACCTTGAATGGTATCTCGGTGGGGATCCTTCGCCTTGACAGGATGACGAGCTCGGTCTTCTCGGTTGCTAGCCGAAGACCTGCGTCGCCCATCCATCTCTCCACCCGCCTCATGACCTGATTCAGGCCAAACTGTGCGCGCTCCGTGTCGCGGGCGACAATTACTGCCGCAATGTCGTCCGCGTAGCCCACCAGGAACGCCTCGCTGGGGAACTCAATCCGCAGGATGGCGTCGTAGAACGCGTTCCAGAGGTCTGGTCCTAGAATGGACCCCTGTGCCACTCCTGCGGAGACTTTTTTCCTCCGCCGCCCCTCGACCGTGTCGTAAACAAGGACACGGTCAGAGAGGTAATCCTCCATCATGCGGAGGAGATAGTCCGGCACCTGGAAAGTGTTCTCCAGGGCCGCGAGTATCCCCATCCAACTCACCGAGTTAAAGGCGTTCCTGACATCCAGCGTGGCTACGAGGACGACATGCCAGCTGTGTCGGTTCCCGGTCTCCGCCTTTTCGGCGGCGTCTAGGACCTCCCGTAGGGCGTCGACGGTAGACCTTCCGCGACGGAAGCCAAACTGTCGACCCGATAGATCGCCCGCCTCCCGGAAAGCGTCCAGGAGGCGGGGCCTAATCATCTTCTCGAGCAGCTTACCGGCCGCGTCCAGCATACAAATAGGTCTGTATGCCGACGGACCGGTAAGCTGCTCCTTGCCTTTAGAAATGAGCGCAAGGCGCTGCACTTTCCATCGGGTCGGCCAGAGGCCGCAACCCAGACATGCATTGAGCAAAGCCAGCAGAGGTCCTGGGTGAAGCTGAACAGCCAGTTTCACAATCTCTGCTGGAATGCCGTCTGGGCCCGGGGCTTTCCTATTGCGGAAGGTCCGGGCTGCATTCTGCATCGACTGCATGGTGAAGGGGGGGAACTCCTTCACCTGCAGCCCTGCTGACCGTCGCGCCCTTGCCGGGTGGTCCGGAAAAAGGGCGTCCACGATTGCCGATGCCTCGTCTGCGGGTAATACCGCGGGGCCGTTTTGGGCACCGATCTTGCGACGCACGATTCGGTACCCTAGTCCCCACGGGTCACGGTTGACCTCCTCCCGGAGGTTGTCCCAGCAACGCCGTTGACTAACGCGAATCGCGTGGCGCAATTCGCGGCGCTTGGCCCTGTAGGATTCCCACAGGGCCTCGCCTTCGCCGGTGCGCCTGGCGCGCTGGGCTATTCGCCGCAGACGATGGCAGTCCCTCCGGAGGTTGGCGATGTCGCTCGACCACCAGTAGGCCGGCTGTCTGGCACTGCGTGGCCTTCCACGGCTCATCGACGCTTCGCACGCCGTGTGTATGGCGTGCATAGTTGCGCCAACGAGCCGCTCTAACGATAGCCGGGATAATGGCTCTCCGTTGAGCTGCGGGATGGACTGCAGCGCAACTTGGAGAGCCTCTCCAAACTTCTCCTTCTGGAGCGTCTTAATGTTCCACCCTCTAACAGGGGGTGGAAGGACGCTCCTCCGTTGTTTCCCGACTATCCGGAAAGCTACGTACTGGTGGTCACTCCCCGTGTAGTCCTCGATGACTCTCCAGTCATCGACACGGGGCGCGACATCCTCAGAAGCCATCGTGATATCCACGATGGTCTCCTGGTAACCAAACCTCCGGAAGGTCGTGGACGACCCTCGGTTAAGGATCACCAGGTTCTGGCGCGCCGCCAACTCGACGACGTGCCGTCCCCTGGTGTCCGGTCTGGGCATTCCCCACTCGACCGCCTTCGCGTTGAAGTCCCCTCCGATCACACATCCGCCCCCAATGGCTTGGATGGTGTCTTCGAGGACCTCAACCTTCTCGCGAAACTCCGCGATGCGGTCGTTAGGGGAGAGGTAGACGCTCACCAGCGTCACACCCTCTCCCCTTACCCAGACATGTCCGGCGCCTGCGCCGTGCGACTGGACCCGGAACTTGGACGGATCCGGGATCCAGATCGCAGCGGTACCCAACGTGTCAGCGAACCACGTTGGTCCTTCCCGAGCACGATACGGTTCACTGAGCAGGAGAATATCTATCTCCTTCTCTCGCCGCATCTGCTCAAGAAGGGCGTCCGCGACTCGGCTGCGGTTCAAGTTGGCTTGGAACACCTTAGCCATTGCGCTGCTTAGCGTTGGCTAAGGCGTCGCGGTACGCCTTACAGGCGCCGGACCCTAACACATGCTGTAGGTCTGCGCCCTTGAGACCATGGTCGGCGCAGACCACACACCTCGGCGGCTTCTGACAGCCCTTGGCTGCATGGCCTTTCTCCCCGCACCGGTAGCAGTTATTCTGCCGGTCCGGGCCCTTGCAACCGCGCGCCAGGTGCTCGTATCCCAGGCACCTGAAGCAGCGCGCGGCTACCGTCCTCTTTCTGGGACGGGATATCACCATCCCGACCCTCAAACGGCCGCAATCCAATATCTTGGCTGCGGCCCGCTCCTCGAGCTCGACTATTGCCAATTTCTGGCCCCGGGCATTCTCCTTCGTGACATGCACCCGCATGTCGCCGGCAGAGTCGCCCAATTCCTTCCTGAGGGCCTCTTCCACCTCACTAGCTGTGGTGAGGCAGTCTAAGTCCCTCAGTTCAATTGTTTCCTTGGGCTCCATCCGGCGGACTGTGCCAGCGGTGCCCAGGGCCCCCTTTAGAGCCTCACTGAATGAGGCCTTCTGCTCAGGATTTGCAGCCCCTGCTAATTCGAGAAGGACTTCACCCCCCCTCGTTTGCCGGATCGATTTAATTTCAATTCCGGCCTCCTCCGGTTTTACGCTGGCGCGTAATTTCGCCAGCACTTGAGCGTAGCTCGTGCCCGCCGCCGGCTTAACCGCCAAAGCGGCTGCGCGGCGTTTGCGACGCGGCTTCCTCTTCTTCTCCTTCTTTTGGTTATCTGCCTCCATGGAGGCAGAGGTAGTCGCCTTGTCCGCGGCGATGGCGGCCGCCGTGTGAGGCGCGGCGGGTTTTTGCGGCTTCGATTTACGGCGTGCCACCACGCTCCATGCTTCGTCGCCATCCCTCAGCCTTTTCTCAGCAGGGGATGGCTGGGATGCGGGGCTGGAGGTTATCTCCCGCGTCCTTTTTCTGCCGCTGAGGTCCTGTGTCATGTGTGCGGACTGTGCCGCCTCAATAGCGTCCGCCAACTCCACCAAGCGCGGGAGACCATTCTTGATGGCCATGGCAACATTACGTTGCCTGGTCGTTGCCAAGGTCATCTCCGCTACGGTGTCGCGGAGTTGCTTCAAAAGGGCCCCAATTATTGAGGCCTCTGTGGCGGAAGGAACCGGCTGTGGGGCCAGAACCGGTTCCGCCGGCGTCTCCTCAGCAGGCACCGGAGTACCCTCACCTGCAAACATCGGCGATCTCTCGCCGGATGGCGGTGGGCTCCGCGCCAGACTGCGGCGCGGCGTGAATGCCGCCGCCTCCATCTCCTTGACCTGCTCGAGGACATTTGCGCTCGTACCGCGCAAGCTCCTCCCTTCTTCAATAGGTGTTTGTTTGGACGCCATTTTATATCGATTACAGTTTTAACGACGGTTCGCGCATCATGCGAGCCACACCGCAGTGTGGCATCTATCCCCGCCGGTTAGAAACCCTAATTACGGATGTCGAAGCCGAGAAGCGGCTTTTCGGGAGGCCACCCCTATCGACACCAAGTGACTCTAATAAATAAAATGATACGGGATAGGCCCGCGCCATATATGATGCAAAAGGTTTAACGTCACCCCTATCGAAGGGACGCACCGGTATCCGACCCGGGTATTGCCCCAACCTCAGGCTAGACGGTGCTGTGGTTTAACCCCCACCAGCTCAGGTTATGAGGAACACTGGCCAGGTGATCCTCCATTCCTGCGCCCGATAGCACGGCTTCAACCCTTGCATTGGCTCCGTACAGCGAAGACATGAGCGGTTCTCCCACGTTGAACATGTGGTTTCACGGGATCTCTGCCGAACCCAAGTTGAGAGCGGACTTACATTTACCCTTATTACTCCCACAGAGGTCAGGTACTAACATCATGTCCCGCCACGGTCGGGGGGCTACTACTCCCCCCTTGGCTAGTCTGCAAGGAATATCCACCGCGTACCAACCGCAGCCCATTCATTCATCCATTCACACACACATTTACACAGTTCTAGTTTTGGTCCGCGGGAGCTATTTTATTTCACTCCTACCCTCCACGCACTCCGAAGAGTACGTGGCGAGCATTCCCCTATCCGCCACCCGGGGACGCGTCCGATGGGGGACTAGGAACCCCACACGGAGCATAATATGGGTAATAATGCATGTTATATTGATAATATTGGGAGTAATAAGTATAATTATTATAGCTCTAGCGATAATAATGGTAAAACATTGCTAATAGTGCATGTTATATTGATAATAATAAAAGTAATAAGTATATTTATTACAGTTCTATCGATAATAACTGCATAATATGGGTAATAATGCATGTTATGTTGATGATAATAAAAGTAATACGTATATTTATTATAGTTCTAGCGATAATAACTGCATAATATGGGTAATAATGCATGTTATATTGATAATAATATAAGTAATAAGTATAATTATTACAGTTCTAGCGATAATAACTGAATTATATGGGTCATAATGGATGTTATATTGATAATATCGGGAGTAATAAGTATATTTATTATAGTTCTAGCGATAATAACTGCATAGTATAGGTAATGATGCATGTTATATTGATAATAATAAAAGTAATAAGTATATTTATTATAGTTCTATCAATAATAACTGCATAATATGGGTAATAATGCATGTTATATTGCTAACAATATAAGTAATGAGTATAATTATAACAGTTCTAGCGATAACAATTGCACTATATGGGTAATAATGCATGTTATATTGATAATATCGGGAGTAATAAGTATATTTACTACAGTTCTATCGATAATAACTGCATAATATGGGTAATAATGCATGTTATATTGAGAATAATATAAGTAATAAGTATAATTATTACAGTTCTAGCGATAATAACTGCATTATATGCGTAATAATGCATGTTATATTGATAATATCGGGAGTAATAAGTATAATTATTGCAGTTCTAGAGATAATAACTGCATTATATGGGTAAGAATGCATGTTATATTGATGATAATAAAAGTAATACGTATATTTATTATAGTTCTAGCGATAATAACTGCATAATATGGGTAATAATGCATGTTATATTGATAATAATATAAGTAATAAGTATAATTATTACAGTTCTAGCGATAGTAACTGCATTATATGGGTAATAATGGATGTTAGATTGATAATATCGGGAGTAATAAGTATATTTATTATACTTCTGTCGATAATAACTGCATTATATGGGTAATAATGCATGTTATATTGATAATAATATAAGTAATAAGTATAATTATTACAGTTCTAGCGATAATAACTCCATTATATGGGTAATAATGCATGTTATATTGATAATAATAAAAGTAATAAGTATATTTATTATAGTTCTAGCGATAATAACTGCATTATATTGGTAATAATGCATGTTATATTGACAATATCGGGAGTAATAAGCACAATTATTATAGTCCTAGCGATAATAGTAGTAAACTATGGCTAATAGTGCATGTTATATTGATAATAATAAAAGTAATGAGTATATTTATTATAGTTCTATCGATAATAACTGCATAATATGGGTAATAATGCATGTTATATTGATGATAATAAAAGTAGTAAGTATATTTATTATAGTTCTAGCGATTATAACTGCATAATATGGGTAATAATGCATGTTATATTGAGAATAATATAAGTAATAAGTATAATTATTACAGTTCTAGCGATAATAACTGCATTATATGCGTAATAATGCATGTTATATTGATAATATCGGGAGTAATAAGTATAATTATTGCAGTTCTAGAGATAATAACTGCATTATATGGGTAAGAATGCATGTTATATTGATGATAATAAAAGTAATACGTATATTTATTATAGTTCTAGCGATAATAACTGCATAATATGGGTAATAATGCATGTTATATTGATAATAATATAAGTAATAAGTATAATTATTACAGTTCTAGCGATAGTAACTGCATTATATGGGTAATAATGGATGTTATATTGATAATATCGGGAGTAATAAGTATATTTATTATACTTCTGTCGATAATAACTGCATTATATGGGTAATAATGCATGTTATATTGATAATAATATAAGTAATAAGTATAATTATTACAGTTCTAGCGATAATAACTCCATTATATGGGTAATAATGCATGTTATATTGATAATAATAAAAGTAATAAGTATATTTATTATAGTTCTAGCGATAATAACTGCATTATATGGGTATTAATGCATGTTATATTGACAATATCGGGAGTAATAAGCACAATTATTATAGTTCTAGCGATAATAGTAGTAAAATATGGCTAATAGTGCATGTTATATTGATAATAATAAAAGTAATGAGTATATTTATTATAGTTCTATCGATAATAACTGCATAATATGGGTAATAATGCATGTTATATTGATGATAATAAAAGTAGTAAGTATATTTATTATAGTTCTAGCGATTATAACTGCATAATATGGGTAATAATGCATGTTATATTGAGAATAATATAAGTAATAAGTATAATTATTACAGTTCTAGCGATAATACTAGTAAAATATGGCTAAGAGTGCCTGTTATATTGATAATAATAAAAGTAAGAAGTATATTTATTATACTTCTGTCGATAATAACTGCATTATATGGGTAATAATGCATGTTATATTGATAATAATATAAGTAATAAGTATAATTATTACAGTTCTAGCGATAATAACTCCATTATATGGGTAATAATGCATGTTATATTGATGATAATAAAAGTAGTAAGTATATTTATTATAGTTCTAGCGATTATAACTGCATAATATGGGTAATAATGCATGTTATATTGATAATATCCGGAGTAATAAGTATAATTATTACAGTTCTAGAGATAATAACTGCATTATATGGGTAATAATGGATGTTATGTTGATGATAATAAAAGTAATACGTATATTTATTATAGTTCTAGCGATAATAACTGCATAATATGGGTAATAATGCATGTTATATTGATAATAATATAAGTAATAAGTATAATTATTACAGTTCTAGCGATAATAACTGAATTATATGGGTCATAATGGATGTTATATTGATAATATCGGGAGTAATAAGTATATTTATTATAGTTCTAGCGATAATAACTGCATAGTATAGGTAATGATGCATGTTATATTGATAATAATAAAAGTAATAAGTATATTTATTATAGTTCTATCAATAATAACTGCATAATATGGGTAATAATGCATGTTATATTGCTAACAATATAAGTAATGAGTATAATTATAACAGTTCTAGCGATAACAATTGCACTATATGGGTAATAATGCATGTTATATTGATAATATCGGGAGTAATAAGTATATTTACTACAGTTCTATCGATAATAACTGCATAATATGGGTAATAATGCATGTTATATTGAGAATAATATAAGTAATAAGTATAATTATTACAGTTCTAGCGATAATAACTGCATTATATGCGTAATAATGCATGTTATATTGATAATATCGGGAGTAATAAGTATAATTATTGCAGTTCTAGAGATAATAACTGCATTATATGGGTAAGAATGCATGTTATATTGATGATAATAAAAGTAATACGTATATTTATTATAGTTCTAGCGATAATAACTGCATAATATGGGTAATAATGCATGTTATATTGATAATAATATAAGTAATAAGTATAATTATTACAGTTCTAGCGATAGTAACTGCATTATATGGGTAATAATGGATGTTAGATTGATAATATCGGGAGTAATAAGTATATTTATTATACTTCTGTCGATAATAACTGCATTATATGGGTAATAATGCATGTTATATTGATAATAATATAAGTAATAAGTATAATTATTACAGTTCTAGCGATAATAACTCCATTATATGGGTAATAATGCATGTTATATTGATAATAATAAAAGTAATAAGTATATTTATTATAGTTCTAGCGATAATAACTGCATTATATTGGTAATAATGCATGTTATATTGACAATATCGGGAGTAATAAGCACAATTATTATAGTCCTAGCGATAATAGTAGTAAACTATGGCTAATAGTGCATGTTATATTGATAATAATAAAAGTAATGAGTATATTTATTATAGTTCTATCGATAATAACTGCATAATATGGGTAATAATGCATGTTATATTGATGATAATAAAAGTAGTAAGTATATTTATTATAGTTCTAGCGATTATAACTGCATAATATGGGTAATAATGCATGTTATATTGAGAATAATATAAGTAATAAGTATAATTATTACAGTTCTAGCGATAATAACTGCATTATATGCGTAATAATGCATGTTATATTGATAATATCGGGAGTAATAAGTATAATTATTGCAGTTCTAGAGATAATAACTGCATTATATGGGTAAGAATGCATGTTATATTGATGATAATAAAAGTAATACGTATATTTATTATAGTTCTAGCGATAATAACTGCATAATATGGGTAATAATGCATGTTATATTGATAATAATATAAGTAATAAGTATAATTATTACAGTTCTAGCGATAGTAACTGCATTATATGGGTAATAATGGATGTTATATTGATAATATCGGGAGTAATAAGTATATTTATTATACTTCTGTCGATAATAACTGCATTATATGGGTAATAATGCATGTTATATTGATAATAATATAAGTAATAAGTATAATTATTACAGTTCTAGCGATAATAACTCCATTATATGGGTAATAATGCATGTTATATTGATAATAATAAAAGTAATAAGTATATTTATTATAGTTCTAGCGATAATAACTGCATTATATGGGTATTAATGCATGTTATATTGACAATATCGGGAGTAATAAGCACAATTATTATAGTTCTAGCGATAATAGTAGTAAAATATGGCTAATAGTGCATGTTATATTGATAATAATAAAAGTAATGAGTATATTTATTATAGTTCTATCGATAATAACTGCATAATATGGGTAATAATGCATGTTATATTGATGATAATAAAAGTAGTAAGTATATTTATTATAGTTCTAGCGATTATAACTGCATAATATGGGTAATAATGCATGTTATATTGAGAATAATATAAGTAATAAGTATAATTATTACAGTTCTAGCGATAATACTAGTAAAATATGGCTAAGAGTGCCTGTTATATTGATAATAATAAAAGTAAGAAGTATATTTATTATACTTTTGTCGATAATAACTGCATTATATGGGTAATAATGCATGTTATATTGATAATAATATAAGTAATAAGTATAATTATTACAGTTCTAGCGATAATAACTCCATTATATGGGTAATAATGCATGTTATATTGATGATAATAAAAGTAGTAAGTATATTTATTATAGTTCTAGCGATTATAACTGCATAATATGGGTAATAATGCATGTTATATTGATAATATCCGGAGTAATAAGTATAATTATTACAGTTCTAGAGATAATAACTGCATTATATGGGTAATAATGGATGTTATATTGATAATATCGGGAGTAATAAGTATAATTATTACAGTTCTAGCGATAATACTAGTAAAATATGGCTAAGAGTGCCTGTTATATTGATAATAATAAAAGTAATAAGTATAATTATTACAGTTCTAGCGATAATAACTGCATTATGTGGGTAATAATGCATGTTATATTGATAATATTGGGAGTAATAAGTATATTTATTACAGTTCTATCGATAATAACTGCATAATATGGGTAATAATGCATGTTATATTGATAATAATATAAGCAATAAGTATAATTATTACAGTTTTAGCGATAATAACTGCATTATATGGGTAATAATGCATGTTATATAGATAATATTGGGAGTAATAAGTATAATTATTATAGTTCTAGCGACAATAATAGTAAAATATGGCTAATAGTGCATGTTATATTGATAATAATAAAAGTAATAAGTATATTTATTACAGTTCTATCGATAATAACTGCATAATATGGGTAATAATGCATGTTATATTGATAATATTGGGAGTAATAAGTATAATTATTATAGTTCTAGCGATAATAATAGTAAAATATGGCTAATAGTGCATGTTATATTGATAATAATAAAAGTAATAAGTATAATTATTACAGTTCTAGCGATAATAACTGCATTATGTGGGTAATAATGCATGTTATATTGATAATATTGGGAGTAATAAGTATAATTATTATAGCTCTAGCGATAATAATGGTAAAACATTGCTAATAGTGCATGTTATATTGATAATAATAAAAGTAATAAGTATATTTATTACAGTTCTATCGATAATAACTGCATAATATTTGTAATAATGCACGTTATATTGCTAACAATATAAGAAATAAGTAAAATTATTACAGCTCTAGCGATAATAACTGCATAATATGGGTAATAATGCATGTTATATTGATAATAATATAAGTAATAAGTATAATTATTACAGTTCTAGCGATAATAACTGCATAATATGGGTAATAATGCATGTTATATTGATAATAATATAAGTAATGAGTATAATTATTATAGTTCTATCAATAATAACTGCATAATATTTGTAATAATGCACGTTATATTGCTAACAATATAAGAAATAAGTAAAATTATTACAGCTCTAGCGATAATAACTGCATAATATGGGTAATAATGCATGTTATATTGAGAATAATATAAGTAATAAGTATAATTATTACAGTTCTAGCGATAATACTAGTAAAATATGGCTAAGAGTGCCTGTTATATTGATAATAATAAAAGTAAGAAGTATATTTATTATACTTCTGTCGATAATAACTGCATTATATGGGTAATAATGCATGTTATATTGATAATAATATAAGTAATAAGTATAATTATTACAGTTCTAGCGATAATAACTCCATTATATGGGTAATAATGCATGTTATATTGATGATAATAAAAGTAGTAAGTATATTTATTATAGTTCTAGCGATTATAACTGCATAATATGGGTAATAATGGATGTTATATTGATAATATCGGGAGTAATAAGTATAATTATTACAGTTCTAGCGATAATACTAGTAAAATATGGCTAAGAGTGCCTGTTATATTGATAATAATAAAAGTAATAAGTATATTTATTATACTTCTGTCGATAATAACTGCATAATATGGGTAGTAATCCATGTTATATTGATGATAATAAAAGTAATACGTATATTTATTATAGTTCTATCGATAATAACTGCCTAATATGGGTAATAATGCATGTTATATTGCTGATAATAAAAGTAATATGTATATTTATTATAGTTCTAGCGATAATAACTGCATAATATGGGTATTAATGCATGTTATATTGATAATAATATAAGTAATAAGTATAATTATTACAGTTCTAGCGATAATAACTGCATTATATGGGAAATAATGCATGTTATATTGATAATATCGGCAGTAATAAGTATATTTATTACAGTTCTATCGATAATAACTGCATAATATGGGTAATAATGCATGTTATATTGATAATAATATAAGCAATAAGTATAATTATTACAGTTTTAGCGATAATAACTGCATTATATGGGTAATAATGCATGTTATATAGATAATATTGGGAGTAATAAGTATAATTATTATAGTTCTAGCGACAATAATAGTAAAATATGGCTAATAGTGCATGTTATATTGATAATAATAAAAGTAATAAGTATATTTATTACAGTTCTATCGATAATAACTGCATAATATGGGTAATAATGCATGTTATATTGATAATATTGGGAGTAATAAGTATAATTATTATAGTTCTAGCGATAATAATAGTAAAATATGGCTAATAGTGCATGTTATATTGATAATAATAAAAGTAATAAGTATAATTATTACAGTTCTAGCGATAATAACTGCATTATATGGGTAATAATGGATGTTATATTGATAATATCGGGAGTAATAAGTATATTTATTATAGTTCTAGCGATAATAACTGCATAATATAGGTAATGATGCATGTTATATTGATAATAATAAAAGTAATAAGTATATTTATTATAGTTCTATCAATAATAACTGCATAATATGGGTAATAATGCACGTTATATTGATAACAATATAAGTAATAAGTATAATTATTACAGTTCCAGCGATAATAAGTGCACTATATGGGTAATAATGCATGTTATATTGATAATATCGGGAGTAATAGGTATATTTATTACAGTTCTATCGTTAATAACTGCATAATATGGGTAATAATGCATGTTATATTGAGAATAATATAAGTAATAAGTATAATTATTACAGTTCTAGCGATAATAACTGCATTATATGCGTAATAATGCATGTTATATTGATAATATCGGGAGTAATAAGTATAATTATTGCAGTTCTAGAGATAATAACTGCATTATATGGGTAAGAATGCATGTTATATTGATGATAATAAAAGTAATACGTATATTTATTATAGTTCTAGCGATAATAACTGCATAATATGGGTAATAATGCATGTTATATTGATAATAATATAAGTAATAAGTATAATTATTACAGTTCTAGCGATAGTAACTGCATTATATGGGTAATAATGGATGTTATATTGATAATATCGGGAGTAATAAGTATATTTATTATACTTCTGTCGATAATAACTGCATTATATGGGTAATAATGCATGTTATATTGATAATAATATAAGTAATAAGTATAATTATTACAGTTCTAGCGATAATAACTCCATTATATGGGTAATAATGCATGTTATATTGATAATAATAAAAGTAATAAGTATATTTATTATAGTTCTAGCGATAATAACTGCATTATATGGGTAATAATGCATGTTATATTGACAATATCGGGAGTAATAAGCACAATTATTATAGTTCTAGCGATAATAGTAGTAAAATATGGCTAATAGTGCATGTTATATTGATAATAATAAAAGTAATGAGTATATTTATTATAGTTCTATCGATAATAACTGCATAATATGGGTAATAATGCATGTTATATTGATGATAATAAAAGTAGTAAGTATATTTATTATAGTTCTAGCGATTATAACTGCATAATATGGGTAATAATGCATGTTATATTGAGAATAATATAAGTAATAAGTATAATTATTACAGTTCTAGCGATAATACTAGTAAAATATGGCTAAGAGTGCCTGTTATATTGATAATAATAAAAGTAAGAAGTATATTTATTATACTTCTGTCGATAATAACTGCATTATATGGGTAATAATGCATGTTATATTGATAATAATATAAGTAATAAGTATAATTATTACAGTTCTAGCGATAATAACTCCATTATATGGGTAATAATGCATGTTATATTGATGATAATAAAAGTAGTAAGTATATTTATTATAGTTCTAGCGATTATAACTGCATAATATGGGTAATAATGCATGTTATATTGATAATATCCGGAGTAATAAGTATAATTATTACAGTTCTAGAGATAATAACTGCATTATATGGGTAATAATGGATGTTATTTTGATAATATCGGGGGTAATAAGTATAATTATTACAGTTCTAGCGATAATACTAGTAAAATATGGCTAAGAGTGCCTGTTATATTGATAATAATAAAAGTAATAAGTATATTTATTATACTTCTGTCGATAATAACTGCATAATATGGGTAGTAATCCATGTTATATTGATGATAATAAAAGTAATACGTATATTTATTATAGTTCTATCGATAATAACTCCCTAATATGGGTAATAATGCATGTTATATTGCTGATAATAAAAGTAATATGTATATTTATTATAGTTCTAGCGATAATAACTGCATAATATGGGTAATAATGCATGTTATATTGATAATAATATAAGTAATAAGTATAATTATTACGGTTCTAGCGATAATAACTGCATTATATGGGAAATAATGCATGTTATATTGATAATATCGGCAGTAATAAGTATATTTATTACAGTTCTATCGATAATAACTGCATAATATGGGTAATAATGCATGTTATATTGATAATAATATAAGCAATAAGTATAATTATTACAGTTTTAGCGATAATAACTGCATTATATGGGTAATAATGCATGTTATATAGATAATATTGGGAGTAATAAGTATAATTATTATAGTTCTAGCGACAATAATAGTAAAATATGGCTAATAGTGCATGTTATATTGATAATAATAAAAGTAATAAGTATATTTATTACAGTTCTATCGATAATAACTGCATAATATGGGTAATAATGCATGTTATATTGATAATATTGGGAGTAATAAGTATAATTATTATAGTTCTAGCGATAATAATAGTAAAATATGGCTAATAGTGCATGTTATATTGATAATAATAAAAGTAATAAGTATAATTATTACAGTTCTAGCGATAATAACTGCATTATGTGGGTAATAATGCATGTTATATTGATAATATTGGGAGTAATAAGTATAATTATTATAGCTCTAGCGATAATAATGGTAAAACATTGCTAATAGTGCATGTTATATTGATAATAATAAAATTAATAAGTATATTTATTACAGTTCTATCGATAATAACTGCATAGTATGGGTAATAATGCATGTTATGTTGATGATAATAAAAGTAATACGTATATTTATTATAGTTCTAGCGATAATAACTGCATAATATGGGTAATAATGCATGTTATATTGATAATAATATAAGTAATAAGTATAATTATTATAGTTCTATCAATAATAACTGCATAATATTTGTAATAATGCACGTTATATTGCTAACAATATAAGAAATAAGTAAAATTATTACAGCTCTAGCGATAATAACTGCATAATATGGGTAATAATGCATGTTATATTGATAATAATATAAGTAATAAGTATAATTATTACAGTTCTAGCGATAATAACTGCATTATATGGGTCATAATGGATGTTATATTGATAATATCGGGAGTAATAAGTATATTTATTATAGTTCTAGCGATAATAACTGCATAGTATAGGTAATGATGCATGTTATATTGATAATAATAAAAGTAATAAGTATATTTATTATAGTTCTATCAATAATAACTGCATAATATGGGTAATAATGCATGTTATATTGCTAACAATATAAGTAATGAGTATAATTATAACAGTTCTAGCGATAACAATTGCACTATATGAGTAATAATGCATGTTATATTGATAATATCGGGAGTAATAAGTATATTTACTACAGTTCTATCGATAATAACTGCATAATATGGGTAATAATGCATGTTATATTGAGAATAATATAAGTAATAAGTATAATTATTACAGTTCTAGCGATAATAACTGCATTATATGCGTAATAATGCATGTTATATTGATAATATCGGGAGTAATAAGTATAATTATTGCAGTTCTAGAGATAATAACTGCATTATATGGGTAAGAATGCATGTTATATTGATGATAATAAAAGTAATACGTATATTTATTATAGTTCTAGCGATAATAACTGCATAATATGGGTAATAATGCATGTTATATTGATAATAATATAAGTAATAAGTATAATTATTACAGTTCTAGCGATAGTAACTGCATTATATGGGTAATAATGGATGTTAGATTGATAATATCGGGAGTAATAAGTATATTTATTATACTTCTGTCGATAATAACTGCATTATATGGGTAATAATGCATGTTATATTGACAATAATATAAGTAATAAGTATAATTATTACAGTTCTAGCGATAATAACTCCATTATATGGGTAATAATGCATGTTATATTGATAATAATAAAAGTAATAAGTATATTTATTATAGTTCTAGCGATAATAACTGCATTATATGGGTAATAATGCATGTTATATTGACAATATCGGGAGTAATAAGCACAATTATTATAGTTCTAGCGATAATAGTAGTAAAATATGGCTAATAGTGCATGTTATATTGATAATAATAAAAGTAATGAGTATATTTATTATAGTTCTATCGATAATAACTGCATAATATGGGTAATAATGCATGTTATATTGATGATAATAAAAGTAGTAAGTATATTTATTATAGTTCTAGCGATTATAACTGCATAATATGGGTAATAATGCATGTTATATTGATAATATCGGGAGTAATAAGTATAATTATTACAGTTCTAGAGATAATAACTGCATTATATGGGTAATAATGCATGTTATATTGATAATATCGGCAGTAATGGGTATATTTATTATAGTTCTATCGATAATAACTGCATAATATGGGTAATAATGCATGTTATATTGATGATAATAAAAGTAGTAAGTATATTTATTATAGTTCCAGCGATTATAACTGCATAATATGGGTAATAATGCATGTTATATTGAGAGTAATATAAGTAATAAGTATAATTATTACAGTTCTAGCGATAATACTAGTAAAATATGGCTAAGAGTGCCTGTTATATTGATAATAATAAAAGTAAGAAGTATATTTATTATACTTCTGTCGATAATAACTGCATTATATGGGTAATAATGCATGTTATATTGATAATAATATAAGTAATTAGTATAATTATTACAGTTCTAGCGATAATAACTCCATTATATGGGTAATAATGCATGTTATGTTGATGATAATAAAAGTAATACGTATATTTATTATAGTTCTAGCGATAATAACTGCATAATATGGGTAATAATGCATGTTATATTGCTAACAATATAAGTAATGAGTATAATTATAACAGTTCTAGCGATAACAATTGCACTATATGGGTAATAATGCATGTTATATTGATAATATCGGGAGTAATAAGTATATTTACTACAGTTCTATCGATAATAACTGCATAATATGGGTAATAATGCATGTTATATTGAGAATAATATAAGTAATAAGTATAATTATTACAGTTCTAGCGATAATAACTGCATTATATGCGTAATAATGCATGTTATATTGATAATATCGGGAGTAATAAGTATAATTATTGCAGTTCTAGAGATAATAACTGCATTATATGGGTAAGAATGCATGTTATATTGATGATAATAAAAGTAATACGTATATTTATTATAGTTCTAGCGATAATAACTGCATAATATGGGTAATAATGCATGTTATATTGATAATAATATAAGTAATAAGTATAATTATTACAGTTCTAGCGATAGTAACTGCATTATATGGGTAATAATGGATGTTATATTGATAATATCGGGAGTAATAAGTATATTTATTATACTTCTGTCGATAATAACTGCATTATATGGGTAATAATGCATGTTATATTGATAATAATATAAGTAATAAGTATAATTATTACAGTTCTAGCGATAATAACTCCATTATATGGGTAATAATGCATGTTATATTGATAATAATAAAAGTAATAAGTATATTTATTATAGTTCTAGCGATAATAACTGCATTATATGGGTAATAATGCATGTTATATTGACAATATCGGGAGTAATAAGCACAATTATTATAGTTCTAGCGATAATAGTAGTAAAATATGGCTAATAGTGCATGTTATATTGATAATAATAAAAGTAATGAGTATATTTATTATAGTTCTATCGATAATAACTGCATAATATGGGTAATAATGCATGTTATATTGATGATAATAAAAGTAGTAAGTATATTTATTATAGTTCTAGCGATTATAACTGCATAATATGGGTAATAATGCATGTTATATTGATAATATCCGGAGTAATAAGTATAATTATTACAGTTCTAGAGATAATAACTGCATTATATGGGTAATAATGGATGTTATATTGATAATATCGGGAGTAATAAGTATAATTATTACAGTTCTAGCGATAATACTAGCAAAATATGGCTAAGAGTGCCTGTTATATTGATAATAATAAAAGTAATAAGTATATTTATTATACTTCTGTCGATAATAACTGCATAATATGGGTAGTAATCCATGTTATATTGATGATAATAAAAGTAATACGTATATTTATTATAGTTCTAGCGATAATAACTGCATAATATGGGTAATAATGCATGTTATATTGATAATAATATAAGTAATAAGTATAATTATTACGGTTCTAGCGATAATAACTGCATTATATGGGAAATAATGCATGTTATATTGATAATATCGGCAGTAATAAGTATATTTATTACAGTTCTATCGATAATAACTGCATAATGTGGGTAATAATGCATGTCATATTGATAATAATATAAGCAATAAGTATAATTATTACAGTTTTAGCGATAATAACTGCATTATATGCGTAATAATGCATGTTATATAGATAATATTGGGAGTAATAAGTATAATTATTATAGTTCTAGCGACAATAATAGTAAAATATGGCTAATAGTGCATGTTATATTGATAATAATAAAAGTAATAAGTATATTTATTACAGTTCTATCGATAATAACTGCATAATATGGGTAATAATGCATGTTATATTGATAATATTGGGAGTAATAAGTATAATTATTATAGTTCTAGCGATAATAATAGTAAAATATGGCTAATAGTGCATGTTATATTGATAATAATAAAAGTAATAAGTATAATTATTACAGTTCTAGCGATAATAACTGCATTATGTGGGTAATAATGCATGTTATATTGATAATATTGGGAGTAATAAGTATAATTATTATAGCTCTAGCGATAATAATGGTAAAACATTGCTAATAGTGCATGTTATATTGATAATAATAAAAGTAATAAGTATATTTATTACAGTTCTATCGATAATAACTGCATAATATGGGTAATAATGCATGTTATGTTGATGATAATAAAAGTAATACGTATATTTATTATAGTTCTAGCGATAATAACTGCATAATATGGGTAATAATGCATGTTATATTGATAATAATATAAGTAATAAGTATAATTATTATAGTTCTATCAATAATAACTGCATAATATTTGTAATAATGCACGTTATATTGCTAACAATATAAGAAATAAGTATAATTATTACAGCTCTAGCGATAATAACTGCATAATATGGGTAATAATGCATGTTATATTGATAATAATATAAGTAATAAGTATAATTATTACAGTTCTAGCGATAGTAACTGCATTATATGGGTCATAATGGATGTTATATTGATAATATCGGGAGTAATAAGTATATTTATTATAGTTCTAGCGATAATAACTGCATAGTATAGGTAATGATGCATGTTATACTGATAATAATAAAAGTAATAAGTATATTTATTATAGTTCTATCAATAATAACTGCATAATATGGGTAATAATGCATGTTATATTGCTAACAATATAAGTAATGAGTATAATTATAACAGTTCTAGCGATAACAATTGCACTATATGGGTAATAATGCATGTTATATTGATAATATCGGGAGTAATAAGTATATTTACTACAGTTCTATCGATAATAACTGCATAATATGGGTAATAATGCATGTTATATTGAGAATAATATAAGTAATAAGTATAATTATTACAGTTCTAGCGATAATAACTGCATTATATGCGTAATAATGCATGTTATATTGATAATATCGGGAGTAATAAGTATAATTATTGCAGTTCTAGAGATAATAACTGCATTATATGGGTAAGAATGCATGTTATATTGATGATAATAAAAGTAATACGTATATTTATTATAGTTCTAGCGATAATAACTGCATAATATGGGTAATAATGCATGTTATATTGATAATAATATAAGTAATAAGTATAATTATTACAGTTCTAGCGATAGTAACTGCATTATATGGGTAATAATGGATGTTAGATTGATAATATCGGGAGTAATAAGTATATTTATTATACTTCTGTCGATAATAACTGCATTATATGGGTAATAATGCATGTTATATTGATAATAATATAAGTAATAAGTATAATTATTACAGTTCTAGCGATAATAACTCCATTATATGGGTAATAATGCATGTTATATTGATAATAATAAAAGTAATAAGTATATTTATTATAGTTCTAGCGATAATAACTGCATTATATGGGTAATAATGCATGTTATATTGACAATATCGGGAGTAATAAGCACAATTATTATAGTCCTAGCGATAATAGTAGTAAACTATGGCTAATAGTGCATGTTATATTGATAATAATAAAAGTAATGAGTATATTTATTATACTTCTATCGATAATAACTGCATAATATGGGTAATAATGCATGTTATATTGAGAATAATATAAGTAATAAGTATAATTATTACAGTTCTAGCGATAATAACTGCATTATATGCGTAATAATGCATGTTATATTGATAATATCGGGAGTAATAAGTATAATTATTGCAGTTCTAGAGATAATAACTGCATTATATGGGTAAGAATGCATGTTATATTGATGATAATAAAAGTAATACGTATATTTATTATAGTTCTAGCGATAATAACTGCATAATATGGGTAATAATGCATGTTATATTGATAATAATATAAGTAATAAGTATAATTATTACAGTTCTAGCGATAGTAACTGCATTATATGGGTAATAATGGATGTTAGATTGATAATATCGGGAGTAATAAGTATATTTATTATACTTCTGTCGATAATAACTGCATTATATGGGTAATAATGCATGTTATATTGATAATAATATAAGTAATAAGTATAATTATTACAGTTCTAGCGATAATAACTCCATTATATGGGTAATAATGCATGTTATATTGATAATAATAAAAGTAATAAGTATATTTATTACAGTTCTATCGATAATAACTGCATAATATGGGTAATAATGCATGTTATGTTGATGATAATAAAAGTAATACGTATATTTATTATAGTTCTAGCGATAATAACTGCATAATATGGGTAATAATGCATGTTATATTGATAATAATATAAGTAATAAGTATAATTATTATAGTTCTATCAATAATAACTGCATAATATTTGTAATAATGCACGTTATATTGCTAACAATATAAGAAATAAGTATAATTATTACAGCTCTAGCGATAATAACTGCATAATATGGGTAATAATGCATGTTATATTGATAATAATATAAGTAATAAGTATAATTATTACAGTTCTAGCGATAGTAACTGCATTATATGGGTCATAATGGATGTTATATTGATAATATCGGGAGTAATAAGTATATTTATTATAGTTCTAGCGATAATAACTGCATAGTATAGGTAATGATGCATGTTATACTGATAATAATAAAAGTAATAAGTATATTTATTATAGTTCTATCAATAATAACTGCATAATATGGGTAATAATGCATGTTATATTGCTAACAATATAAGTAATGAGTATAATTATAACAGTTCTAGCGATAACAATTGCACTATATGGGTAATAATGCATGTTATATTGATAATATCGGGAGTAATAAGTATATTTACTACAGTTCTATCGATAATAACTGCATAATATGGGTAATAATGCATGTTATATTGAGAATAATATAAGTAATAAGTATAATTATTACAGTTCTAGCGATAATAACTGCATTATATGCGTAATAATGCATGTTATATTGATAATATCGGGAGTAATAAGTATAATTATTGCAGTTCTAGAGATAATAACTGCATTATATGGGTAAGAATGCATGTTATATTGATGATAATAAAAGTAATACGTATATTTATTATAGTTCTAGCGATAATAACTGCATAATATGGGTAATAATGCATGTTATATTGATAATAATATAAGTAATAAGTATAATTATTACAGTTCTAGCGATAGTAACTGCATTATATGGGTAATAATGGATGTTAGATTGATAATATCGGGAGTAATAAGTATATTTATTATACTTCTGTCGATAATAACTGCATTATATGGGTAATAATGCATGTTATATTGATAATAATATAAGTAATAAGTATAATTATTACAGTTCTAGCGATAATAACTCCATTATATGGGTAATAATGCATGTTATATTGATAATAATAAAAGTAATAAGTATATTTATTATAGTTCTAGCGATAATAACTGCATTATATGGGTAATAATGCATGTTATATTGACAATATCGGGAGTAATAAGCACAATTATTATAGTCCTAGCGATAATAGTAGTAAACTATGGCTAATAGTGCATGTTATATTGATAATAATAAAAGTAATGAGTATATTTATTATACTTCTATCGATAATAACTGCATAATATGGGTAATAATGCATGTTATATTGATGATACTAAAAGTAGTAAGTATATTTATTATAGTTCTAGCGATTATAACTGCATAATATGGGTAATAATGCATGTTATATTGATAATATCGGGAGTAATAAGTATAATTATTAGAGTTCTAGAGATAATAACTGCATTATATGGGTAATAATGGATGTTATATTGATAATATCGGGAGTAATAAGTATAATTATTACAGTTCTAGCGATAATACTAGTAAAATATGGCTAAGAGTGCCTGTTATATTGATAATAATAGAAGTAATAAGTATATTTATTATACTTCTGTCGATAATAACTTCATAATATGGGTAGTAATCCATGTTAAAATTGATGATAATAAAAGTAATACGTATATTTATTATAGTTCTATCGATAATAACTGCCTAATATGGGTAATAATGCATGTTATATTGCTGATAATAAAAGTAGTAAGTATATTTATTATAGTTCTATCTGTTCGGTAGCGAGGGAGTGGGTCGTAAAAATAAACTCCCGATGGTAATTACAACAAAAACACACTAATACTGTTTATTGAACACACACAACCACTAAATACAGAGTTTACGCACACACACACACTCGACGGTATAACGGAGACGATTACGGAAAAAATGTTTAACGGTAGCGCCTAATCGGATTATCGGTACGTCTCGCTTGGCTGACTCACTGGGATTATCTGTCTGTCGCGAGCCCCGGTGCGATCTCCGAAATTCGGGAACAGGTGACTCCTAGTGACGTCACTGTCCAATCAGCTGTGGCAGATTCACCGGCACGTCACCAGGAGCCAATCCTTCGGTAGAATTTTAATTTGGAGCTCGTTAGGTTCGCCGCTGTCTCTCGATTCTTCGAGAACGCACCGAAAGAGATCTTCCGGTGACGTAGCTCTATCAAGGAAAGAGAGAGACAGCGGCGTTGACTACGGTTTGTTTTGGGTTTCGGAAATCGCCCGAGAACTTGCCTTTCGAGTATCGAACACTATCGATTATAACTGCATAATATGGGTAGTAATCCATGTTATATTGATGATAATAAAAGTAATACGTATATTTATTATAGTTCTATCGATAATAACTGCCTAATATGGGTAATAATGCATGTTATATTGATGATAATAAAAGTAATACGTATATTTATTATAGTTCTAGCGATAATAACTGCATAATATGGGTAATAATGCATGTTATATTGATAATAATATAAGTAATAAGTATAATTATTACAGTTCTAGCGATAGTAACTGCATTATATGGGTAATAATGGATGTTATATTGATAATATCGGGAGTAATAAGTATATTTATTATACTTCTGTCGATAATAACTGCATTATATGGGTAATAATGCATGTTATATTGATAATAATATAAGTAATAAGTATAATTATTACAGTTCTAGCGATAATAACTCCATTATATGGGTAATAATGCATGTTATATTGATAATAATAAAAGTAATAAGTATATTTATTATAGTTCTAGCGATAATAACTGCATTATATGGGTAATAATGCATGTTATATTGACAATATCGGGAGTAATAAGCACAATTATTATAGTTCTAGCGATAATAGTAGTAAAATATGGCTAATAGTGCATGTTATATTGATAATAATAAAAGTAATGGGTATATTTATTATAGTTCTATCGATAATAACTGCATAATATGGGTAATAATGCATGTTATATTGATGATAATAAAAGTAGTAAGTATATTTATTATAGTTCTAGCGATTATAACTGCATAATATGGGTAATAATGCATGTTATATTGAGAATAATATAAGTAATAAGTATAATTATTACAGTTCTAGCGATAATACTAGTAAAATATGGCTAAGAGTGCCTGTTATATTGATAATAATAAAAGTAAGAAGTATATTTATTATACTTCTGTCGATAATAACTGCATTATATGGGTAATAATGCATGTTATATTGATAATAATATAAGTAATAAGTATAATTATTACATTTCTAGCGATAATAACTCCATTATATGGGTAATAATGCATGTTATATTGATGATAATAAAAGTAGTAAGTATATTTATTATAGTTCTAGCGATTATAACTGCATAATATGGGTAGTAATCCATGTTATATTGATGATAATAAAAGTAATACGTATATTTATTATAGTTCTATCGATAATAACTGCCTAATATGGGTAATAATGCATGTTATATTGCTGATAATAAAAGTAATATGTATATTTATTATAGTTCTAGCGATAATAACTGCATAATATGGGTAATAATGCATGTTATATTGATAATAATATAAGTAATAAGTATAATTATTACAGTTCTAGCGATAATAAGTGCACTATATGGGTAATAATGCATGTTATATTGATAATATCGGGAGTAATAAGTATATTTATTACAGTTCTATCGATAATAACTGCATAATATGGGTAATAATGCATGTTATATTGATGATAATAAAAGTACTAAGTATATTTATTATAGTTCTAGCGATTATAACTGCATAATATGGGTAATAATGCATGTTATATTCATAATAATATAAGTAATAAGTATAATTATTACAGTTCTAGCCATAATAACTGCATTATATGGGTAATAATGCATGTTATATTGATAATATTGGGAGTAATAAGTATAATTATTATAGTTCTAGCGATAATAATAGTAAAATATGGCTAATAGTGCATGTTATATTGATAATAATAAAAGTAATAAGTATATTTATTATAGTTCTATCGATAATAACTGCATAATATGGGTAATAATGCATGTTATATTGATAATAATATAAGTAATAAGTATAATTATTACAGTTCTAGCGATAATAACTCCATTATATGGGTAATAATGCATGTTATATTGATAATAATATAAGTAATAAGTATAATTATTACAGTTCTAGCGATAATAACTGCATAATATGGGTAACAATGCACGTTATATTGCTAATAATATAAGTAATAAGTATAATTATTACAGTTCTAGTGATAATAACTGCATTATATGGGTAATAACGCATGTTATACCGATAATATCGTGTGCAATAAGTATAATTATTATAGTTCTACCGATATCAACAGTACAATATGGCTAATAGTGCATGTTATATTGCTAACAATATAAGTAATAAGTATAACTATTACAGTTCTAGCGATAATAATTGCACTATATGGGTAATAATGCATGTTATATTGATAATATCGGGAGTAATAAGTATATTTATTACAGTTCTATCGATAATAACTGCATAATATGGGTAATAATGCATGTTATATTGATGACAATAAAAGTAATACGTATATTTATTATAGTTCTAGCGATTATAACTGCATAATATGGGTAATAATGCATGTTACATTGATAATAATATAAGTAATAAGTATAATTATTGCAGTTCTAGCGATAATAACTGCATTATGTGGGTAATAATGCATGTTATATTGATAATATTGGGAGTAATAAGTATAATTATTATAGCTCTAGCGATAATAATTGTAAAACATTGCTAATAGTGCATGTTATATTGATAATAATAAAAGTAATAAGTATATTTATTACAGTTCTATCGATAATAACTGCATAATATGGGTAATAATGCATGTTATGTTGATGATAATAAAAGTAATACGTATATTTATTATAGTTCTAGTGATAATAACTGCATTATATGGGTAATAACGCATGTTATATTGATAATATTGGGAGTAATAAGTATAATTGTTTTAGTTCTAGTGATAATAATAGTAAAATATGGCTAATAGTGCATGTTATATTGATAATAATAAAAGTAATAAGTATATTCATTACAGTTCCATCGATAATAACTGCATAATATGGGTAATAATGCATGTTATATTGATGATAATAAAAGTAATACGAATATTTATTATAGTTCTGGCGATAATAACTGCATAATATGGGTAATAATGCATGTTATATTGAAAATAATATAAGTAATAAGTATAATTATTACAGTTCTAGCGATAATAACTGCATTATATGGGTCATAATGGATGTTATATTGATAATATCGGGAGTAATAAGTATATTTATTATAGTTCTAGCGATAATAACTGCATAGTATAGGTAATGATGCATGTTATATTGATAATAATAAAAGTAATAAGTATATTTATTATAGTTCTATCAATAATAACTGCATAATATGGGTAATAATGCACGTTATATTGCTAACAATATAAGTAATGAGTATAATTATAACAGTTCTAGCGATAACAATTGCACTATATGGGTAATAATGCATGTTATATTGATAATATCGGGAGTAATAAGTATATTTACTACAGTTCTATCGATAATAACTGCATAATATGGGTAATAATGCATGTTATATTGATAATAATATAAGTAATAAGTATAATTATTACAGTTCTAGCGATAGTAACTGCATTATATGGGTAATAATGGATGTTATATTGATAATATCGGGAGTAATAAGTATATTTATTATACTTCTGTCGATAATAACTGCATTATATGGGTAATAATGCATGTTATATTGATAATAATATAAGTAATAAGTATAATTATTACAGTTCTAGCGATAATAACTCCATTATATGGGTAATAATGCATGTTATATTGATAATAATAAAAGTAATAGGTATATTTATTATAGTTCTAGCGATAATAACTGCATTATATGGGTAATAATGCATGTTATATTGACAATATCGGGAGTAATAAGCACAATTATTACAGTTCTAGCGATAATAGTAGAAAAATATGGCTAATAGTGCATGTTATATTGATGATAATAAAAGTAGTAAGTATATTTATTATAGTTCTAGCGATTATAACTGCATAATATGGGTAATAATGCATGTTATATTGAGAATAATATAAGTAATAAGTATAATTATTACAGTTCTAGCGATAATACTAGTAAAATATGGCTAAGAGTGCCTGTTATATTGATAATAATAAAAGTAAGAAGTATATTTATTATACTTCTGTCGATAATGACTGCATTATATGGGTAATAATGCATGTTATATTGATAATAATATAAGTAATAAGTATAATTATTACAGTTCTAGCGATAATAACTTCATTATATGGGTAATAATGCATGTTATATTGATGATAATAAAAGTAGTAAGTATATTTATTATAGTTCTAGCGATAATAACTGCATAATATGATTAATAATGCATGTTATATTGATAATAATATAAGTAATAAGTATAATTATTACAGTTCTAGCGATAATAACTGCATTATATGGGTAATAATGCATGTTACATTGATAATAATATAAGTAATAAGTATAATTATTACAGTTCTAGCGATAATAACTGCATTATATGGGTAATAATGCATGTTACATTGAGAATAATATAAGTAATAAGTATAATTATTACAGTTCTAGCGATAATAACTGCATTATATGGGTAATAATGCATGTAATATTGATAATATTGGGAGTAATAAGTAAAATTATTATAGTTCTAGCGATAATAATAGTAAAATATGGCTAATAGTGCATGTTATATTGATAATAATAGAAGTAATAAGTATATTTATTACAGTTCTACCGATAATAACTGCATAATATGGATAATAATGCATGGTATATTGATGATAATAAAAGTAATACGTATATTTATTATAGTCCTAGCGATAATAACTGCATAACATGATTAATAATGCATGTTATATTGATAATAATATAAGTAATAAGTATAATTATTACAGTTCTATCGATAATAACTGCATAATATGGGTAATAATGCATGTTACATTGAGAATAATATAAGTAATAAGTATAATTATTACAGTTCTAGCGATAATAACTGCATTATATGGGTCATAATGGATGTTATATTGATAATATCGGGAGTAATAAGTATATTTATTATAGTTCTAGCGATAATAACTGCATTATATGGGTAATAATGCATGTTATATTGATAATAATATAAGTAATAAGTATAATTATTACAGTTCTAGCGATAATAACTCCATTATATGGGTAATAATGCATGTTATATTGATAATAATAAAAGTAATAGGTATATTTATTATAGTTCTAGCGATAATAACTGCATTATATGGGTAATAATGCATGTTATATTGACAATATCGGGAGTAATAAGCACAATTATTATAGTTCTAGCGATAATAGTAGAAAAATATGGCTAATAGTGCATGTTATATTGATGATAATAAAAGTAGTAAGTATATTTATTATAGTTCTAGCGATTATAACTGCATAATATGGGTAATAATGCATGTTATATTGAGAATAATATAAGTAATAAGTATAATTATTACAGTTCTAGCGATAATACTAGTAAAATATGGCTAAGAGTGCCTGTTATATTGATAATAATAAAAGTAAGAAGTATATTTATTATACTTCTGTCGATAATGACTGCATTATATGGGTAATAATGCATGTTATATTGATAATAATATAAGTAATAAGTATAATTATTACAGTTCTAGCGATAATAACTTCATTATATGGGTAATAATGCATGTTATATTGATGATAATAAAAGTAGTAAGTATATTTATTATAGTTCTAGCGATAATAACTGCATAATATGATTAATAATGCATGTTATATTGATAATAATATAAGTAATAAGTATAATTATTACAGTTCTAGCGATAATAACTGCATTATATGGGTAATAATGCATGTTACATTGATAATAATATAAGTAATAAGTATAATTATTACAGTTCTAGCGATAATAACTGCATTATATGGGTAATAATGCATGTTACATTGAGAATAATATAAGTAATAAGTATAATTATTACAGTTCTAGCGATAATAACTGCATTATATGGGTAATAATGCATGTAATATTGATAATATTGGGAGTAATAAGTAAAATTATTATAGTTCTAGCGATAATAATAGTAAAATATGGCTAATAGTGCATGTTATATTGATAATAATAGAAGTAATAAGTATATTTATTACAGTTCTACCGATAATAACTGCATAATATGGATAATAATGCATGGTATATTGATGATAATAAAAGTAATACGTATATTTATTATAGTCCTAGCGATAATAACTGCATAACATGATTAATAATGCATGTTATATTGATAATAATATAAGTAATAAGTATAATTATTACAGTTCTATCGATAATAACTGCATAATATGGGTAATAATGCATGTTACATTGAGAATAATATAAGTAATAAGTATAATTATTACAGTTCTAGCGATAATAACTGCATTATATGGGTCATAATGGATGTTATATTGATAATATCGGGAGTAATAAGTATATTTATTATAGTTCTAGCGATAATAACTGCATAGTATAGGTAATGATGCATGTTATATTGATAATAATAAAAGTAATAAGTATATTTATTATAGTTCTATCAATAATAACTGCATAATATGGGTAATAATGCACGTTATATTGCTAACAATACAAGTAATGAGTATAATTATAACAGTTCTAGCGATAACAATTGCACTATATGGGTAATAATGCATGTTATATTGATAATATCGGGAGTAATAAGTATATTTACTACAGTTCTATCGATAATAACTGCATAATATGGGTAATAATGCATGTTATATTGATAATAATATAAGTAATAAGTATAATTATTACAGTTCTAGCGATAGTAACTGCATTATATGGGTAATAATGGATGTTATATTGATAATATCGGGAGTAATAAGTATATTTATTATACTTCTGTCGATAATAACTGCATTATATGGGTAATAATGCATGTTATATTGATAATAATATAAGTAATAAGTATAATTATTACAGTTCTAGCGATAATAACTCCATTATATGGGTAATAATGCATGTTATATTGATAATAATAAAAGTAATAGGTATATTTATTATAGTTCTAGCGATAATAACTGCATTATATGGGTAATAATGCATGTTATATTGACAATATCGGGAGTAATAAGCACAATTATTATAGTTCTAGCGATAATAGTAGAAAAATATGGCTAATAGTGCATGTTATATTGATGATAATAAAAGTAGTAAGTATATTTATTATAGTTCTAGCGATTATAACTGCATAATATGGGTAATAATGCATGTTATATTGAGAATAATATAAGTAATAAGTATAATTATTACAGTTCTAGCGATAATACTAGTAAAATATGGCTAAGAGTGCCTGTTATATTGATAATAATAAAAGTAAGAAGTATATTTATTATACTTCTGCCGATAATGACTGCATTATATGGGTAATAATGCATGTTATATTGATAATAATATAAGTAATAAGTATAATTATTACAGTTCTAGCGATAATAACTTCATTATATGGGTAATAATGCATGTTATATTGATGATAATAAAAGTAGTAAGTATATTTATTATAGTTCTAGCGATAATAACTGCATAATATGATTAATAATGCATGTTATATTGATAATAATATAAGTAATAAGTATAATTATTACAGTTCTAGCGATAATAACTGCATTATATGGGTAATAATGCATGTTACATTGATAATAATATAAGTAATAAGTATAATTATTACAGTTCTAGCGATAATAACTGCATTATATGGGTAATAATGCATGTTACATTGAGAATAATATAAGTAATAAGTATAATTATTACAGTTCTAGCGATAATAACTGCATTATATGGGTAATAATGCATGTAATATTGATAATATTGGGAGTAATAAGTAAAATTATTATAGTTCTAGCGATAATAATAGTAAAATATGGCTAATAGTGCATGTTATATTGATAATAATAGAAGTAATAAGTATATTTATTACAGTTCTACCGATAATAACTGCATAATATGGATAATAATGCATGTTATATTGATAATAATATAAGTAATACGTATATTTATTATAGTCCTAGCGATAATAACTGCATAACATGATTAATAATGCATGTTATATTGATAATAATATAAGTAATAAGTATAATTATTACAGTTCTATCGATAATAACTGCATAATATGGGTAATAATGCATGTTACATTGAGAATAATATAAGTAATAAGTATAATTATTACAGTTCTAGCGATAATAACTGCATTATATGGGTAATAATGCATGTAATATTGATAATATTGGGAGTAATAAGTAAAATTATTATAGTTCTAGCGATAATAATAGTAAAATATGGCTAATAGTGCATGTTATATTGATAATAATAGAAGTAATAAGTATATTTATTACAGTTCTACCGATAATAACTACATAATATGGATAATAATGCATGGTATATTGATGATAATAAAAGTAATACGTATATTTATTATAGTTCTAGCGATAATAACTGCATAATATGATTAATAATGCATGTTATATTGATAATAATATAAGTAATAAGTATAATTATTACAGTTCTAGCGATAATAACTGCATTATATGGGTAATAATGCATGTTACATTGAGAATAATATAAGTAATAAGTATAATTATTACAGTTCTAGCGATAATAACTGCATAATATGGGTAATAATGCACGTTATATTGCTAATATTATAAGTAATAAGTATAATTATTACAGTTCCAGCGATAATAACTGCCTTATATGGGTAATAATGCGTGTTATATTGATAATATCGGGAGTAATAAGTATAATTATTATAGTTCTAGCGATAATATTAGCAAATGTGGCTAATAGTGCATGTTATATTGATAATAATAAAAGTAATAAGTATATTTATTATCTTTCTATCGATAATAACTGCATAATATGGGTAATAATGCATGTTATATTGATGATCATAAAAGTAGTAAGTACATTTATTACAGTTCTAGCCATAATAACTGCATTATATGGGTAATAATGCACATTATATTGCTAATAATACTAGTAATAAGTATAATTATTACAGTTCTAGCGATAATAACTGCATTATATGGGTAATAATGCATGTTATATTGATAATATCGGGAGTAATAAGTATAATTATTATAGTTCTAGCGATAATATTAGTAAAATGTGGCTAATAGTGCATGCTATATTGATAATAATAAAAGTAATAAGTATATTTGTTATCTTTCTATCGATAATAACTGCATAATATGGGTAATAATGCATGTTATATTGATAATAATATAAGTAATAATTATAATTATTATAGTTCTAGCGATAATATTAGTAAAATATGGCTAATAGTGCATGTTATATTGATAACAATAAAAGTAATAAGTATAATTATTACAGTTCTAGCGATAATAACTGCATTATATGGGCAATAATGCATGTTACATTGAGAATAATATAAGTAATAAGTATAATTATTCCAGTTCTAGCGATAATAACTGCATAATATGGGTAATAATGCACGTTATATTGCTAATAATATAAGTAATAAGTATAATTATTACAGTTCTAGCGATAATAACTGCCTTATATGGGTAATAATGCATGTTATATTGATAATAATAAAAGTAATAAGTATATTTATTATACTTCTGTCGATAATAACTGCATAATATGGGTAATAATGCATGTTATATTGATGATAATGTAAGTAATAAGTATAATTATTATAGTTCTAGCGATAATAATAGTAAAATATGGCTAATAGTGCATGTCATATTGATAATAATAAAAGTAATAAGTATAATTATTATAGTTCTATCGATAATAACTGCATAATATGGGTAATAATGCATGTTATATTGATGATAATGTAAGTAATAAGTATAATTATTATAGTTCTAGCGATAATAATAGTAAAATATGGCTAATAGTGCATGTCATATTGATAATAATAAAAGTAATAAGTATATTTATTATAGTTCTATCGATAATATTAGTAAAATATGGCTAATAGTGCATGTTATATTGATAATAATAAAAGTAATAAGTATATTTATTACAGTTCTATCGATAATAACTGCATAATGTGGGTAATAGTGCATGTGTAACGTCCCGCGGACCCGGTTTTTGTACTTTACGACATCTCAGATCTATTATCGACTGTATTAGGCAATTACCGACGGCACATTATGAATCTATTACCATATCTGTCCAATTCGACAGTCGGTAACACATATATACACATATATATATACATATATTAATATTCATTATTACTAACTATCTTAATTCGGCGTAGGTAATAATCTTCATAAAAGTATTTTAACATTAAATTAGATTAATTAAAGAAAGATTATGTATTATTCTTATTTTAATTCTGATAAATAATTTGTACGAAATTTCCGTTGCGCTACAATAAGACTGCAAGTCACGACGTTCAACCGAAACACTTGAGACAGCGATAGCTATAGAAAAGGATAGGAACACTATCTCTATTTACGGCAACTTTAGATATTAAAATTAATTAATTAATTTAATAAATTCATGCATGAGAATTCATCATTCATTAAAACATTTATAGACTTGATCGAAATCAGTTTCATTATCTAAAGGAAAATCCGTAAATCGAAATAGTTTTGACTCACGCAAAAATCAAACACCCTTGATTAGAAAAGGATAGAAAACGTATCTCCGTTAAAACACCGCTACGGTAATAATCTAATGCCGAAACGTTAATAATTAATTGAAGAGCAATATTTAAAACATAACCGAAGTAACCGATTTTCTAATTAATATGTATTAACGAATTTATGCGAAATTTTGGAAATTCTGACGTCACGAATTCGTTGAATTTTGGGGTATAAAAGGGCGAGCGAAACCCGTCTCAAAGCAGAACAGTCTTCGGAATCGAACGCGACACAACCCTCATTTCCAAGTATAGCAGGAACAGTTTTCGCTGTAAAAGAGCCGACACGAGTCTTAATACTTGACTGGTAAAGCAAGTATACGCCATTTGGATACTTGATCGTGGGTCGTCTAGTAGCTAGCTAACGCGGGCTCCCCATTCAAACGATCTCGTCTCTGAAACTCCGTCAGGAGAGTGCTATGCTTAGCGCCAAGAAAGGCTAAGATATCGGAAGGATAGCTCTCAGCTACTCATCTTGATTTTTTGTCGAATTGCTAACGCGCCGTCAGATTCTCGGAGTTCGCTCTGGGTAGTTTCGTAGCCAGCTACCGCAGGCTCCCCATTTGAGCGACTTGGTCTCTGAAGCCCGTGTCTTTTGGGTGGCAGTTCAGCAATTGCGATTTTACATTAGAATCATTTGATTTGCTACCCTGTTAGACTTATACTGTTCACCCTTTACCTGTATCGTTGGGTCGTTCTAGTAGCCAGTGAACAACAGGCTCCCCAATTAAGCGATCTGGTCTTGGCTGTCAGTGTTCGTTTTGACTAAAAGGGTCATGAACAATTAATTGTCGAGTCAGTATATAAAGAGTAACTGTTCCGAAGAAAGAAATTATTAAAATCAGATAGAGTTCGGAAGTTCAAATCGGTAAAAGAACACTGTTCTCAATTAAGCGTTTTTCCGTAATCGATTACTCCGCGATAGATTTTTGCGAAAGCGTATTTAGGTACTCTTAGAGAATTGCACTTAGGTCGCATTCCTCGCAAGCGGTAGATTACAAGCGTAACATCTCGTCTAGAGTCATTTAAACGAATCGAACCATAATTTGTCACTGCGATAATTTCAGAAGCGAGAACCGAACATATATTGTTATAGATTTTAGTTAGCCTCAGATACAAGCGAGTATCTTTCCAGTTTTCGCGATAATTATTATTTGATTTATAATGTGTTAATTTCTCAATCGTTTATTACGTGCCGTTCAATTGTCAATCTTTATTATTCTTCATTATTATTATTATTATACCAAACTTACTTAATTCTTTAATCAAACACTTATTATTTATTATTTCGATATTATTGTTATTTGTTAGTTTTAATTTCCGTTTTTGAATAAATTTAAGTTATTGAAAGATTCTGATCTGTGGATTTCACTCCTTAACCGCACACCACACGAATCCCACAAACTTTATTAAGAAAACGAGTCGTTCAGAGGGTAAAAGCCGCTCTTTACCTTACTAGCGCTAGTAACAACCTAAACTTAGGTTCTAGGGACGTTACACATGTTATATTGATGATAATACAAGTAATACGTATATTTATTATAGTTCTATCGATAATAACTGCATAATATGGGTAATAATGCATGTTATATTGATGATAATATAAGTAATAAGTATAATTATTACGGTTCTAGCGATAATAACTGCATTATATGCGTAATAATGCATGTTATATTGATAATATCGGGAGTAATAAGTATAATTATTATAGTGCTAGCGATAATAATAGTAAAATATGGCTAATAGTGCATGTTATATTGATAATAATAAAAGTAATAAGTATATTTATTACAGTTCTATCGACAATAACTGCATAATGTGGGTAATAATGCATGTAATATTTATGATCATAAAAGTAGTAAGTATATTTATTACAGTTCTATCGATAATAACTGCATAATATGGGTAATAATGCATGTTATATTGATGATAATAAAAGTAATAAGTATATTTATTATAGTTCAATCGATAATAACTGCATAACATGGGTAATAATGCATGTTATATTGATACTAATATAAGTAATAAGTATAATTATTACAGTTCTAGCGATAATAACTGCATTATATGGGTAATAATTCATGTTACATTGAGGATAATATAAGTAATAAGTATAATTATTACAGTTCTAGCGATGATAACTGCATAATATGGGTAATAATGCATGTTATATTGATGACAATAAAAGTAATAAGTATATTTATTATAGTTCTATCGATAATAACTGCATAATATGGGTAATAGTGCATGTTATATTGACGATAATGAAAGTAGTAGGTATATTTATTATAGTTCTAGCGATTATAACTGCATAATATGGGTAATAATGCATGTTATATTGATAATAATATAAGTAATAAGTATAATTATTATCGTTCTAGCGATAATAATAGTAAAATATGGCTAATAGTGCATGTTATATTGATAATAATAAAAGTAATAAGTATATTTATTACAGTTCTAGCGATAATAAGTGCATTATATGGGTAATAATGCATGTTACATTGAGAATAATATAAGTAATAAGTATAATTATTACAGTTCTAGCGATAATAACTGCATAATATGGGTAATAATGCACGTTATATTGCTAATAATATAAGTAATAAGTATAATTATTACAGTTCTAGCGATAATAACTGCCTTATATGGGTAATAATGCATGTTATATTGATAATATCGGGAGTAATAAGTATAATTATTATAGTTCTAGCGATAATAATAGTAAAATATGGCTAATAGTGCATGTTATATTGATAATAATAAAAGTAATAAGTATATTTATTACAGTTCCATCGATAATAACTGCATAATATGGGTAATAATGCAGGTTATATTGATGATAATAAAAGTAGTAAGTATATTTATTATAGTTCTAGCGGTTATAACTGCATAATATGTGTAATAATGCATGTTATATTGATAATATCGGGAGTAATAAGTATAATTATTACAGTTCTAGCGGTAATAATTGCATTATATGGGTAATAATGCATGTTAAATTGATAATATCGGGAGTAATAAGTATAATTATTATAGTTCTAGCGATAATAATAGTAAAATATGGCTAATAGTGCATGTTATATTCATAATAATAAAAGTAATAAGTATATTTATTATACTTCTGTCGATAATAACTGCATTATATGGGTAATAGTGCATGTTATATTGATAATATTGGGAGTAATAAGTATAATTATCATAGTTCTAGCGATAATAACAGTAAGATATGGCAAATAGTGCACGTTATATTGATAATAATAAAAGTAATAAGTTATTTATTACAGTTCTATCGATAATAACTGCATAATATGGGTAATAATGCATGTTATATTGATGATAATAAAAGTAGTAAGTATATTTATTACAATTCTAGCGATAATAACTGTATTATATGGGTAATAATGCATGTTATATTGATGATAATAAAAGTAATACGTATATTTATTATAGTTCTAGCGATAAAAACTGCATAATATGGATAATAGTGCATGTTATATTGATAATATCGGGAGTAATAAGTATAATTATTATAGGTCTAGCGATAATAATAGTAAAATATGGCTAATAGTGCATGTTATATTCATAATAATAAATGTAATAAGTATATTTATTATACTTCTGTCGATAATAACTGCATTATATGGGTAATAGTGCATGTTATATTGATAATATTGGGAGTAATAAGTATAATTATTATAGGTCTAGCGATAATAATAGTAAAATATGGCTAATAGTGCATGTTATATTGATAACAATAAAAGTAATAAGTATAATGATTACAGTTCTATCGATAATAATTGCATAATATGGGTAATAATGGATGTTATATTGATGATAATAAAAGTAGTAAGTATATTTATTACAGTTCTAGCGATAATAAATGCATTATATGCGTAATAATGCATGTTATATTGATAATATCGAGAGTAATAAGTATAATTATTATAGTTCTAGCGATAATAATAGTAAAATATGGCTAATAGTGCATGTTATATTGATAATAATAAAAGTAATAAGTATATTTATTACAGTTCTATCGATAATAACTGCATAATATGGGTAATAATGCAGGTTATATTGATGATAATAAAAGTAGTAAGTGTATTTATTATAGTTCTAGCGGTTATAACTGTATTATATGGGTAATAATGCATGTTATATTGATGATAATAAAAGTAATACGTATATTTATTATAGTTCTAGCGATAAAAACTGCATAATATGGGTAATAATGCATGTTATATTGATAATATCGGGAGTAATAAGTATAATTATTACAGTTCTAGCGGTAATAACTGCATTATATGGGTAATAATGCATGTTATATTGATAATATCGGGAGTAATAAGTATAATTATTATAGTTCTAGCGATAATAATAGTAAAACATGGCTAATAGTGCATGTTATATTCATAATAATAAAAGTAATAAGTATATTTATTATACTTCTGTCGATAATAACTGCATTATATGGGTAATAGTGCATGTTATATTGATAATATTGGGAGTAATAAGTATAATTATCATAGTTCTAGCGATAATAATAGTAAAATATGGCTAATAGTGCATGTTATATTCATAATAATAAAAGTAATAAGTATATTTATTATACTTCTGTCGATAATAACTGCATTATATGGGTAATAGTGCATGTTATATTGATAATATTGGGAGTAATAAGTATAATTATCATAGTTCTAGCGATAATAACAGTAAGATATGGCAAATAGTGCATGTTATATTGATAATAATAAAAGTAATAAGTTATTTATTACAGTTCTATCGATAATAACTGCATAATATGGGTAATAATGGATGTTATATTGATGATAATAAAAGTAGTAAGTATATTTATTACAGTTCTAGCGATCATAAATGCATTATATGCGTAATAATGCATGTTATATTGATAATATCGAGAGTAATAAGTATAATTATTATAGTTCTAGCGATAATAATAGTAAAATATGGCTAATAGTGCATGTTATATTGATAATAATAAAAGTAATAAGTATATTTATTACAGTTCCATCGATAATAACTGCATAATATGGGTAATAATGCAGGTTATATTGATGATAATAAAAGTAGTAAGTATATTTATTATAGTTCTAGCGGTTATAACTGCATAATATGTGTAATAATGCATGTTATATTGATAATATCGGGAGTAATAAGTATAATTATTACAGTTCTAGCGGTAATAATTGCATTATATGGGTAATAATGCATGTTATATTGATAATATCGGGAGTAATAAGTATAATTATTATAGTTCTAGCGATAATAATAGTAAAATATGGCTAATAGTGCATGTTATATTCATAATAATAAAAGTAATAAGTATATTTATTATACTTCTGTCGATAATAACTGCATTATATGGGTAATAGTGCATGTTATATTGATAATATTGGGAGTAATAAGTATAATTATCATAGTTCTAGCGATAATAACAGTAAGATATGGCAAATAGTGCACGTTATATTGATAATAATAAAAGTAATAAGTTATTTATTACAGTTCTATCGATAATAACTGCATAATATGGGTAATAATGCATGTTATATTGATGATAATAAAAGTAGTAAGTATATTTATTACAATTCTAGCGATAATAACTGTATTATATGGGTAATAATGCATGTTATATTGATGATAATAAAAGTAATACGTATATTTATTATAGTTCTAGCGATAAAAACTGCATAATATGGATAATAGTGCATGTTATATTGATAATATCGGGAGTAATAAGTATAATTATTATAGGTCTAGCGATAATAATAGTAAAATATGGCTAATAGTGCATCTTATATTCATAATAATAAATGTAATAAGTATATTTATTATACTTCTGTCGATAATAACTGCATTATATGGGTAATAGTGCATGTTATATTGATAATATTGGGAGTAATAAGTATAATTATTATAGGTCTAGCGATAATAATAGTAAAATATGGCTAATAGTGCATGTTATATTGATAACAATAAAAGTAATAAGTATAATGATTACAGTTCTATCGATAATAATTGCATAATATGGGTAATAATGGATGTTATATTGATGATAATAAAAGTAGTAAGTATATTTATTACAGTTCTAGCGATAATAAATGCATTATATGCGTAATAATGCATGTTATATTGATAATATCGAGAGTAATAAGTATAATTATTATAGTTCTAGCGATAATAATAGTAAAATATGGCTAATAGTGCATGTTATATTGATAATAATAAAAGTAATAAGTATATTTATTACAGTTCTATCGATAATAACTGCATAATATGGGTAATAATGCAGGTTATATTGATGATAATAAAAGTAGTAAGTATATTTATTATAGTTCTAGCGGTTATAACTGTATTATATGGGTAATAATGCATGTTATATTGATGATAATAAAAGTAATACGTATATTTATTATAGTTCTAGCGATAAAAACTGCATAATATGGGTAATAATGCATGTTATATTGATAATATCGGGAGTAATAAGTATAATTATTACAGTTCTAGCGGTAATAACTGCATTATATGGGTAATAATGCATGTTATATTGATAATATCGGGAGTAATAAGTATAATTATTATAGTTCTAGCGATAATAATAGTAAAATATGGCTAATAGTGCATGTTATATTCATAATAATAAAAGTAATAAGTATATTTATTATACTTCTGTCGATAATAACTGCATAATATGGGTAATAGTGCATGTTATATTGACGATAATGAAAATAGTAGGTATATTTATTATAGTTCTAGCGATTATAACTGCATAATATGGGTAATAATGCATGTTATATTGATAATAATATAAGTAATAAGTATAATTATTATCGTTCTAGCGATAATAATAGTAAAATATGGCTAATAGTGCATGTTATATTGATAATAATAAAAGTAATAAGTATATTTATTACAGTTCTAGCGATAATAAGTGCATTATATGGGTAATAATGCATGTTACATTGAGAATAATATAAGTAATAAGTATAATTATTACAGTTCTAGCGATAATAACTGCATAATATGGGTAATAATGCACGTTATATTGCTAATAATATAAGTAATAAGTATAATTATTACAGTTCTAGCGATAATAACTGCCTTATATGGGTAATAATGCATGTTATATTGATAATATCGGGAGTAATAAGTATAATTATTATAGTTCTAGCGATAATAATAGTAAAATATGGCTAATAGTGCATGTTATATTGATAATAATAAAAGTAATAAGTATATTTATTACAGTTCCATCGATAATAACTGCATAATATGGGTAATAATGCAGGTTATATTGATGATAATAAAAGTAGTAAGTATATTTATTATAGTTCTAGCGGTTATAACTGCATAATATGTGTAATAATGCATGTTATATTGATAATATCGGGAGTAATAAGTATAATTATTACAGTTCTAGCGGTAATAATTGCATTATATGGGTAATAATGCATGTTATATTGATAATATCGGGAGTAATAAGTATAATTATTATAGTTCTAGCGATAATAATAGTAAAATATGGCTAATAGTGCATGTTATATTCATAATAATAAAAGTAATAAGTATATTTATTATACTTCTGTCGATAATAACTGCATTATATGGGTAATAGTGCATGTTATATTGATAATATTGGGAGTAATAAGTATAATTATCATAGTTCTAGCGATAATAACAGTAAGATATGGCAAATAGTGCACGTTATATTGATAATAATAAAAGTAATAAGTTATTTATTACAGTTCTATCGATAATAACTGCATAATATGGGTAATAATGCATGTTATATTGATGATAATAAAAGTAGTAAGTATATTTATTACAATTCTAGCGATAATAACTGTATTATATGGGTAATAATGCATGTTATATTGATGATAATAAAAGTAATACGTATATTTATTATAGTTCTAGCGATAAAAACTGCATAATATGGATAATAGTGCATGTTATATTGATAATATCGGGAGTAATAAGTATAATTATTATAGGTCTAGCGATAATAATAGTAAAATATGGCTAATAGTGCATGTTATATTCATAATAATAAATGTAATAAGTATATTTATTATACTTCTGTCGATAATAACTGCATTATATGGGTAATAGTGCATGTTATATTGATAATATTGGGAGTAATAAGTATAATTATTATAGGTCTAGCGATAATAATAGTAAAATATGGCTAATAGTGCATGTTATATTGATAACAATAAAAGTAATAAGTATAATGATTACAGTTCTATCGATAATAATTGCATAATATGGGTAATAATGGATGTTATATTGATGATAATAAAAGTAGTAAGTATATTTATTACAGTTATAGCGATAATAAATGCATTATATGCGTAATAATGCATGTTATATTGATAATATCGAGAGTAATAAGTATAATTATTATAGTTCTAGCGATAATAATAGTAAAATATGGCTAATAGTGCATGTTATATTGATAATAATAAAAGTAATAAGTATATTTATTACAGTTCTATCGATAATAACTGCATAATATGGGTAATAATGCAGGTTATATTGATGATAATAAAAGTAGTAAGTATATTTATTATAGTTCTAGCGGTTATAACTGTATTATATGGGTAATAATGCATGTTATATTGATGATAATAAAAGTAATACGTATATTTATTATAGTTCTAGCGATAAAAACTGCATAATATGGGTAATAATGCATGTTATATTGATAATATCGGGAGTAATAAGTATAATTATTACAGTTCTAGCGGTAATAACTGCATTATATGGGTAATAATGCATGTTATATTGATAATATCGGGAGTAATAAGTATAATTATTATAGTTCTAGCGATAATAATAGTAAAATATGGCTAATAGTGCATGTTATATTCATAATAATAAAAGTAATAAGTATATTTATTATACTTCTGTCGATAATAACTGCATTATATGGGTAATAGTGCATGTTATATTGATAATATTGGGAGTAATAAGTATAATTATCATAGTTCTAGCGATAATAATAGTAAAATATGGCTAATAGTGCATGTTATATTCATAATAATAAAAGTAATAAGTATATTTATTATACTTCTGTCGATAATAACTGCATAATATGGGTAATAATGCAGGTTATATTGATGATAATAAAAGTAGTAAGTATATTTATTATAGTTCTAGCGGTTATAACTGTATTATATGGGTAATAATGCATGTTATATTGATGATAATAAAAGTAATACGTATATTTATTATAGTTCTAGCGATAAAAACTGCATAATATGGGTAATAATGCATGTTATATTGATAATATCGGGAGTAATAAGTATAATTATTACAGTTCTAGCGATAATAAATGCATTATATGCGTAATAATGCATGTTATATTGATAATATCGAGAGTAATAAGTATAATTATTATAGTTCTAGCGATAATAATAGTAAAATATGGCTAATAGTGCATGTTATATTGATAATAATAAAAGTAATAAGTATATTTATTACAGTTCTATCGATAATAACTGCATAATATGGGTAATAATGCAGGTTATATTGATGATAATAAAAGTAGTAAGTATATTTATTATAGTTCTAGCGGTTATAACTGTATTATATGGGTAATAATGCATGTTATATTGATGATAATAAAAGTAATACGTATATTTATTATAGTTCTAGCGATAAAAACTGCATAATATGGGTAATAATGCATGTTATATTGATAATATCGGGAGTAATAAGTATAATTATTACAGTTCTAGCGGTAATAACTGCATTATATGGGTAATAATGCATGTTATATTGATAATATCGGGAGTAATAAGTATAATTATTATAGTTCTAGCGATAATAATAGTAAAATATGGCTAATAGTGCATGTTATATTCATAATAATAAAAGTAATAAGTATATTTATTATACTTCTGTCGATAATAACTGCATTATATGGGTAATAGTGCATGTTATATTGATAATATTGGGAGTAATAAGTATAATTATCATAGTTCTAGCGATAATAATAGTAAAATATGGCTAATAGTGCATGTTATATTCATAATAATAAAAGTAATAAGTATATTTATTATACTTCTGTCGATAATAACTGCATTATATGGGTAATAGTGCATGTTATATTGATAATATTGGGAGTAATAAGTATAATTATCATAGTTCTAGCGATAATAACAGTAAGATATGGCAAATAGTGCATGTTATATTGATAATAATAAAAGTAATAAGTTATTTATTACAGTTCTATCGATCATAATTGCATAATATGGGTAATAATGGATGTTATATTGATGATAATAAAAGTAGTAAGTATATTTATTACAGTTCTAGCGATCATAAATGCATTATATGCGTAATAATGCATGTTATATTGATAATATCGAGAGTAATAAGTATAATTATTATAGTTCTAGCGATAATAATAGTAAAATATGGCTAATAGTGCATGTTATATTGATAATAATAAAAGTAATAAGTATATTTATTACAGTTCCATCGATAATAACTGCATAATATGGGTAATAATGCAGGTTATATTGATGATAATAAAAGTAGTAAGTATATTTATTATAGTTCTAGCGGTTATAACTGCATAATATGTGTAATAATGCATGTTATATTGATAATATCGGGAGTAATAAGTATAATTATTACAGTTCTAGCGGTAATAATTGCATTATATGGGTAATAATGCATGTTATATTGATAATATCGGGAGTAATAAGTATAATTATTATAGTTCTAGCGATAATAATAGTAAAATATGGCTAATAGTGCATGTTATATTCATAATAATAAAAGTAATAAGTATATTTATTATACTTCTGTCGATAATAACTGCATTATATGGGTAATAGTGCATGTTATATTGATAATATTGGGAGTAATAAGTATAATTATCATAGTTCTAGCGATAATAACAGTAAGATATGGCAAATAGTGCACGTTATATTGATAATAATAAAAGTAATAAGTTATTTATTACAGTTCTATCGATAATAACTGCATAATATGGGTAATAATGCATGTTATATTGATGATAATAAAAGTAGTAAGTATATTTATTACAATTCTAGCGATAATAACTGTATTATATGGGTAATAATGCATGTTATATTGATGATAATAAAAGTAATACGTATATTTATTATAGTTCTAGCGATAAAAACTGCATAATATGGATAATAGTGCATGTTATATTGATAATATCGGGAGTAATAAGTATAATTATTATAGGTCTAGCGATAATAATAGTAAAATATGGCTAATAGTGCATGTTATATTCATAATAATAAATGTAATAAGTATATTTATTATACTTCTGTCGATAATAACTGCATTATATGGGTAATAGTGCATGTTATATTGATAATATTGGGAGTAATAAGTATAATTATTATAGGTCTAGCGATAATAATAGTAAAATATGGCTAATAGTGCATGTTATATTGATAACAATAAAAGTAATAAGTATAATGATTACAGTTCTATCGATAATAATTGCATAATATGGGTAATAATGGATGTTATATTGATGATAATAAAAGTAGTAAGTATATTTATTACAGTTCTAGCGATAATAAATGCATTATATGCGTAATAATGCATGTTATATTGATAATATCGAGAGTAATAAGTATAATTATTATAGTTCTAGCGATAATAATAGTAAAATATGGCTAATAGTGCATGTTATATTGATAATAATAAAAGTAATAAGTATATTTATTACAGTTCTATCGATAATAACTGCATAATATGGGTAATAATGCAGGTTATATTGATGATAATAAAAGTAGTAAGTATATTTATTATAGTTCTAGCGGTTATAACTGTATTATATGGGTAATAATGCATGTTATATTGATGATAATAAAAGTAATACGTATATTTATTATAGTTCTAGCGATAAAAACTGCATAATATGGGTAATAATGCATGTTATATTGATAATATCGGGAGTAATAAGAATAATTATTACAGTTCTAGCGGTAATAACTGCATTATATGGGTAATAATGCATGTTATATTGATAATATCGGGAGTAATAAGTATAATTATTATAGTTCTAGCGATAATAATAGTAAAATATGGCTAATAGTGCATGTTATATTCATAATAATAAAAGTAATAAGTATATTTATTATACTTCTGTCGATAATAACTGCATAATATGGGTAATAGTGCATGTTATATTGACGATAATGAAAGTAGTAGGTATATTTATTATAGTTCTAGCGATTATAACTGCATAATATGGGTAATAATGCATGTTATATTGATAATAATATAAGTAATAAGTATAATTATTATCGTTCTAGCGATAATAATAGTAAAATATGGCTAATAGTGCTTGTTATATTGATAATAATAAAAGTAATAAGTATATTTATTACAGTTCTAGCGATAATAAGTGCATTATATGGGTAATAATGCATGTTACATTGAGAATAATATAAGTAATAAGTATAATTATTACAGTTCTAGCGATAATAACTGCATAATATGGGTAATAATGCACGTTATATTGCTAATAATATAAGTAATAAGTATAATTATTACAGTTCTAGCGATAATAACTGCCTTATATGGGTAATAATGCATGTTATATTGATAATATCGGGAGTAATAAGTATAATTATTATAGTTCTAGCGATAATAATAGTAAAATATGGCTAATAGTGCATGTTATATTGATAATAATAAAAGTAATAAGTATATTTATTACAGTTCCATCGATAATAACTGCATAATATGGGTAATAATGCAGGTTATATTGATGATAATAAAAGTAGTAAGTATATTTATTATAGTTCTAGCGGTTATAACTGCATAATATGTGTAATAATGCATGTTATATTGATAATATCGGGAGTAATAAGTATAATTATTACAGTTCTAGCGGTAATAATTGCATTATATGGGTAATAATGCATGTTATATTAATAATATCGGGAGTAATAAGTATAATTATTATAATTCTAGCGATAATAATAGTAAAATATGGCTAATAGTGCATGTTATATTCATAATAATAAAAGTAATAAGTATATTTATTATACTTCTGTCGATAATAACTGCATTATATGGGTAATAGTGCATGTTATATTGATAATATTGGGAGTAATAAGTATAATTATCATAGTTCTAGCGATAATAACAGTAAGATATGGCAAATAGTGCACGTTATATTGATAATAATAAAAGTAATAAGTTATTTATTACAGTTCTATCGATAATAACTGCATAATATGGGTAATAATGCATGTTATATTGATGATAATAAAAGTAGTAAGTATATTTATTACAATTCTAGCGATAATAACTGTATTATATGGGTAATAATGCATGTTATATTGATGATAATAAAAGTGATACGTATATTTATTATAGTTCTAGCGATAAAAACTGCATAATATGGATAATAGTGCATGTTATATTGATAATATCGGGAGTAATAAGTATAATTATTATAGGTCTAGCGATAATAATAGTAAAATATGGCTAATAGTGCATGTTATATTCATAATAATAAATGTAATAAGTATATTTATTATACTTCTGGCGATAATAACTGCATTATATGGGTAATAGTGCATGTTATATTGATAATATTGGGAGTAATAAGTATAATTATTATAGGTCTAGCGATAATAATAGTAAAATATGGCTAATAGTGCATGTTATATTGATAACAATAAAAGTAATAAGTATAATGATTACAGTTCTATCGATCATAATTGCATAATATGGGTAATAATGGATGTTATATTGATGATAATAAAAGTAGTAAGTATATTTATTACAGTTCTAGCGATCATAAATGCATTATATGCGTAATAATGCATGTTATATTGATAATATCGAGAGTAATAAGTATAATTATTATAGTTCTAGCGATAATAATAGTAAAATATGGCTAATAGTGCATGTTATATTGATAATAATAAAAGTAATAAGTATATTTATTACAGTTCTATCGATAATAACTGCATAATATGGGTAATAATGCAGGTTATATTGATGATAATAAAAGTAGTAAGTATATTTATTATAGTTCTAGCGGTTATAACTGTATTATATGGGTAATAATGCATGTTATATTGATGATAATAAAGTAATACGTATATTTATTATAGTTCTAGCGATAAAAACTGCATAATATGGGTAAGAATGCATGTTATATTGATAATATCGGGAGTAATAAGTATAATTATTATAGTTCTAGCGATAATAATAGTAAAATATGGCTAATACTGCATGTTATATTGAGAATAATAAAAGTAATAAGTATATTTATTACAGTTCTATCGATAATAACTGCATAATATGGGTAATAATGCATGTTATATTCATAATATCGGGAGTAATATGTATAATTATTATAGTTCTAGCGATAATAATAGTGCAATACGGCTAATAGTGCCTATTATATTGATAATAATAAAAGTAATAAGTACATTTATTACAGTTCTATCGATAATAACTGCATAATATGGGTAATAATGCACGTTATAATGCTAATAATATAAGTAATACGTATAATTATTACAGTTCTAGCGATAATAACTGCATTATATGGGTAATAATGCATGTTATACTCATAATATCGGGAGTAATAAGTATAATTATTAGAGTTCTAGCGATAATAATAGGAAAATATGGCTAATAGTGCATGTTATATTCATAATAATAAAAGTAATAAGTATATTTATTATACTTCTGTCGCTAATAACTGCATTATATGGGTAATAGTGCATGTTATATTGATAATATTGGGAGTAATAAGTATAATTATCATAGTTCTAGCGATAATAACAGTAAGATATGGCAAATAGTGCATGTTATATTGATAATAATAAAAGTAATAAGTTATTTATTACAGTTCTATCGATAATAACTGCATAATATGGGTAATAATGCATGTTATATTGATGATAATAAAAGTAGTAAGTATATTTATTACAGTTCTAGCGATAATAACTGTATTATATGGGTAATAATGCATGTTATATTGATGATAATAAAAGTAATACGTATATTTATTATAGTTCTAGCGATAAAAACTGCATAATATGGATAATAGTGCATGTTATATTGATAATATCGGGAGTAATAAGTATAATTATTATTGTTCTCGCGATAATAATAGTAAAATATGGCTAATAGTGCATGTTATATTCATAATAATAAAAGTAATAAGTATATTTATTATACTTCTGTCGATAATAACTGCATTATATGGGTAATAATGCATGTTATATTGATGATAATAAAAGTAGTAAGTATATTTATTACAGTTCTAGCGATAATAACTGCATTATATGGGTAATAATGCATGTTATATTGATGATAATAAAAGTAATACGTATATTTATTATAGTTCTAGCGATAAAAACTGCATAATATGGATAATAGTGCATGTTATATTGATAATATCGGGAGTAATAAGTATAATTATTATTGTTCTCGCGATAATAATAGTAAAATATGGCTAATAGTGCATGTTATATTCATAATAATAAAAGTAATAAGTATATTTATTATACTTCTGTCGATAATAACTGCATTATATGGGTAATAATGCATGTTATATTGATAATATCGGGAGTAATAAGTATAATTATTATAGGTCTAGCGATAATAATAGTAAAATATGGCTAATAGTGCATGTTATATTGATAACAATAAAAGTAATAACTATATTTATTATAGTTCTATCGATAATAATTGCATAATATGGGTAATAATGGATGTTATATTGATGATAATAAAAGTAGCAAGTATATTTATTACAGTTCTAGCGATAATAAATGCATTATATGCGTAATAATGCATGTTATATTGATAATATCGAGAGTAATAAGTATAATTATTATAGTTCTAGCGATAATAATAGTAAAATATGGCTAATAGTGCATGTTATGTTGATAATAATAAAAGTAATAAGTATATTTATTATAGTTCTAGCGATAAAAAGTGCATAATATGGATAATAGTGCATGTTATATTGATAATATCGGGAGTAATAAGTATAATTATTATTGTTCTCGCGATAATAATAGTAAAATATGGCTAATAGTGCATGTTATATTCATAATAATAAAAGTAATAAGTATATTTATTATACTTCTGTCGATAATAACTGCATTATATGGGTAATAGTGCATGTTATATTGATAATATTGGGAGTAATAAGTATAATTATCATAGTTCTAGCGATAATAACAGTAAGATATGGCAAATAGTGCATGTTATATTGATAATAATAAAAGTAATAAGTTATTTATTACAGTTCTATCGATAATAACTGCATAATATGGGTAATAATGCATGTTATATTGATGATAATAAAAGTAGTAAGTATATTTATTACAGTTCCAGCGATAATAACTGTATTATATGGGTAATAATGCATGTTATATTGATGAACATAAAAGTAATACGTATATTTATTATAGTTCTAGCGATAAAAACTGCATAATATGGATAATAGTGCATGTTATATTGATAATATCGGGAGTAATAAGTATAATTATTATTGTTCTCGCGATAATAATAGTAAAATATGGCTAATAGTGCATGTTATATTCATAATAATAAAAGTAATAAGTATATTTATTATACTTCTGTCGATAATAACTGCATTATATGGGTAATAATGCATGTTATATTGATAATATCGGGAGTAATAAGTATAATTATTATAGGTCTAGCGATAAGAATAGTAAAATATGGGTAATAGTGCATGTTATATTGATAATAATAAAAGTAATAAGTATATTTATTATAGTTCTATCGATAATAACTGCATAATATGGGTAATAATGCTTGTTATATTGATGATAATAAAAGTAGTAAGCATATTTATTACAGTTCTAGCGATAATAACTGCATTATATGCGTAATAATGCATGTTATATTGATAATATCGGGAGTAGTAAGTATAATTATTATAGTTGTAGCGATAATAATAGTAAAATATGGCTAATACTGCATGTTATATTGAGAATAATAAAAGTAATAAGTATATTTATTACAGTTCTATCGATAATAACTGCATAATATGGGTAATAATGCATGTTATATTCATAATATCGGGAGTAATATGTATAATTATTATAGTTCTAGCGATAATAATAGTGCAATACGGCTAATAGTGCCTATTATATTGATAATAATAAAAGTAATAAGTACATTTATTACAGTTCTATCGATAATAACTGCATAATATGGGTAATAATGCACGTTATAATGCTAATAATATAAGTAATAAGTATAATTATTACAGTTCTAGCGATAATAACTGCCTTATATGGGTAATAATGCATGTTATATTGATATTAATATAAGTAATAAGTATAATTATTACAGTTCTAGCGATAATAACTGCATTATATGGGTAATAATGGATGTTATATTGATAATATCGGGAGTAATAAGTTTAATTATTACAGTTTTAGCGATAATACTAGTAAAATATGGCTAAGAGTGCCTGTTATATTGATAATAATAAAAGGAATAAGTATATTTATTATACCTCTGTCGATAATAACTGCATTATATGGGTAATAATGCATGTTATATTGATAATAATATAAGTAATAAGTATAATTATTACAGTTCTAGCGATAATAACTCCATTATATGGGTAATAATGCATGTTATATTGATGATAATAAAAGTAGTAAGTATATTTATTACAGTTCTAGCGATAATAACTGCATTATATGCGTAATAATGCATGTTATATTGATAATATCGGGACTAATAAGTATAATTATTATAGGTCTAGCGATAATAATAGTAAAATATGGCTAATAGTGCATGTTATATTGATAACAATAAAAGTAAGAAGTATATTTATTACAGTTCTAGCGATAATAACTGCATAATATGGGTAATAATGCACGTTATAATGCTAATAATATAAGTAATACGTATAATTATTACAGTTCTAGCGATAATAACTGCATTATATGGGTAATAATGCATGTTATACTCATAATATCGGGAGTAATAAGTATAATTATTAGAGTTCTAGCGATAATAATAGTAAAATATGGCTAATAGTGCATGTTATATTCATAATAATAAAAGTAATAAGTATATTTGTTATACTTCTGTCGATAATAACTGCATTATATGGGTAATAATGCATGTTATATTGATAATATCGGGACTAATAAGTATAATTATTATAGTTCTAGCGATAATAATAGTAAAATATGGCTAATACTGCATGTTATATTGAGAATAGTAAAAGTAATAAGTATATTTATTACAGTTCTATCGATAATAACTGCATAATATGGGTAATAATGCATGTTATATTCATAATATCGGGAGTAATATGTATAATTATTATAGTTCTAGCGATAATAATAGTGCAATACGGCTAATAGTGCCTATTATATTGATAATAATAAAAGTAATAAGTACATTTATTACAGTTCTATCGACAATAACTGCATAATATGGGTAATAATGCACGTTATAATGCTAATAATATAAGTAATACGTATAATTATTACAGTTCTAGCGATAATAACTGCATTATATGGGTAATAATGCATGTTATACTCATAATATCGGGAGTAATAAGTATAATTATTATAGTTCTAGCGATAATAATAGTAAAATATGGCTAATAGTGCATGTTATGTTGATAATAATAAAAGTAATAAGTATATTTATTATAGTTCTAGCGATAAAAAGTGCATAATATGGATAATAGTGCATGTTATATTGATAATATCGGGAGTAATAAGTATAATTATTATTGTTCTCGCGATAATAATAGTAAAATATGGCTAATAGTGCATGTTATATTCATAATAATAAAAGTAATAAGTATATTTATTATACTTCTGTCGATAATAACTGCATTATATGGGTAATAGTGCATGTTATATTGATAATATTGGGAGTAATAAGTATAATTATCATAGTTCTAGCGATAATAACAGTAAGATATGGCAAATAGTGCATGTTATATTGATAATAATAAAAGTAATAAGTTATTTATTACAGTTCTATCGATAATAACTGCATAATATGGGTAATAATGCATGTTATATTGATGATAATAAAAGTAGTAAGTATATTTATTACAGTTCCAGCGATAATAACTGTATTATATGGGTAATAATGCATGTTATATTGATGAACATAAAAGTAATACGTATATTTATTATAGTTCTAGCGATAAAAACTGCATAATATGGATAATAGTGCATGTTATATTGATAATATCGGGAGTAATAAGTATAATTATTATTGTTCTCGCGATAATAATAGTAAAATATGGCTAATAGTGCATGTTATATTCATAATAATAAAAGTAATAAGTATATTTATTATACTTCTGTCGATAATAACTGCATTATATGGGTAATAATGCATGTTATATTGATAATATCGGGAGTAATAAGTATAATTATTATAGGTCTAGCGATAAGAATAGTAAAATATGGGTAATAGTGCATGTTATATTGATAATAATAAAAGTAATAAGTATATTTATTATAGTTCTATCGATAATAACTGCATAATATGGGTAATAATGCTTGTTATATTGATGATAATAAAAGTAGTAAGCATATTTATTACAGTTCTAGCGATAATAACTGCATTATATGCGTAATAATGCATGTTATATTGATAATATCGGGAGTAGTAAGTATAATTATTATAGTTGTAGCGATAATAATAGTAAAATATGGCTAATACTGCATGTTATATTGAGAATAATAAAAGTAATAAGTATATTTATTACAGTTCTATCGATAATAACTGCATAATATGGGTAATAATGCATGTTATATTCATAATATCGGGAGTAATATGTATAATTATTATAGTTCTAGCGATAATAATAGTGCAATACGGCTAATAGTGCCTATTATATTGATAATAATAAAAGTAATAAGTACATTTATTACAGTTCTATCGATAATAACTGCATAATATGGGTAATAATGCACGTTATAATGCTAATAATATAAGTAATAAGTATAATTATTACAGTTCTAGCGATAATAACTGCCTTATATGGGTAATAATGCATGTTATATTGATATTAATATAAGTAATAAGTATAATTATTACAGTTCTAGCGATAATAACTGCATTATATGGGTAATAATGGATGTTATATTGATAATATCGGGAGTAATAAGTTTAATTATTACAGTTTTAGCGATAATACTAGTAAAATATGGCTAAGAGTGCCTGTTATATTGATAATAATAAAAGGAATAAGTATATTTATTATACCTCTGTCGATAATAACTGCATTATATGGGTAATAATGCATGTTATATTGATAATAATATAAGTAATAAGTATAATTATTACAGTTCTAGCGATAATAACTCCATTATATGGGTAATAATGCATGTTATATTGATGATAATAAAAGTAGTAAGTATATTTATTACAGTTCTAGCGATAATAACTGCATTATATGCGTAATAATGCATGTTATATTGATAATATCGGGACTAATAAGTATAATTATTATAGGTCTAGCGATAATAATAGTAAAATATGGCTAATAGTGCATGTTATATTGATAACAATAAAAGTAAGAAGTATATTTATTACAGTTCTAGCGATAATAACTGCATAATATGGGTAATAATGCACGTTATAATGCTAATAATATAAGTAATACGTATAATTATTACAGTTCTAGCGATAATAACTGCATTATATGGGTAATAATGCATGTTATACTCATAATATCGGGAGTAATAAGTATAATTATTAGAGTTCTAGCGATAATAATAGTAAAATATGGCTAATAGTGCATGTTATATTCATAATAATAAAAGTAATAAGTATATTTGTTATACTTCTGTCGATAATAACTGCATTATATGGGTAATAATGCATGTTATATTGATAATATCGGGAGTAATATGTATAATTATTATAGTTCTAGCGATAATAATAGTGCAATACGGCTAATAGTGCCTATTATATTGATAATAATAAAAGTAATAAGTACATTTATTACAGTTCTATCGACAATAACTGCATAATATGGGTAATAATGCACGTTATAATGCTAATAATATAAGTAATACGTATAATTATTACAGTTCTAGCGATAATAACTGCATTATATGGGTAATAATGCATGTTATACTCATAATATCGGGAGTAATAAGTATAATTATTAGAGTTCTAGCGATAATAATAGTAAAATATGGCTAATAGTGCATGTTATATTCATAATAATAAAAGTAATAAGTATATTTATTATACTTCTGTCGATAATAACTGCATTATATGGGTAATAGTGCATGTTATATTGATAATAATAAAAGTAATAAGTTATTTATTACAGTTCTATCGATAATAACTGCATAATATGGGTAATAATGCATGTTATATTGATGCTAATAAAAGTAATACGTATATTTATTATAGTTCTAGCGATAAAAACTGCATAATATGGATAATAGTGCATGTTATATTGATAATATCGGGAGTAATAAGTATAATTATTATAGGTCTAGCGATAATAATAGTAAAATATGGCTAATAGTGCATGTTATATTCATAATAATAAAAGTAATAAGTATATTTATTATACTTCTGTCGATAATAACTGCATTATATGGGTAATAATCCATGTTATATTGATAATATCGGGAGTAATAAGTATAATTATTATAGGTCTAGCGATAATAATAGTAAAATATGGCTAATAGTGCCTATTATATTGATAATAATAAAAGTAATAAGTACATTTATTACAGTTCTATCGATAATAACTGCATAATATGGGTAATAATGCACGTTATAATGCTAATAATATAAGTAATAAGTATAATTATTACAGTTCTAGCGATAATAACTGCCTTATATGGGTAATAATGCATGTTATATTGATATTAATATAAGTAATAAGTATAATTATTACAGTTCTAGCGATAATAACTGCATTATATGGGTAATAATGGATGTTATATTGATAATATCGGGAGTAATAAGTTTAATTATTACAGTTTTAGCGATAATACTAGTAAAATATGGCTAAGAGTGCCTGTTATATTGATAATAATAAAAGGAATAAGTATATTTATTATACCTCTGTCGATAATAACTGCATTATATGGGTAATAATGCATGTTATATTGATAATAATATAAGTAATAAGTATATTTATTACAGTTCTAGCGATAATAACTGCATTATATGCGTAATAATGCATGTTATATTGATAATATCGGGACTAATAAGTATAATTATTATAGGTCTAGCGATAATAATAGTAAAATATGGCTAATAGTGCATGTTATATTGATAACAATAAAAGTAATAAGTATAATTATTACAGTTCTAGCGATAATAACTGCATAATATGGGTAATAATGCACGTTATAATGCTAATAATATAAGTAATACGTATAATTATTACAGTTCTAGCGATAATAACTGCATTATATGGGTAATAATGCATGTTATACTCATAATATCGGGAGTAATAAGTATAATTATTACAGTTCTAGCGGTAATAACTGCATTATATGGGTAATAATGCATGTTATATTGATAATATCGGGAGTAATAAGTATAATTATTATAGGTCTAGCGATAATAATAGTAAAATATGGCTAATAGTGCATGTTATATTGATAACAATAAAAGTAATAAGTATATTTATTATAGTTCTATCGATAATAATTGCATAATATGGGTAATAATGGATGTTATATTGATGATAATAAAAGTAGCAAGTATATTTATTACAGTTCTAGCGATAATAAATGCATTATATGCGTAATAATGCATGTTACATTGATAATATCGAGAGTAATAAGTATAATTATTATAGTTCTAGCGATAATAATAGTAAAATATGGCTAATAGTGCATGTTATATTGATAATATGTGACGTGGTATTTTATACCCGTCACAAGGAGCCTCCTCAGGAGACCGGACCGGTCATAGGTCGTAGGCAAGTACCGTCTAGAGAGAGAACGAAGCGCGTATATTATCGTACGAACAAAATCTGCCGCCGTATTATTTTATATGTACCGCCGGAGAATGACGTCACAGTCAACGAGGGAGCAGCGTACGTCGAAGGAACGAGCCGATTCCCTGCCGCTTGCCCGCTGGGACCCTTCGATAGACCAGGAGAAGGCGCGCGGCAAGAGGAGAGAGACCGGCGAGGAAACGACGTACGCCGAAGGAAAGTGCCGATTCCCTGCCGCTTCCCCGCTACGGCCCTACGATAGGAGAGAGAGGCTGTGGAGCCGGAGGAAGTCCTGCCGAAGAAGACTTCGACAGAATTCGGAACTCCGAGCGAGGGTGGGGGAACGCTACGAGATGTCCTAATACCGGTGCAAGGGCCCGAGAGCAATTATTCTGTATTCGGCATTTGCCAGAGTTCACTAGTAAAGTTTTTACCGCTTACCGATTTACCGAGCTATTGAGCCCTGCCGCCCTGTGTTGGACATCTTGGTAAGTCCCCTCACTTATCGAATTATTTATGTAAAAGAGCGCGAAATCGAGAATACCATATCGCGGGTTGTCGACCACCTGGCTTGCCATTCACGGGCAGGATCTGCAAAGTGTGACCGGAGTGGCTTTTTGTCGTATCGAAATTAGGTTAAGTTTGAAGGGTAGAACCCGGGGGCCCCTGTCCGAGACGGTCGAGGATCCCGACGTCCGGACTTTTCGCGGGTTCGAGAGATCGCTTCTCGATCTCTCGGACTGCCACTCGGCTGGATCACTGAACCTGCACCGGGGGGTGGTACAGCGTAAGCCACAATTAACGTATCGTCTCGAGTAGGCCTTTGCCAATATTGTGCCCTCCCACGTCTCGATTTCGCCAGCTCTTAATACGGAGGTAGAACATAAGTGCATATTTTATCGTATCGGATATTTCGTGTTTGTCGCGCCATTTCCCGTTTTCTCTCTCTCTAGACGGTCGCCAATACAGAATCGATTTCCGTAAAAGATCAAGTCGCGTCGCGTGTAGAATTAAGTGCGTTTAGTTCCGTTGCGTTTCGAGCAACTGCGTTTCCGTTGCGTTTCGTCGAATTCGTCGCGTTTCGTCGTGTACGCCGCGTTTCGTTGCGATAGGATAATTTCGTCGCGTTGAAAGAATTCCGTCGCGTTAGTGTAGTTTCGTCGCGTTAGAATAATTCCGCCGCGTTAGTATAATTGCGTCTCGTAGTATAAGAATCCGCGTTAAGTTAAAGTTTCGTTGCGTCGCGTATCGGTTCGAGTATCGAGGATAATTCAAGGATTGTATTCCGCTTAGGAACTGGCAATTATCGTTCCGTGATTAACATCTCGCGGAGAGTTTCTCGGCCTTCCGCCGAGCGTGATTGTAATCGAATTACGTATGATATCGGACCACCCGGTACATTGAAATCAACTAGATTTAGAATAAAGAGCTCTGTTTTAACAAATACTGTTCGATCAAGGTTTCTCGCAAAGTTTTCCCGAAACACGTTTATCGTACGCCTCCGCGTCTAGCTCCTTTACCCTTTAAGAATCCCGCCACTCTACCATTTCGTTCGGTTACTGAGCTACCGAGTCGTTCCGCCGCCGATTCGAATCTTCCGCGTTTTCCCGGAATCGCCGTAAACGATTTCCCTAATTTTCCGCTCAGCAACTCATCTCGCGTCTAAGTTCTCTATCGTGACGCGGAAACGCGTCTGGCGCCCAACTAACAAATTAAATAAAGCGATATTGAACGGGTTCGGATCGGGCGCCGAAGTGCTATTCGCTCGCGGATCCGCGGAGGCGCCGCGACGGTCATAGTCGCGGGCACGGCCAGGGAGGGTCAAACGAGTATTCGCGGGCGGAACGGGGTCGCGGGCAAACACGCGAGCTAGCCGCGATATCCCGGGTAGCAAATAATAAAAGTAATAAGTATATTTATTACAGTTCTATCGATAATAACTGCATAATATGGGTAATAATGCAGGTTATATTGATGATAATAAAAGTAGTAAGTATATTTATTATAGTTCTAGCGGTTATAACTGTATTATATGGGTAATAATGCATGTTATATTGATGATAATAAAAGTAATACGTATATTTATTATAGTTCTAGCGATAAAAACTGCATAATATGGATAATAGTGCATGTTATATTGATAATATCGGGAGTAATAAGTATAATTATTATTGTTCTCGCGATAATAATAGTAAAATATGGCTAATAGTGCATGTTATATTCATAATAATAAAAGTAATAAGTATATTTATTATACTTCTGTCGATAATAACTGCATTATATGGGTAATAGTGCATGTTATATTGATAATATTGGGAGTAATAAGTATAATTATTATAGGTCTAGCGATAATAATTGTAAAATATGGCTAATAGTGCATGTTATATTGATAACAATAAAAGTAATAAGTATAATTATTACAGTTCTATCGATAATAATTGCATAATATGGGTAATAATGGATGTTATATTGATGATAATAAAAGTAGTAAGTATATTTATTACAGTTCTAGCGATAATAAATGCATTATATGCGTAGTAATGCATGTTATATTGATAATATCGAGAGTAATAAGTATAATTATTATAGTTCTAGCGATAATAATAGTAAAATATGGCTAATAGTGCATGTTATATTGATAATAATAAAAGTAATAAGTATATTTATTATAGTTCTAGCGATAAAAACTGCATAATATGGATAATAATGCAGGTTATATTGATGATAATAAAAGTAATAAGTATATTTATTATAGTTCTAGCGGTTATAACTGTATTATATGGGTAATAATGCATGTTATATTGATGATAATAAAAGTAATACGTATATTTATTATAGTTCTAGCGATAAAAACTGCATAATATGGGTAATAATGCATGTTATATTGATAATATCGGGAGTAATAAGTATAATTATTACAGTTCTAGCGGTAATAACTGCATTATATGGGTAATAATGCATGTTATATTGATAATATCGGGAGTAATAAGTATAATTATTATAGTTCTAGCGATAATAATAGTAAAATATGGCTAATAGTGCATGTTATATTCATAATAATAAAAGTAATAAGTATATTTATTATACTTCTGTCGATAATAACTGCATTATATGGGTAATAGTGCATGTTATATGGATAATATTGGGAGTAATAAGTATAATTATCATAGTTCTAGCGATAATAACAGTAAGATATGGCAAATAGTGCATGTTATATTGATAATAATAAAAGTAATAAGTTATTTATTACAGTTCTATCGATAATAACTGCATAATATGGGTAATAATGCATGTTATATTGATGATAATAAAAGTAGTAAGTATATTTATTACAGTTCTAGCGATAATAACTGTATTATATGGGTAATAATGCATGTTATATTGATGATAATAAAAGTAATACGTATATTTATTATAGTTCTAGCGATAAAAACTGCATAATATGGATAATAGTGCATGTTATATTGATAATATCGGGAGTAATAAGTATAATTATTATTGTTCTCGCGATAATAATAGTAAAATATGGCTAATAGTGCATGTTATATTCATAATAATAAAAGTAATAAGTATATTTATTATACTTCTGTCGATAATAACTGCATTATATGGGTAATAGTGCATGTTATATTGATAATATTGGGAGTAATAAGTATAATTATTATAGGTCTAGCAATAATAATAGTAAAATATGGCTAATAGTGCATGTTATATTGATAACAATAAAAGTAATAAGTATAATTATTACAGTTCTATCGATAATAATTGCATAATATGGGTAATAATGGATGTTATATTGATGATAATAAAAGTAGTAAGTATATTTATTACAGTTCTAGCGATAATAAATGCATTATATGCGTAATAATGCATGTTATATTGATAATATCGAGAGTAATAAGTATAATTATTATAGTTCTAGCGATAATAATAGTAAAATATGGCTAATAGTGCATGTTATATTGATAATAATAAAAGTAATAAGTATATTTATTATAGTTCTAGCGATAAAAACTGCATAATATGGATAATAGTGCATGTTATATTGATAATATCGGGAGTAATAAGTATAATTATTATTGTTCTCGCGATAATAATAGTAAAATATGGCTAATAGTGCATGTTATATTCATAATAATAAAAGTAATAAGTATATTTATTATACTTCTGTCGATAATAACTGCATTATATGGGTAATAATGCATGCTATATTGATAATATCGGGACTAATAAGTATAATTATTATAGGTCTAGCGATAATAATAGTAAAATATGGGTAATAGTGCATGTTATATTGATAATAATAAAAGTAATAAGTATATTTATTATAGTTCTATCGATAATAACTGCATAATATGGGTAATAATGCTTGTTATATTGATGATAATAAAAGTAGTAAGCATATTTATTACAGTTCTAGCGATAATAACTGCATTATATGCGTAATAATGCATGTTATATTGATAATATCGGGAGTAGTAAGTATAATTATTATAGTTCTAGCGATAATAATAGTAAAATATGGCTAATACTGCATGTTATATTGAGAATAATAAAAGTAATAAGTATATTTATTACAGTTCTATCGATAATAACTGCATAATATGGGTAATAATGCATGTTATATTGATAATATCGGGACTAATAAGTATAATTATTATAGGTCTAGCGATAATAATAGTAAAATATGGCTAATAGTGCATGTTATATTGATAACAATAAAAGTAAGAAGTATATTTATTACAGTTCTAGCGATAATAACTGCATAATATGGGTAATAATGCACGTTATAATGCGAATAATATAAGTAATACGTATAATTATTACAGTTCTAGCGATAATAACTGCATTATATGGGTAATAATGCATGTTATACTCATAATATCGGGAGTAATAAGTATAATTATTAGAGTTCTAGCGATAATAATAGTAAAATATGGCTAATAGTGCATGTTATATTCATAATAATAAAAGTAATAAGTATATTTGTTATACTTCTGTCGATAATAACTGCATTATATGGGTAATAATGCATGTTATATTGATAATATCGGGACTAATAAGTATAATTATTATAGGTCTAGCGATAATAATAGTAAAATATGGCTAATAGTGCATGTTATATTGATAACAATAAAAGTAATAAGTATAATTATTACAGTTCTAGCGATAATAACTGCATAATATGGGTAATAATGCACGTTATAATGCTAATAATATAAGTAATACGTATAATTATTACAGTTCTAGCGATAATAACTGCATTATATGGGTAATAATGCATGTTATACTCATAATATCGGGAGTAATAAGTATAATTATTAGAGTTCTAGCGATAATAATAGTAAAATATGGCTAATAGTGCATGTTATATTGATAACAATAAAAGTAATAAGTATATTTATTATAGGTCTATCGATAATAACTGCATAATATGGATAATAGTGCATGTTATATTGATAATATCGGGAGTAATAAGTATAATTATAATTGTTCTCGCGATAATAATAGTAAAATAAGGCTAATAGTGCATGTTATATTCATAATAATAAAAGTAATAAGTATATTTATTATACTTCTGTCGATAATAACTGCATTATATGGGTAATAATGCATGTTATATTGATAATATCGGGAGTAATAAGTATAATTATTATAGGTCTAGCGATAATAATAGTAAAATATGGCTAATAGTGCATGTTATATTGATAACAATAAAAGTAATAAGTATATTTATTATAGTTCTATCGATAATAATTGCATAATATGGGTAATAATGGATGTTATATTGATGATAATAAAAGTAGCAAGTATATTTATTACAGTTCTAGCGATAATAAATGCATTATATGCGTAATAATGCATGTTATATTGATAATATCGAGAGTAATAAGTATAATTATTATAGTTCTAGCGATAATAATAGTAAAATATGGCTAATAGTGCATGTTATATCTATAATAATAAAAGTAATAAGTATATTTATTATAGTTCTATCGATAATAACTGCATAATATGGGTAATAATGCTTGTTATATTGATGATAATAAAAGTAGTAAGCATATTTATTACAGTTCTAGCGATAATAACTGCATTATATGGGTAATAGTGCATGTTATATTGATAATATTGGGAGTAATAAGTATAATTATCATAGTTCTAGCGATAATAACAGTAAGATATGGCAAATAGTGCATGTTATATTGATAATAATAAAAGTAATAAGTTATTTATTACAGTTCTATCGATAATAACTGCATAATATGGGTAATAATGCATGTTATATTGATGATAATAAAAGTAGTAAGTATATTTATTACAGTTCTAGCGATAATAACTGCATTATATGGGTAATAATGCATGTTATATTGATGCTAATAAAAGTAATACGTATATTTATTATAGTTCTAGCGATAAAAACTGCATAATATGGATAATAGTGCATGTTATATTGATAATATCGGGAGTAATAAGTATAATTATTACAGTTCTAGCGGTAATAACTGCATTATATGGGTAATAATGCATGTTATATTGATAATATCGGGAGTAATAAGTATAATTATTATAGTTCTAGCGATAATAATAGTAAAATATGGCTAATAGTGCATGTTATATTCATAATAATAAAAGTAATAAGTATATTTATTATACTTCTGTCGATAATAACTGCATTATATGGGTAATAGTGCATGTTATATTGATAATATTGGGAGTAATAAGTATAATTATCATATTTCTAGCGATAATAACAGTAAGATATGGCAAATAGTGCATGTTATATTGATAATAATAAAAGTAATAAGTTATTTATTACAGTTCTATCGATAATAACTGCATAATATGGGTAATAATGCATGTTATATTGATGATAATAAAAGTAGTAAGTATATTTATTACAGTTCTAGCGATAATAACTGTATTATATGGGTAATAATGCATGTTATATTGATGATAATAAAAGTAATACGTATATTTATTATAGTTCTAGCGATAAAAACTGCATAATATGGATAATAGTGCATGTTATATTGATAATATCGGGAGTAATAAGTATAATTATTATTGTTCTCGCGATAATAATAGTAAAATATGGCTAATAGTGCATGTTATATTCATAATAATAAAAGTAATAAGTATATTTATTATACTTCTGTCGATAATAACTGCATTATATGGGTAATAATCCATGTTATATTGATAATATCGGGAGTAATAAGTATAATTATTATAGGTCTAGCGATAATAATAGTAAAATATGGCTAATAGTGCCTATTATATTGATAATAATAAAAGTAATAAGTACATTTATTACAGTTCTATCGATAATAACTGCATAATATGGGTAATAATGCACGTTATAATGCTAATAATATAAGTAATAAGTATAATTATTACAGTTCTAGCGATAATAACTGCCTTATATGGGTAATAATGCATGTTATATTGATATTAATATAAGTAATAAGTATAATTATTACAGTTCTAGCGATAATAACTGCATTATATGGGTAATAATGGATGTTATATTGATAATATCGGGAGTAATAAGTTTAATTATTACAGTTTTAGCGATAATACTAGTAAAATATGGCTAAGAGTGCCTGTTATATTGATAATAATAAAAGGAATAAGTATATTTATTATACCTCTGTCGATAATAACTGCATTATATGGGTAATAATGCATGTTATATTGATAATAATATAAGTAATAAGTATATTTATTACAGTTCTAGCGATAAAAACTGCATTATATGCGTAATAATGCATGTTATATTGATAATATCGGGACTAATAAGTATAATTATTATAGGTCTAGCGATAATAATAGTAAAATATGGCTAATAGTGCATGTTATATTGATAACAATAAAAGTAATAAGTATAATTATTACAGTTCTAGCGATAATAACTGCATAATATGGGTAATAATGCACGTTATAATGCTAATAATATAAGTAATACGTATAATTATTACAGTTCTAGCGATAATAACTGCATTATATGGGTAATAATGCATGTTATACTCATAATATCGGGAGTAATAAGTATAATTATTAGAGTTCTAGCGATAATAATAGTAAAATATGGCTAATAGTGCATGTTATATTGATAACAATAAAAGTAATAAGTATATTTATTATAGTTCTATCGATAATAATTGCATAATATGGGTAATAATGGATGTTATATTGATGATAATAAAAGTAGCAAGTATATTTATTACAGTTCTAGCGATAATAAATGCATTATATGCGTAATAATGCATGTTATATTGATAATATCGAGAGTAATAAGTATAATTATTATAGTTCTAGCGATAATAATAGTAAAATATGGCTAATAGTGCATGTTATATTGATAATAATAAAAGTAATAAGTATATTTATTATAGTTCTATCGATAATAACTGCATAATATGGGTAATAATGCTTGTTATATTGATGATAATAAAAGTAGTAAGCATATTTATTACAGTTCTAGCGATAATAACTGCATTATATGCGTAATAATGCATGTTATATTGATAATATCGGGAGTAGTAAGTATATTTATTACAGTTCTAGCGATAATAACTGCATTATATGCGTAATAATGCATGTTATATTGATAATATCGGGACTAATAAGTATAATTATTATAGGTCTAGCGATAATAATAGTAAAATATGGCTAATAGTGCATGTTATATTGATAACAATAAAAGTAAGAAGTATATTTATTACAGTTCTAGCGATAATAACTGCATAATATGGGTAATAATGCACGTTATAATGCTAATAATATAAGTAATACGTATAATTATTACAGTTCTAGCGATAATAACTGCATTATATGGGTAATAATGCATGTTATACTCATAATATCGGGAGTAATAAGTATAATTATTAGAGTTCTAGCGATAATAATAGTAAAATATGGCTAATAGTGCATGTTATATTCATAATAATAAAAGTATTAAGTATATTTGTTATACTTCTGTCGTTAATAACTGCATTATATGGGTAATAATGCATGTTATATTGATAATATTGGGACTAATAAGTATAATTATTATAGGTCTAGCGATAATAATAGTAAAATATGGCGAATAGTGCATGTTATATTGATAACAATAAAAGTAATAAGTATAATTATTACAGTTCTAGCGATAATAACTGCATAATATGGGTAATAATGCACGTTATAATGCTAATAATATAAGTAGTACGTATAATTATTACAGTTCTAGCGATAATAACTGCATTATATGGGTAATAATGCATGTTATACTCATAATATCGGGAGTAATAAGTATAATTATTAGAGTTCTAGCGATAATAATAGTAAAATATGGCTAATAGTGCATGTTATATTCATAATAATAAAAGTAATAAGTATATTTATTATACTTCTGTCGATAATAACTGCATTATATGGGTAATAGTGCATGTTATATTGATAATATTGGGAGTAATAAGTATAATTATCATAGTTCTAGCGATAATAACAGTAAGATATGGCAAATAGTGCATGTTATATTGATAATAATAAAAGTAATAAGTTATTTATTACAGTTCTATCGATAATAACTGCATAATATGGGTAATAATGCATGTTATATTGATGATAATAAAAGTAGTAAGTATATTTATTACAGTTCTAGCGATAATAACTGCATTATATGGGTAATAATGCATGTTATATTGATGCTAATAAAAGTAATACGTATATTTATTATAGTTCTAGCGATAAAAACTGCATAATATGGATAATAGTGCATGTTATATTGATAATATCGGGAGTAATAAGTATAATTATTACAGTTCTAGCGGTAATAACTGCATTATATGGGTAATAATGCATGTTATATTGATAATATCGGGAGTAATAAGTATAATTATTATAGTTCTAGCGATAATAATAGTAAAATATGGCTAATAGTGCATGTTATATTCATAATAATAAAAGTAATAAGTATATTTATTATACTTCTGTCGATAATAACTGCATTATATGGGTAATAGTGCATGTTATATTGATAATATTGGGAGTAATAAGTATAATTATCATATTTCTAGCGATAATAACAGTAAGATATGGCAAATAGTGCATGTTATATTGATAATAATAAAAGTAATAAGTTATTTATTACAGTTCTATCGATAATAACTGCATAATATGGGTAATAATGCATGTTATATTGATGATAATAAAAGTAGTAAGTATATTTATTACAGTTCTAGCGATAATAACTGTATTATATGGGTAATAATGCATGTTATATTGATGATAATAAAAGTAATACGTATATTTATTATAGTTCTAGCGATAAAAACTGCATAATATGGATAATAGTGCATGTTATATTGATAATATCGGGAGTAATAAGTATAATTATTACAGTTCTAGCGGTAATAACTGCATTATATGGGTAATAATGCATGTTATATTGATAATATCGGGAGTAATAAGTATAATTATTATAGTTCTAGCGATAATAATAGTAAAATATGGCTAATAGTGCATGTTATATTCATAATAATAAAAGTAATAAGTATATTTATTATACTTCTGTCGATAATAACTGCATTATATGGGTAATAGTGCATGTTATATTGATAATATTGGGAGTAATAAGTATAATTATCATATTTCTAGCGATAATAACAGTAAGATATGGCAAATAGTGCATGTTATATTGATAATAATAAAAGTAATAAGTTATTTATTACAGTTCTATCGATAATAACTGCATAATATGGGTAATAATGCATGTTATATTGATGATAATAAAAGTAGTAAGTATATTTATTACAGTTCTAGCGATAATAACTGTATTATATGGGTAATAATGCATGTTATATTGATGATAATAAAAGTAATACGTATATTTATTATAGTTCTAGCGATAAAAACTGCATAATATGGATAATAGTGCATGTTATATTGATAATATCGGGAGTAATAAGTATAATTATTATTGTTCTCGCGATAATAATAGTAAAATATGGCTAATAGTGCATGTTATATTCATAATAATAAAAGTAATAAGTATATTTATTATACTTCTGTCGATAATAACTGCATTATATGGGTAATAATCCATGTTATATTGATAATATCGGGAGTAATAAGTATAATTATTATAGGTCTAGCGATAATAATAGTAAAATATGGCTAATAGTGCCTATTATATTGATAATAATAAAAGTAATAAGTACATTTATTACAGTTCTATCGATAATAACTGCATAATATGGGTAATAATGCACGTTATAATGCTAATAATATAAGTAATAAGTATAATTATTACAGTTCTAGCGATAATAACTGCCTTATATGGGTAATAATGCATGTTATATTGATATTAATATAAGTAATAAGTATAATTATTACAGTTCTAGCGATAATAACTGCATTATATGGGTAATAATGGATGTTATATTGATAATATCGGGAGTAATAAGTTTAATTATTACAGTTTTAGCGATAATACTAGTAAAATATGGCTAAGAGTGCCTGTTATATTGATAATAATAAAAGGAATAAGTATATTTATTATACCTCTGTCGATAATAACTGCATTATATGGGTAATAATGCATGTTATATTGATAATAATATAAGTAATAAGTATATTTATTACAGTTCTAGCGATAAAAACTGCATTATATGCGTAATAATGCATGTTATATTGATAATATCGGGACTAATAAGTATAATTATTATAGGTCTAGCGATAATAATAGTAAAATATGGCTAATAGTGCATGTTATATTGATAACAATAAAAGTAATAAGTATAATTATTACAGTTCTAGCGATAATAACTGCATAATATGGGTAATAATGCACGTTATAATGCTAATAATATAAGTAATACGTATAATTATTACAGTTCTAGCGATAATAACTGCATTATATGGGTAATAATGCATGTTATACTCATAATATCGGGAGTAATAAGTATAATTATTAGAGTTCTAGCGATAATAATAGTAAAATATGGCTAATAGTGCATGTTATATTGATAACAATAAAAGTAATAAGTATATTTATTATAGTTCTATCGATAATAATTGCATAATATGGGTAATAATGGATGTTATATTGATGATAATAAAAGTAGCAAGTATATTTATTACAGTTCTAGCGATAATAAATGCATTATATGCGTAATAATGCATGTTATATTGATAATATCGAGAGTAATAAGTATAATTATTATAGTTCTAGCGATAATAATAGTAAAATATGGCTAATAGTGCATGTTATATTGATAATAATAAAAGTAATAAGTATATTTATTATAGTTCTATCGATAATAACTGCATAATATGGGTAATAATGCTTGTTATATTGATGATAATAAAAGTAGTAAGCATATTTATTACAGTTCTAGCGATAATAACTGCATTATATGCGTAATAATGCATGTTATATTGATAATATCGGGAGTAGTAAGTATAATTATTATAGTTCTAGCGATAATAATAGTAAAATATGGCTAATACTGCATGTTATATTGATAATAATAAAAGTACTAAGTATATTTATTACAGTTCTATCGATAATAACTGCATAATATGGGTAATAATGCATGTTATATTCATAATATCGGGAGTAATATGTATAATTATTATAGTTCTAGCGATAATAATAGTGCAATACGGCTAATAGTGCCTATTATATTGATAATAATAAAAGTAATAAGTACATTTATTACAGTTCTATCGATAATAACTGCATAATATGGGTAATAATGCACGTTATAATGCTAATAATATAAGTAATAAGTATAATTATTACAGTTCTAGCGATAATAACTGCCTTATATGGGTAATAATGCATGTTATATTGATATTAATATAAGTAATAAGTATAATTATTACAGTTCTAGCGATAATAACTGCATTATATGGGTAATAATGGATGTTATATTGATAACATCGGGAGTAATAAGTTTAATTATTACAGTTTTAGCGATAATACTAGTAAAATATGGCTAAGAGTGCCTGTTATATTGATAATAATAAAAGGAATAAGTATATTTATTATACCTCTGTCGATAATAACTGCATTATATGGGTAATAATGCATGTTATATTGATAATAATATAAGTAATAAGTATAATTATTACAGTTCTAGCGATAATAACTCCATTATATGGGTAATAATGCATGTTATATTGATGATAATAAAAGTAGTAAGTATATTTATTACAGTTCTAGCGATAATAACTGCATTATATGCGTAATAATGCATGTTATATTGATAATATCGGGAGTAATAAGTATAATTATTATAGTTCTAGCGATAATAATAGTAAAATATGGCTAATAGTGCATGTTATATTCATAATAATAAAAGTACTAAGTATATTTATTACAGTTCTATCGATAATAACTGCATAATATGGGTAATAATGCATGTTATATTCATAATATCGGGAGTAATATGTATAATTATTATAGTTCTAGCGATAATAATAGTGCAATACGGCTAATAGTGCCTATTATATTGATAATAATAAAAGTAATAAGTACATTTATTACAGTTCTATCGATAATAACTGCATAATATGGGTAATAATGCACGTTATAATGCTAATAATATAAGTAATAAGTATAATTATTACAGTTCTAGCGATAATAACTGCCTTATATGGGTAATAATGCATGTTATATTGATATTAATATAAGTAATAAGTATAATTATTACAGTTCTACCGATAATAACTGCATTATATGGGTAATAATGGATGTTATATTGATAACATCGGGAGTAATAAGTTTAATTATTACAGTTTTAGCGATAATACTAGTAAAATATGGCTAAGAGTGCCTGTTATATTGATAATAATAAAAGGAATAAGTATATTTATTATACCTCTGTCGATAATAACTGCATTATATGGGTAATAATGCATGTTATATTGATAATAATATAAGTAATAAGTATAATTATTACAGTTCTAGCGATAATAACTCCATTATATGGGTAATAATGCATGTTATATTGATGATAATAAAAGTAGTAAGTATATTTATTACAGTTCTAGCGATAATAACTGCATTATATGCGTAATAATGCATGTTATATTGATAATATCGGGACTAATAAGTATAATTATTATAGGTCTAGCGATAATAATAGTAAAATATGGCTAATAGTGCATGTTATATTGATAACAATAAAAGTAATAAGTATAAATTTTACAGTTCTAGCGATAATAACTGCATAATATGGGTAATAATGCACGTTATAATGCTAATAATATAAGTAATACGTTTAATTATTACAGTTCTAGCGATAATAACTGCATTATATGGGTAATAATGCATGTTATACTCATAATATCGGGAGTAATAAGTATAATTATTAGAGTTCTAGCGATAATAATAGTAAAATATGGCTAATAGTGCATGTTATATTCATAATAATAAAAGTAATAAGTATATTTATTATACTTCTGTCGATAATAACTGCATTATATGCGTAATAGTGCATGTTATATTGATAATATTGGGAGTAATAAGTATAATTATCATAGTTCTAGCGATAATAACAGTAAGATATGGCAAATAGTGCATGTTATATTGATAATAATAAAAGTAATAAGTTATTTATTACAGTTCTATCGATAATAACTGCATAATATGGGTAATAATGCATGTTATATTGATGATAATAAAAGTAGTAAGTATATTTATTACAGTTCTAGCGATAATAACTGCATTATATGGGTAATAATGCATGTTATATTGATGATAATAAAAGTAATACGTATATTTATTATAGTTCTAGCGATAAAAACTGCATAATATGGATAATAGTGCATGTTATATTGATAATACCGGGAGTAATAAGTATAATTATTATAGGTCTAGCGATAATAATAGTAAAATATGGCTAATAGTGCATGTTATATTGATAACAATAAAAGTAATAAGTATATTTATTATAGTTCTATCGATAATAATTGCATAATATGGGTAATAATGGATGTTATATTCATGATAATAAAAGTAGCAAGTATATTTATTACAGTTCTAGCGATAATAAATGCATTATATGCGTAATAATGCATGTTAAATTGATAATATCGAGAGTAATAAGTATAATTATTATAGTTCTAGCGATAATAATAGTAAAATATGGCTAATAGTGCATGTTATATTGATAATAATAAAAGTAATAAGTATATTTATTACAGTTCTATCGATAATAACTGCATAATATGGGTAATAGTGCATGTTATATTGATAATAATAAAAGTAATAAGTATATTTATTACAGTTCTATCGATAATAACTGCATAATGTGGGTAATTATGCAGGTTATATTGATGATAATAAAAGTAGTAAGTATATTTATTATAGTTCTCGCGGTTATAACTGCATAATATGTGTAATAATGCATGTTATATTGATAATATCGGGAGTAATAAGTATAATTATTACAGTTCTAGCGGTAATAACTGCATTATATGGGTAATAATGCATGTTATATTGATAATATCGGGAGTAATAAGTATAATTATTATAGGTCTAGCGATAATAATAGTAAAATATGGCTAATAGTGCATGTTATATTGATAACAATAAAAGTAATAAGTATATTTATTATAGTTCTATCGATAATAATTGCATAATATGGGTAATAATGGATGTTATATTGATGATAATAAAAGTAGCAAGTATATTTATTACAGTTCTAGCGATAATAAATGCATTATATGCGTAATAATGCATGTTATATTGATAATATCGAGAGTAATAAGTATAATTATTATAGTTCTAGCGATAATAATAGTAAAATATGGCTAATAGTGCATGTTATATTGATAATAATAAAAGTAATGAGTATATTTATTATAGTTCTATCGATAATAACTGCATAATATGGGTAATAATGCTTGTTATATTGATGATAATAAAAGTAGTAAGCATATTTATTACAGTTCTAGCGATAATAACTGCATTATATGCGTAATAATGCATGTTATATTGATAATATCGGGAGTAGTAAGTATAATTATTACAGTTCTAGCGATAATAATAGTAAAATATGGCTAATACTGCATGTTATATTGATAATAATAAAAGTACTAAGTATATTTATTACAGTTCTATCGATAATAACTGCATAATATGGGTAATAATGCATGTTATATTCATAATATCGGGAGTAATATGTATAATTATTATAGTTCTAGCGATAATAATAGTGCAATACGGCTAATAGTGCCTATTATATTGATAATAATAAAAGTAATAAGTACATTTATTACAGTTCTATCGATAATAACTGCATAATATGGGTAATAATGCACGTTATAATGCTAATAATATAAGTAATAAGTATAATTATTACAGTTCTAACGATAGTAACTGCCTTATATGGGTAATAATGCATGTTATATTGATATAAATATAAGTAATAAGTATAATTATTACAGTTCTAGCGATAATAACTGCATTATATGGGTAATAATGGATGTTATATTGATAACATCGGGAGTAATAAGTTTAATTATTACAGTTTTAGCGATAATACTAGTAAAATATGGCTAAGTGTGCCTGTTATATTGATAATAATAAAAGGAATAAGTATATTTATTATACCTCTGTCGATAATAACTGCATTATATGGGTAATAATGCATGTTATATTGATAATAATATAAGTAATAAGTATAATTATTACAGTTCTAGCGATAATAACTGCATTATATGCGTAATAATGCATGTTATATTGATAATATCCGGACTAATAAGTATAATTATTATAGGTCTAGCGATAGTAATAGTAAAATATGGCTAATAGAGCATGTTATATTGATAACAATAAAAGTAATAAGTATAAATTTTACAGTTCTAGCGATAATAACTGCATAATATGGGTAATAATGCACGTTATAATGCTAATAATATAAGTAATACGTATAATTATTACAGTTCTAGCGATAATAACTGCATTATATGGGTAATAATGCATGTTATACTCATAATATCGGGAGTAATAAGTATAATTATTAGAGTTCTAGCGATAATAATAGTAAAATATGGCTAATAGTGCATGTTATATTCATAATAATAAAAGTAATAAGTATATTTATTATACTTCTGTCGATAATAACTGCATTATATGGGTAATAGTGCATGTTATATTGATAATATTGGGAGTAATAAGTATAATTATCATAGTTCTAGCGATAATAACAGTAAGATATGGCAAATAGTGCATGTTATATTGATAATAATAAGAGTAATAAGTTATTTATTACAGTTCTATCGATAATAACTGCATAATATGGGTAATAATGCATGTTATATTGATGATAATAAAAGTAGTAAGTATATTTATTACAGTTCTAGCGATAATAACTGCATTATATGGGTAATAATGCATGTTATATTGATGATAATAAAAGTAATACGTATATTTATTATAGTTCTAGCGATAAAAACTGCATAATATGGATAATAGTGCATGTTATATTGATAATATCGGGAGTAATAAGTATAATTATTATTGTTCTCGCGATAATAATAGTAAAATATGGCTAATAGTGCATGTTATATTCATAATAATAAAAGTAATAAGTATATTTATTATACTTCTGTCGATAATAACTGCATTATATGGGTAATAATGCATGTTATATTGATAATATCGGGAGTAATAAGTATAATTATTATAGTTCTAGCGATAATAATAGTGCAATACGGCTAATAGTGCCTATTATATTGATAATAATAAAAGTAATAAGTACATTTATTACAGTTCTATCGATAATAACTGCATAATATGGGTAATAATGCACGTTATAATGCTAATAATATAAGTAATAAGTATAATTATTACAGTTCTAGCGATAATAACTGCATAATATGGGTAATAATGCACGTTATAATGCTAATAATATAAGTAATAAGTATAATTATTACAGTTCTAGCGATTATAACTGCATTATATGGGTAATAATGCATGTTATATTGATAATAATATAAGTAATAAGTATAATTATTACAGTTCTAGCGATAATAACTCCATTATATGGGTAATAATGCATGTTATATTGATGATAATAAAAGTAGTAAGTATATTTATTACAGTTCTAGCGATAATAACTGCATTATATGCGTAATAATGCATGTTATATTGATAATATCGGGAGTAATAAGTATAATTATTATAGTTCTAGCGATAATAATAGTAAAATATGGCTAATAGTGCATGTTATATTCATAATAATAAAAGTAATAAGTATATTTATTATACTTCTGTCGATAATAACTGCATTATATGGGTAATAGTGCATGTTATATTGATAATATTGGGAGTAATAAGTATAATTATTATAGTTCTAGCGATAATAACAGTAAAATATGGCAAATAGTGCATGTTATATTGATAATAATAAAAGTAATAAGTATATTTATTACAGTTCTATCGATAATAACTGCATAATATGGGTAATAATGCATGTTATATTCATAATATCGGGAGTAATATGTATAATTATTATAGTTCTAGCGATAATAATAGTGCAATACGGCTAATAGTGCCTATTATATTGATAACAATTAAAGTAATAAGTATATTTATTATAGTTCTATCGATAATAATTGCATAATATGGGTAATAATGCATGTAATATTGATGATCATAAAAGTAGTAAGTATATTTATTACAGTTCTATCGATAATAACTGCATAATATGGGTAATAATGCATGTTATATTGATGATAATACAAGTAATACGTATATTTATTATAGTTCTAGCGATAATAACTGCATAATATGGGTAATAATGCAGGTTATATTGATGATAATAAAAGTAGTAAATATATTTATTATAGTTCTAGCGGTTATAACTGCATAATATGTGTAATAATGCATGTTATATTGATAATATCGGGAGTAATAAGTATAATTATTACAGGTCTAGCGGTAATAACTGCATTATATGGGTAATAATGCAAGTTATATTGATAATATCGGGAGTAATAAGTATAATTATTATAGGTCTAGCGATAATAATAGTAAAATATGGCTAATAGTGCATGTTATATTGATAATAATAAAAGTAATAAGTATATTTACTACAGTTCTATCGATAATAACTGCATAATATGGGTAATAATGCATGTTATATTCATAATATCGGGAGTAATATGTATAATTATTATAGTTCTAGCGATAATAATAGTGCAATACGGCTAATAGTGCCTATTATATTGATAATAATAAAAGTAATAAGTACATTTATTACAGTTCTATCGATAATAACTGCATAATATGGGTAATAATGCACGTTATAATGCTAATAATATAAGTAATAAGTATAATTATTACAGTTCTAGCGATAATAACTGCATAATATGGGTAATAATGCACGTTATAATGCTAATAATATAAGTAATAAGTATAATTATTACAGTTCTAGCGATTATAACTGCATTATATGGGTAATAATGCATGTTATATTGATAATAATATAAGTAATAAGTATAATTATTACAGTTCTAGCGATAATAACTCCATAATATGGGTAATAATGCATGTTATATTGATGATAATACAAGTAATACGTATATTTATTATAGTTCTAGCGATAATAACTGCATAATATGGGTAATAATGCATGTTATATTGATAATAATATAAGTAATAAGTATAATTATTATAGTTCTGGCGATAATGATAGTAAAATATGGCTAATAGTGCATGTTATATTGATAATAATAAAAGTAATAAGTATATTTATTACAGTTCTATCGATAATAACTGCATAATATGGGTAATAGTGCATGTTATATTGATAATAATAAAAGTAATAAGTACATTTATTACAGTTCTATCGATAATAACTGCATAATATGGGTAATAATGCATGTTATATTGATGATAATAAAAGTAGTAAGTATATTTATTACAGTTCTAGCGATAATAACTGCATTATATGGGTAATAATGCATGTTATATTGATGATAATAAAAGTAATACGTATATTTATTATAGTTCTAGCGATAAAAACTGCATAATATGGATAATAGTGCATGTTATATTGATAATATCGGGAGTAATAAGTATAATTATTATTGTTCTCGCGATAATAATAGTAAAATATGGCTAATAGTGCATGTTATATTCATAATAATAAAAGTAATAAGTATATTTATTATACTTCTGTCGATAATAACTGCATTATATGGGTAATAATGCATGTTATATTGATAATATCGGGAGTAATAAGTATAATTATTATAGGTCTAGCGATAATAATAGTAAAATATGGCTAACAGTGCATGTTATATTGATAACAATAAAAGTAATAAGTATATTTATTATAGTTCGATCGATAATAATTGCATAATATGGGTAATAATGGATGTTATATTGATGATAATAAAAGTAGCAAGTATATTTATTACAGTTCTAGCGATAATAAATGAATTATACGCGTAATAATGCATGTTATATTGATAATATCGAGAGTAATAAGTATAATTATTATAGTTCTAGCGATAATAATAGTAAAATATGGCTAATAGTGCATGTTATATTGATAATAATAAAAGTAATAAGTATATTTATTACAGTTCTATCGATAATAACTGCATAATATGGGTAATAATGCAGGTTATATTGATGATAATAAAAGTAGTAAATATATTTATTATAGTTCTAGCGGTTATAACTGCATAATATGTGTAATAATGCATGTTATATTGATAATATCGGGAGTAATAAGTATAATTATTACAGGTCTAGCGGTAATAACTGCATTATATGGGTAATAATGCAAGTTATATTGATAATATCGGGAGTAATAAGTATAATTATTATAGGTCTAGCGATAATAATAGTAAAATATGGCTAATAGTGCATGTTATATTGATAATAATAAAAGTAATAAGTATATTTATTACAGTTCTATCGATAATAACTGCATAATATGGGTAATAATGCATGTTATATTCATAATATCGGGAGTAATATGTATAATTATTATAGTTCTAGCGATAATAATAGTGCAATACGGCTAATAGTGCCTATTATATTGATAATAATAAAAGTAATAAGTACATTTATTACAGTTCTATCGATAATAACTGCATAATATGGGTAATAATGCACGTTATAATGCTAATAATATAAGTAATAAGTATAATTATTACAGTTCTAGCGATAATAACTGCATAATATGGGTAATAATGCACGTTATAATGCTAATAATATAAGTAATAAGTATAATTATTACAGTTCTAGCGATTATAACTGCATTATATGGGTAATAATGCATGTTATATTGATAATAATATAAGTAATAAGTATAATTATTACAGTTCTAGCGATAATAACTCCATTATATGGGTAATAATGCATGTTATATTGATGATAATAAAAGTAGTAAGTATATTTATTACAGTTCTAGCGATAATAACTGCATTATATGCGTAATAATGCATGTTATATTGATAATATCGGGAGTAATAAGTATAATTATTATAGTTCTAGCGATAATAATAGTAAAATATGGCTAATAGTGCATGTTATATTCATAATAATAAAAGTAATAAGTATATTTATTATACTTCTGTCGATAATAACTGCATTATATGGGTAATAGTGCATGTTATATTGATAATATTGGGAGTAATAAGTATAATTATTATAGTTCTAGCGATAATAACAGTAAAATATGGCAAATAGTGCATGTTATATTGATAATAATAAAAGTAATAAGTATATTTATTACAGTTCTATCGATAATAACTGCATAATATGGGTAATAATGCAGGTTATATTCATAATATCGGGAGTAATATGTATAATTATTATAGTTCTAGCGATAATAATAGTGCAATACGGCTAATAGTGCCTATTATATTGATAACAATTAAAGTAATAAGTATATTTATTATAGTTCTATCGATAATAATTGCATAATATGGCTAATAGTGCATGTTATATTGATAATAATAAAAGTAATAAGTATATTTATTACAGTTCTATCGATAATAACTGCATAATATGGGTAATAGTGCATGTTATATTGATAATAATAAAAGTAATAAGTATATTTATTACAGTTCTATCGATAATAACTGCATAATATGGGTAATAATGCAGGTTATATTGATGATAATAAAAGTAGTAAGTATATTTATTATAGTTCTAGCGGTTATAACTGCATAATATGTGTAATAATGCATGTTATATTGATAATATCGGGAGTAATAAGTATAATCATTACAGGTCTAGCGGTAATAACTGCATTATATGGGTAATAATGCAAGTTATATTGATAATATCGGGAGTAATAAGTATAATTATTATAGGTCTAGCGATAATAATAGTAAAATATGGCTAATTGTGCATGTTATATTGATAATAATAAAAGTAATAAGTATATTTATTATAGTTCTATCGATAATAACTGCATAATATGGGTAATAATGCATGTTATATTGATGATCATAAAAGTAGTAAGTATATTTATTATAGTTCTAGCGATAATATTAGTAAAATATGGCTAATAGTGCATGTTATATTGATAACAATAAAAGTAATAAGTATAATTATTACAGTTCTAGCGATAATAACTGCATTATATGGGTAATAATGCATGTTACATTGAGAATAATATAAGTAATAAGTATAATTATTACAGTTCTAGCGATAATAGCTGCATAATATGGGTAATAATGCACGTTATATTGCTAATAATATAAGTAATAAGTATAATTATTACAGTTCTAGCGATAATAAATGCATTATATGCGTAATAATGCATGTTATATTGATAATATCGAGAGTAATAAGTATAATTATTATAGTTCTAGCGATAATAATAGTAAAATATGGCTAATAGTGCATGTTATATTGATAATAATAAAAGTAATAAGTACATTTATTACAGTTCTATCGATAATAACTGAATAATATGGGTAATAATGCACGTTATAATGCTAATAATATAAGTAATAAGTATAATTATTACAGTTCTAGCGATAATAACTGCCTTATATGGGTAATAATGCATGTTATATTGATATTAATATAAGTAATAAGTATAATTATTACAGTTCTAGCGATAATAACTGCATTATATGGGTAATAATGGATGTTATATTGATAATATCGGGAGTAATAAGTTTAATTATTACAGTTTTAGCGATAATACTAGTAAAATATGGCTAAGAGTGCCTGTTATATTGATAATAATAAAAGGAATAAGTATATTTATTATACCTCTGTCGATAATAACTGCATTATATGGGTAATAATGCATGTTATATTGATAATAATATAAGTAATAAGTATAATTATTACAGTTCTAGCGATAGTAACTCCATTATATGGGTAATAATGCATGTTATATTGATGATAATAAAAGTAGTAAGTATATTTATTACAGTTCTAGCGATAATAACTGCATTATATGCGTAATAATGCATGTTATATTGATAATATCGGAAGTAATAAGTATAATTATTATAGTTCTAGCGATAATAATAGTAAAATATGGCTAATAGTGCATGTTATATTCATAATAACATAAGTAATAAGTATAATTATTACAGTTCTAGCGATAATAACTGCATAATATGGGTAATAATGCACGTTATAATGCTAATAATATAAGTAATAAGTATAATTATTACAGTTCTAGCGATAATAACTGCATTATATGGGTAATAATGCATGTTATACTCATAATATCGGGAGTAATAAGTATAATTATTATAGTTCTAGCGATAATAATAGTAAAATATGGCAAATAGTGCATGTTATATTCATAATAATAAAAGTATTAAGTATATTTATTATACTTCTGTCGATAATAACTGCATTATATGGGTAATAGTGCATGTTATATTGATAATATTGGGAGTAATAAGTATAATTATTATAGTTCTAGCGATAATAACAGTAAAATATGGCAAATAGTGCATGTTATATTGATAATAATAAAAGAAATAAGTATATTTATTACAGTTCTATCGATAATAACTGCATAATATGGGTAATAATGCATGTTATATTCATAATATCGGGAGAAATATGTATAATTATTATAGTTCTAGCGATAATAATAGTGCAATACGGCTAATAGTGCCTATTATATTGATAATAATAAAAGTAATAAGTACATTTATTACAGTTCTATCGATAATAATTGCATAATATGGGTAATAATGCATGTAATATTGATGATCATAAAAGTAGTAAGTACATTTATTACAGTTCTATCGATAATAACTGCATTATATGGGTAATAATGCATGTTATACTCATAATATCGGGAGTAATAAGTATAATTATTATAGTTCTAGCGATAATAATAGTAAAATATGGCTAATAGTGCATGTTATATTCATAATAATAAAAGTATTAAATATATTTATTATACTTCTGTCGATAATAACTGCATTATATGGGTAATAGTGCATGTTATATTGATAATATCGGGAGTAATAAGTATAATTATTATAGTTCTAGCGATAATAATAGTAAAATATGGCTAATAGTGCATGTTATATTCATAATAATATAAGTAATAAGTATAATTATTACAGTTCTAGCGATAATAACTGCATAATATGGGTAATAATGCACGTTGTAATGCTAATAATATAAGTAATAAGTATAATTATTACAGTTCTAGCGATAATAACTGCATTATATGGGTAATAATGCATGTTATACTCATAATATCGGGAGTAATAAGTATATTTATTATAGTTCTAGCGATAATATTAGTAAAATATGGCTAATAGTGCATGTTATATTGATAACAATAAAAGTAATAAGTATAATTATTACAGTTCTAGCGATAATAACTGCATTATATGGGTAATAATGCATGTTACATTGAGAATAATATAAGTAATAAGTATAATTATTACAGTTCTAGCGATAATAGCTGCATAATATGGGTAATAATGCACGTTATATTGCTAATAATATAAGTAATAAGTATAATTATTACAGTTCTAGCGATAATAAATGCATTATATGCGTAATAATGCATGTTATATTGATAATATCGAGAGTAATAAGTATAATTATTATAGTTCTAGCGATAATAATAGTAAAATATGGCTAATAGTGCATGTTATATTGATAATAATAAAAGTAATAAGTATATTTATTATAGTTCTATCGATAATAACTGCATAATATGGGTAATAATGCTTGTTATATTGATGATAATAAAAGTAGTAAGCATATTTATTACAGTTCTAGAGATAATAACTGCATTATATGCGTAATAATGCATGTTATATTGATAATATCGGGAGTAGTAAGTATAATTATTATAGTTCTAGCGATAATAATAGTAAAATATGGCTAATACTGCATGTTATATTGATAATAATAAAAGTAATAAGTACATTTATTACAGTTCTATCGATAATAACTGAATAATATGGGTAATAATGCACGTTATAATGCTAATAATATAAGTAATAAGTATAATTATTACAGTTCTAGCGATAATAACTGCCTTATATGGGTAATAATGCATGTTATATTGATATTAATATAAGTAATAAGTATAATTATTACAGTTCTAGCGATAATAACTGCATTATATGGGTAATAATGGATGTTATATTGATAATATCGGGAGTAATAAGTTTAATTATTACAGTTTTAGCGATAATACTAGTAAAATATGGCTAAGAGTGCCTGTTATATTGATAATAATAAAAGGAATAAGTATATTTATTATACCTCTGTCGATAATAACTGCATTATATGGGTAATAATGCATGTTATATTGATAATAATATAAGTAATAAGTATAATTATTACAGTTCTAGCGATAGTAACTCCATTATATGGGTAATAATGCATGTTATATTGATGATAATAAAAGTAGTAAGTATATTTATTACAGTTCTAGCGATAATAACTGCATTATATGCGTAATAATGCATGTTATATTGATAATATCGGGAGTAATAAGTATAATTATTATAGTTCTAGCGATAATAATAGTAAAATATGGCTAATAGTGCATGTTATATTCATAATAATATAAGTAATAAGTATAATTATTACAGTTCTAGCGATAATAACTGCATAATATGGGTAATAATGCACGTTATAATGCTAATAATATAAGTAATAAGTATAATTATTACAGTTCTAGCGATAATAACTGCATTATATGGGTAATAATGCATGTTATACTCATAATCTCGGGAGTAATAAGTATAATTATTATAGTTCTAGCGATAATAATAGTAAAATATGGCAAATAGTGCATGTTATATTCATAATAATAAAAGTATTAAGTATATTTATTATACTTCTGTCGATAATAACTGCATTATATGGGTAATAGTGCATGTTATATTGATAATATTGGGAGTAATAAGTATAATTATTATAGTTCTAGCGATAATAACAGTAAAATATGGCAAATAGTGCATGTTATATTGATAATAATAAAAGTAATAAGTATATTTATTACAGTTCTATCGATAATAACTGCATAATATGGGTAATAATGCATGTTATATTCATAATATCGGGAGTAATATGTATAATTATTATAGTTCTAGCGATAATAATAGTGCAATACGGCTAATAGTGCCTATTATATTGATAATAATAAAAGTAATAAGTACATTTATTACAGTTCTATCGATAATAATTGCATAATATGGGTAATAATGCATGTAATATTGATGATCATAAAAGTAGTAAGTATATTTATTACAGTTCTATCGATAATAACTGCATTATATGGGTAATAATGCATGTTATACTCATAATATCGGGAGTAATAAGTATAATTATTATAGTTCTAGCGATAATAATAGTAAAATATGGCTAATAGTGCATGTTATATTCATAATAATAAAAGTATTAAGTATATTTATTATACTTCTGTCGATAATAACTGCATTATATGGGTAATAGTGCATGTTATATTGATAATATCGGGAGTAATAAGTATAATTATTATAGTTCTAGCGATAATAATAGTAAAATATGGCTAATAGTGCATGTTATATTCATAATAATATAAGTAATAAGTATAATTATTACAGTTCTAGCGATAATAACTGCATAATATGGGTAATAATGCACGTTATAATGCTAATAATATAAGTAATAAGTATAATTATTACAGTTCTAGCGATAATAACTGCATTATATGGGTAATAATGCATGTTATACTCATAATATCGGGAGTAATAAGTATAATTATTATAGTTCTAGCGATAATAATAGTAAAATATGGCTAATAGTGCATGTTATATTCATAATAATAAAAGTATTAAGTATATTTATTATACTTCTGTCGATAATAACTGCATTATATGGGTAATAGTGCATGTTATATTGATAATATTGGGAGTAATAAGTATAATTATTATAGTTCTAGCGATAATAACAGTAAAATATGGCAAATAGTGCATGTTATATTGATAATAATAAAAGTGATAAGTATATTTATTACAGTTCTATCGATAATAACTGCATAATATGGGTAATAATGCATGTTATATTCATAATATCGGGAGTAATATGTATAATTATTATAGTTCTAGCGATAATAATAGTGCAATACGGCTAATAGTGCCTATTATATTGATAGTAATAAAAGTAATAAGTACATTTATTACAGTTCTATCGATAATAATTGCATAATATGGGTAATAATGCATGTAATATTGATGATCATAAAAGTAGTAAGTATATTTATTACAGTTCTATCGATAATAACTGCATTATATGGGTAATAATGCATGTTATACTCATAATATCGGGAGTAATAAGTATAATTATTATAGTTCTAGCGATAATAATAGTAAAATATGGCTAATAGTGCATGTTATATTCATAATAATAAAAGTATTAAGTATATTTATTATACTTCTGTCGATAATAACTGCATTATATGGGTAATAGTGCATGTTATATTTATAATATTGGGAGTAATATGTATAATTATTATAGTTCTAGCGATAATAATAGTGCAATACGGCTAATAGTGCCTATTATATTGATAACAATAAAAGTAATAAGTATATTTATTATAGTTCTATCGATAATAATTGCATAATATGGGTAATAATGCATGTAATATTGATGATCATAAAAGTAGTAAGTATATTTATTACAGTTCTATCGATAATAACTGCATAATATGGGTAATAATGCATGTTATATTGATGATAATAGAAGTAATAAGTATATTTATTATAGTTCTATCGATAATAACTGCATAATATGGGTAATAGTGCATGTTATATTGATGATAATATAAGTAATACGTATATTTATTATAGTTCTAGCGATAATAACTGCATAATATGGATAATAGTGCATGTTATATTGATAATATCGGGAGTAATAAGTATAATTATTATTGTTCTCGCGATAATAATAGTAAAATATGGCTAATAGTGCATGTTATATTCATAATAATAAAAGTAATAAGTATATTTATTATACTTCTGTCGATAATAACTGCATTATATGGGTAATAATGCATGTTATATTGATAATATCGGGAGTAATAAGTATAATTATTATAGGTCTAGCGATAATAATAGTAAAATATGGCTAACAGTGCATGTTATATTGATAGCAATAAAAGTAATAAGTATATTTATTATAGTTCTATCGATAATAATTGCATAATATGGGTAATAATGGATGTTATATTGATGATAATAAAAGTAGCAAGTATATTTATTACAGTTCTAGCGATAATAAATGCATTATATGCGTAATAATACATGTTATATTGATAATATCGAGAGTAATAAGTATAATTATTATAGTTCTAGCGATAATAATAGTAAAATATGGCTAATAGTGCATGTTATATTGATAATAATAAAAGTAATAAGTATATTTATTACAGTTCTATCGATAATAACTGCATAATATGGGTAATAATGCTGGTTATATTGATGATAATAAAAGTAGTAAGTATATTTATTATAGTTCTAGCGGTTATAACTGCATAATATGTGTAATAATGCATGTTATATTGATAATATCGGGAGTAATAAGTATAATTATTACAGATCTAGCGGTAATAACTGCATTATATGGGTAATAATGCATGTTATATTGATAATATCGGGAGTAATAAGTATAATTATTATAGGTCTAGCGATAATAATAGTAAAATATGGCTAATAGTGCATGTTATATTGATAATAATAAAAGTAATAAGTATATTTATTACAGTTCTATCGATAATAACTGCATAATATGGGTAATAATGCATGTTATATTCATAATATCGGGAGTAATATGTATAATTATTATAGTTCTAGCGATAATAATAGTGCAATACGGCTAATAGTGCCTATTATATTGATAATAATAAAAGTAATAAGTACATTTATTACAGTTCTATCGATAATAACTGCATAATATGGGTAATAATGCACGTTATAATGCTAATAATATAAGTAATAAGTATAATTATTACAGTTCTAGCGATAATAACTGCATAATATGGGTAATAATGCACGTTATAATGCTAATAATATAAGTAATAAGTATAATTATTACAGTTCTAGCGATTATAACTGCATTATATGGGTAATAATGCATGTTATATTGATAATAATATAAGTAATAAGTATAATTATTACAGTTCTAGCGATAATAACTCCATTATATGGGTAATAATGCATGTTATATTGATGATAATAAAAGTAGTAAGTATATTTATTACAGTTCTAGCGATAATAACTGCATTATATGCGTAATAATGCATGTTATATTGATAATATCGGGAGTAATAAGTATAATTATTATAGTTCTAGCGATAATAATAGTAAAATATGGCTAATAGTGCATGTTATATTCATAATAATAAAAGTAATAAGTATATTTATTATACTTCTGTCGATAATAACTGCATTATATGGGTAATAGTGCATGTTATATTGATAATATTGGGAGTAATAAGTATAATTATTATAGTTCTAGCGATAATAACAGTAAAATATGGCAAATAGTGCATGTTATATTGATAATAATAAAAGTAATAAGTATATTTATTACAGTTCTATCGATAATAACTGCATAATATGGGTAATAATGCATGTTATATTCATAATATCGGGAGTAATATGTATAATTATTATAGTTCTAGCGATAATAATAGTGCAATACGGCTAATAGTGCCTATTATATTGATAACAATAAAAGTAATAAGTATATTTATTATAGTTCTATCGATAATAATTGCATAATATGGGTAATAATGCATGTAATATTGATGATCATAAAAGTAGTAAGTATATTTATTACAGTTCTATCGACAATAACTGCATAATATGGGTAATAATGCATGTTATATTGATGATAATAGAAGTAATAAGTATATTTATTATAGTTCTATCGATAATAACTGCATAATATGGGTAATAGTGCATGTTATATTGATGATAATACAAGTAATACGTATATTTATTATAGTTCTAGCGATAATAACTGCATAATATGGGTAATAATGCATGTTATATTGATGATAATACAAGTAATACGTATATTTATTATAGTTTTAGCGATAATAACTGCATAATATGGGTAATAATGCATGTTATATTGATAATAATATAAGTAATAAGTATAATTATTACAGTTCTAGCGATAATAAATGCATTATATGCGTAATAATGCATGTTATATTGATAATATCGAGAGTAATAAGTATAATTATTATAGTTCTAGCGATAATAATAGTAAAATACGGCTAATAGTGCCTATTATATTGATAATAATAAAAGTAATAAGTACATTTAATACAGTTCTATCGATAATAACTGCATAATATGGGTAATAATGCATGTTATATTGATGATCATAAAAGTAGTAAGTATATTTATTATAGTTCTAGCGATAATATTAGTAAAATATGGCTAATAGTGCATGTTATATTGATAACAATAAAAGTAATAAGTATAATTATTACAGTTCTAGCGATAATAACTGCATTATATGGGTAATAATGCATGTTACATTGAGAATAATATAAGTAATAAGTATAATTATTACAGTTCTAGCGATAATAACTGCATAATATGGGTAATAATGCACGTTATATTGCTAATAATATAAGTAATAAGTATAATTATTACAGTTCTAGCGATAATAAATGCATTATATGCGTAATAATGCATGTTATATTGATAATATCGAGAGTAATAAGTATAATTATTATAGTTCTAGCGATAATAATAGTAAAATATGGCTAATAGTGCATGTTATATTGATAATAATAAAAGTAATAAGTATATTTATTATAGTTCTATCGATAATAATTGCATAATATGGGTAATAATGCATGTAATATTGATAATCATAAAAGTAGTAAGTATATTTATTACAGTTCTATCGATAATAACTGCATAATATGGGTAATAATGCATGTTATATTGATGATAATAGAAGTAATAAGTATATTTATTATAGTTCTATCGATAATAACTGCATAATATGGGTAATAGTGCATGTTATATTGATGATAATACAAGTAATACGTATATTTATTATAGTTCTAGCGATAATAACTGCATAATATGGGTAATAATGCATGTTATATTGATGATAATACAAGTAATACGTATATTTATTATAGTTTTAGCGATAATAACTGCATAATATGGGTAATAATGCATGTTATATTGATAATAATATAAGTAATAAGTATAATTATTATAGTTCTGGCGATAATGATAGTAAAATATGGCTAATTGTGCATGTTATATTGATAATAATAAAAGTAATAAGTATATTTATTATAGTTCTATCGATAATAACTGCATAATATGGGTAATAATGCATGTTATATTGATGATCATAAAAGTAGTAAGTATATTTATTATAGTTCTAGCGATAATATTAGTAAAATATGGCTAATAGTGCATGTTATATTGATAACAATAAAAGTAATAAGTATAATTATTACAGTTCTAGCGATAATAACTGCATTATATGGGTAATAATGCACGTTATATTGCTAATAATATAAGTAATAAGTATAATTATTACAGTTCTAGCGATAATAAATGCATTATATGCGTAATAATGCATGTTATATTGATAATATCGAGAGTAATAAGTATAATTATTATAGTTCTAGCGATAATAATAGTAAAATATGGCTAATAGTGCATGTTATATTGATAATAATAAAAGTAATAAGTATATTTATTATAGTTCTATCGATAATAACTGCATAATATGGGTAATAATGCTTGTTATATTGATGATAATAAAAGTAGTAAGTATATTTATTACAGTTCTAGCGATAATAACTGCATTATATGCGTAATAATGCATGTTATATTGATAATATCGGGAGTAATAAGTATAATTATTATAGTTCTAGCGATAATAATAGTAAAATATGGCTAATAGTGCATGTTATATTCATAATAATAAAAGTAATAAGTATATTTATTATACTTCTGTCGATAATAACTGCATTATATGGGTAATAGTGCATGTTATATTGATAATATTGGGAGTAATAAGTATAATTATTATAGTTCTAGCGATAATAACAGTAAAATATGGCAAATAGTGCATGTTATATTGATAATAATAAAAGTAATAAGTATATTTATTACAGTTCTATCGATAATAACTGCATAATATGGGTAATAATGCATGTTATATTCATAATATCGGGAGTAATATGTATAATTATTATAGTTCTAGCGATAATAATAGTGCAATACGGCTAATAGTGCCTATTATATTGATAACAATTAAAGTAATAAGTATATTTATTATAGTTCTATCGATAATAATTGCATAATATGGGTAATAATGCATGTAATATTGATGATCATAAAAGTAGTAAGTATATTTATTACAGTTCTATCGACAATAACTGCATAATATGGGTAATAATGCATGTTATATTGATGATAATAGAAGTAATAAGTATATTTATTATAGTTCTATCGATAATAACTGCATAATATGGGTAATAGTGCATGTTATATTGATGATAATACAAGTAATACGTATATTTATTATAGTTCTAGCGATAATAACTGCATAATATGGGTAATAATGCATGTTATATTGATGATAATACAAGTAATACGTATATTTATTATAGTTTTAGCGATAATAACTGCATAATATGGGTAATAATGCATGTTATATTGATAATAATATAAGTAATAAGTATAATTATTACAGTTCTAGCGATAATAAATGCATTATATGCGTAATAATGCATGTTATATTGATAATATCGAGAGTAATAAGTATAATTATTATAGTTCTAGCGATAATAATAGTAAAATACGGCTAATAGTGCCTATTATATTGATAATAATAAAAGTAATAAGTACATTTAATACAGTTCTATCGATAATAACTGCATAATATGGGTAATAATGCATGTTATATTGATGATCATAAAAGTAGTAAGTATATTTATTATAGTTCTAGCGATAATATTAGTAAAATATGGCTAATAGTGCATGTTATATTGATAACAATAAAAGTAATAAGTATAATTATTACAGTTCTAGCGATAATAACTGCATTATATGGGTAATAATGCATGTTACATTGAGAATAATATAAGTAATAAGTATAATTATTACAGTTCTAGCGATAATAACTGCATAATATGGGTAATAATGCACGTTATATTGCTAATAATATAAGTAATAAGTATAATTATTACAGTTCTAGCGATAATAAATGCATTATATGCGTAATAATGCATGTTATATTGATAATATCGAGAGTAATAAGTATAATTATTATAGTTCTAGCGATAATAATAGTAAAATATGGCTAATAGTGCATGTTATATTGATAATAATAAAAGTAATAAGTATATTTATTATAGTTCTATCGATAATAATTGCATAATATGGGTAATAATGCATGTAATATTGATGATCATAAAAGTAGTAAGTATATTTATTACAGTTCTATCGATAATAACTGCATAATATGGGTAATAATGCATGTTATATTGATGATAATAGAAGTAATAAGTATATTTATTATAGTTCTATCGATAATAACTGCATAATATGGGTAATAGTGCATGTTATATTGATGATAATACAAGTAATACGTATATTTATTATAGTTCTAGCGATAATAACTGCATAATATGGGTAATAATGCATGTTATATTGATGATAATACAAGTAATACGTATATTTATTATAGTTTTAGCGATAATAACTGCATAATATGGGTAATAATGCATGTTATATTGATAATAATATAAGTAATAAGTATAATTATTATAGTTCTGGCGATAATGATAGTAAAATATGGCTAATTGTGCATGTTATATTGATAATAATAAAAGTAATAAGTATATTTATTATAGTTCTATCGATAATAACTGCATAATATGGGTAATAATGCATGTTATATTGATGATCATAAAAGTAGTAAGTATATTTATTATAGTTCTAGCGATAATATTAGTAAAATATGGCTAATAGTGCATGTTATATTGATAACAATAAAAGTAATAAGTATAATTATTACAGTTCTAGCGATAATAACTGCATTATATGGGTAATAATGCATGTTACATTGAGAATAATATAAGTAATAAGTATAATTATTACAGTTCTAGCGATAATAACTGCATAATATGGGTAATAATGCACGTTATATTGCTAATAATATAAGTAATAAGTATAATTATTACAGTTCTAGCGATAATAAATGCATTATATGCGTAATAATGCATGTTATATTGATAATATCGAGAGTAATAAGTATAATTATTATAGTTCTAGCGATAATAATAGTAAAATATGGCTAATAGTGCATGTTATATTGATAATAATAAAAGTAATAAGTATATTTATTATAGTTCTATCGATAATAACTGCATAATATGGGTAATAATGCTTGTTATATTGATGATAATAAAAGTAGTAAGCATATTTATTACAGTTCTAGAGATAATAACTGCATTATATGCGTAATAATGCATGTTATATTGATAATATCGGGAGTAATAAGTATAATTATTATAGTTCTAGCGATAATAACTGCATAATATGGGTAATAATGCACGTTATATTGCTAATAATATAAGTAATAAGTATAATTATTACAGTTCTAGCGATAATAACTGCATTATATGGGTAATAATGCATGTTATAATCATAACATCGGGAGTAATAAGTACAATTATTACAGTTCTAGCGATAATAATTGCATTATGTGGGTAATAATGCATGTTATATTGATGATAATAAAAGTAGTAAGTATATTTATTATAGTTCTAGCGGTTATAACTGCATAATATGGGTAATAATGCATGTTATATTGACAATATCGGGAGTAATAAGTATAATTATTACAGTTCTAGCGGTAATAACTGCATTATATAGGTAATAATGCATGTTATATTCATAATATCGGGAGTAATAAGTATAATTATTATAGTTCTAGCGATAATAATAGTACAATACGGCTAATAGTGCCTATTATATTGATAATAATAAAAGTAATAAGTACATTTAATACAGTTCTATCGATAATAACTGCATAATATGGGTAATAATGCATGTTATATTGATGATCATAAAAGTAGTAAGTATATTTATTATAGTTCTAGCGATAATATTAGTAAAATATGGCTAATAGTGCATGTTATATTGATAACAATAAAAGTAATATGTATAATTATTACAGTTCTAGCGATAATAACTGCATTATATGGGTAATAATGCATGTTACATTGAGAATAATATAAGTAATAAGTATAATTATTACAGTTCTAGCGATAATAACTGCATAATATGGGTAATAATGCACGTTATATTGCTAATAATATAAGTAATAAGTATAATTATTACAGTTCTAGCGATAATAAATGCATTATATGCGTAATAATGCATGTTATATTGATAATATCGAGAGTAATAAGTATAATTATTACACTTCTAGCGATAATAACTGCATAATATGGGTAATAATGCATGTTATATTGATGATCATAAAAGTAGTAAGTATATTTATTATAGTTCTAGCGATAATATTAGTAAAATATGGCTAATAGTGCATGTTATATTGATAACAATAAAAGTAATAAGTATAATTATTACAGTTCTAGCGATAATAACTGCATTATATGGGTAATAATGCATGTTACATTGAGAATAATATAAGTAATAAGTATAATTATTACAGTTCTAGCGATAATAACTGCATAATATGGGTAATAATGCACGTTATATTGCTAATAATATAAGTAATAAGTATAATTATTACAGTTCTAGCGATAATAAATGCATTATATGCGTAATAATGCATGTTATATTGATAATATCGAGAGTAATAAGTATAATTATTATAGTTCTAGCGATAATAATAGTAAAATATGGCTAATAGTGCATGTTATATTGATAATAATAAAAGTAATAAGTATATTTATTATAGTTCTATCGATAATAACTGCATAATATGGGTAATAATGCTTGTTATATTGATGATAATAAAAGTAGTAAGCATATTTATTACAGTTCTAGAGATAATAACTGCATTATATGCGTAATAATGCATGTTATATTGATAATATCGGGAGTAATAAGTATAATTATTATAGTTCTAGCGATAATAATAGTAAAATATGGCTAATAGTGCATGTTATATTCATAATAATATAAGTAATAAGTATAATTATTACACTTCTAGCGATAATAACTGCATAATATGGGTAATAATGCACGTTATAATGCTAATAATATAAGTAATAAGTATAATTATTACAGTTCTAGCGATAATAACTGCATTATATGGGTAATAATGCATGTTATACTCATAATATCGGGAGTAATAAGTATAATTATTATAGTTCTAGCGATAATAATAGTAAAATATGGCTAATAGTGCATGTTATATTGATAATATTGGGAGTAATAAGTATAATTATTATAGTTCTAGCGATAATAACAGTAAAATATGGCAAATAGTGCATGTTATATTGATAATAATAAAAGTAATAAGTATATTTATTACAGTTCTATCGATAATAACTGCATAATATGGATAATAATGCATGTTATATTCATAATATCGGGAGTAATATGTATAATTATTATAGTTCTAGCGATAATAATAGTGCAATACGGCTAATAGTGCCTATTATATTGATAATAATAAAAGTAATAAGTACATTTATTACAGTTCTATCGATAATAACTGCATAATATGGGTAATAATGCACGTTATAATGCTAATAATATAAGTAATAAGTATAATTATTACAGTTCTAGCGATAATAACTGCATTATATGGGTAATAATGCATGTTATAATCATAACATCGGGAGTAATAAGTACAATTATTACAGTTCTAGCGATAATAATTGCATTATGTGGGTAATAATGCATGTTATATTGATGATAATAAAAGTAGTAAGTATATTTATTATAGTTCTAGCGGTTATAACTGCATAATATGGGTAATAATGCATGTTATATTGACAATATCGGGAGTAATAAGTATAATTATTACAGTTCTAGCGGTAATAACTGCATTATATAGGTAATAATGCATGTTATATTCATAATATCGGGAGTAATAAGTATAATTATTATAGTTCTAGCGATAATAATAGTACAATACGGCTAATAGTGCCTATTATATTGATAATAATAAAAGTAATAAGTACATTTAATACAGTTCTATCGATAATAACTGCATAATATGGGTAATAATGCATGTTATATTGATGATCATAAAAGTAGTAAGTATATTTATTATAGTTCTAGCGATAATATTAGTAAAATATGGCTAATAGTGCATGTTATATTGATAACAATAAAAGTAATATGTATAATTATTACAGTTCTAGCGATAATAACTGCATTATATGGGTAATAATGCATGTTACATTGAGAATAATATAAGTAATAAGTATAATTATTACAGTTCTAGCGATAATAACTGCATAATATGGGTAATAATGCACGTTATATTGCTAATAATATAAGTAATAAGTATAATTATTACAGTTCTAGCGATAATAAATGCATTATATGCGTAATAATGCATGTTATATTGATAATATCGAGAGTAATAAGTATAATTATTATAGTTCTAGCGATAATAATAGTAAAATATGGCTAATAGTGCATGTTATATTGATAATAATAAAAGTAATAAGTATATTTATTATAGTTCTATCGATAATAACTGCATAATATGGGTAATAATGCTTGTTATATTGATGATAATAAAAGTAGTAAGCATATTTATTACAGTTCTAGAGATAATAACTCCATTATATGCGTAATAATGCATGTTATATTGATAATATCGGGAGTAATAAGTATAATTATTATAGTTCTAGCGATAATAATAGTAAAATATGGCTAATAGTGCATGTTATATTCATAATAATATAAGTAATAAGTATAATTATTACACTTCTAGCGATAATAACTGCATAATATGGGTAATAATGCACGTTATAATGCTAATAATATAAGTAATAAGTATAATTATTACAGTTCTAGCGATAATAACTGCATTATATGGGTAATAATGCATGTTATACTCATAATATCGGGAGTAATAAGTATAATTATTATAGTTCTAGCGATAATAATAGTAAAATATGGCTAATAGTGCATGTTATATTCATAATAACAAAAGTATTAAGTATATTTATTATACTTCTGTCGATAATAACTGCATTATATGGGTAATAGTGCATGTTATATTGATAATATTGGGAGTAATAAGTATAATTATTATAGTTCTAGCGATAATAACAGTAAAATATGGCAAATAGTGCATGTTATATTGATAATAATAAAAGTAATAAGTATATTTATTACAGTTCTATCGATAATAACTGCATAATATGGGTAACAATGCACGTTATAATGCTAATAATATAAGTAATAAGTATAATTATTACAGTTCTAGCGATAATAACTGCATTATATGGGTAATAATGCATGTTATAATCATAACATCGGGAGTAATAAGTACAATTATTACAGTTCTAGCGATAATAATTGCATTATGTGGGTAATAATGCATGTTATATTGATGATAATAAAAGTAGTAAGTATATTTATTATAGTTCTAGCGGTTATAACTGCATAATATGGGTAATAATGCATGTTATATTGACAATATCGGGAGTAATAAGTATAATTATTACAGTTCTAGCGGTAATAACTGCATTATATGGGTAATAATGCATGTTATACTCATAATATCGGGAGTAATATGTATAATTATTATAGTTCTAGCGATAATAATAGTGCAATACGGCTAATAGTGCCTATTATATTTATAATAATAAAAGTAATAAGTACATTTATTACAGTTCTATCGATAATAACTGCATAATATGGGTAACAATGCACGTTATAATGCTAATAATATAAGTAATAAGTATAATTATTACAGTTCTAGCGATAATAACTGCATTATATGGGTAATAATGCATGTTATAATCATAACGTCGGGAGTAATAAGTACAATTATTACAGTTCTAGCGATAATAATTGCATTATGTGGGTAATAATGCATGTTATATTGATGATAATAAAAGTAGTAAGTATATTTATTATAGTTCTAGCGGTTATAACTGCATAATATGGGTAATAATGCATGTTATATTGACAATATCGGGAGTAATAAGTATAATTATTACAGTTCTAGCGGTAATAACTGCATTATATAGGTAATAATGCATGTTATATTCATAATATCGGGAGTAATAAGTATAATTATTACAGTTCTAGCGATAATAACTGCATAATATGGGTAATAATGCATGTTATATTGATGATAATAAAACTAATACGTATATTTATTATAGTTCTAGCGATAAGAACTGCATAATATGGGTAATAGTGCATGTTATATTGATAATAATATAAGTAATAAGTATAATTATTACAGTTCTTGCGATAATAACTGCAATGTATGGTTAATAAAGCACGTTATATTGCTAATAATATAAGTAATACGTATAATTATTACAGTTCTAGCGGTAATAACTGCATTATATAGGTAATAATGCATGTTATATTCATAATATCGGGAGTAATAAGTATAATTATTATAGTTCTAGCGATAATAATAGTACAATACGGCTAATAGTGCCTATTATATTGATAATAATAAAAGTTATAAGTACATTTAATACAGTTCTATCCATAATAACTGCATAATATGCGTAATAATGCATGTTATATTGATAATATCGGGAGTAATAAGTATAATTATTATAGTTCTAGCGATAATAATAGTAAAATATGGCTAATAGTGCATGTTATATTCATAATAATATAAGTAATAAGTATAATTATTACACTTCTAGCGATAATAACTGCATAATATGGGTAATAATGCACGTTATAATGCTAATAATATAAGTAATAAGTATAATTATTACAGTTCTAGCGATAATAACTGCATTATATGGGTAATAATGCATGTTATACTCATAATATCGGGAGTAATAAGTATAATTATTATAGTTCTAGCGATAATAATAGTAAAATATGGCTAATAGTGCATGTTATATTCATAATAACAAAAGTATTAAGTATATTTATTATACTTCTGTCGATAATAACTGCATTATATGGGTAATAGTGCATGTTATATTGATAATATTGGGAGTAATAAGTATAATTATTATAGTTCTAGCGATAATAACAGTAAAATATGGCAAATAGTGCATGTTATATTGATAATAATAAACGTAATAAGTATATTTATTACAGTTCTATCGATAATAACTGCATAATATGGGTAATAATGCATGTTATATTCATAATATCGGGAGTAATATGTATAATTATTATAGTTCTAGCGATAATAATAGTGCAATACGGCTAATAGTGCCTATTATATTGATAATAATAAAAGTAATAAGTACATTTATTACAGTTCTATCGATAATAACTGCATAATATGGGTAATAATGCACGTTATAATGCTAATAATATAAGTAATAAGTATAATTATTACAGTTCTAGCGATAATAACTGCATTATATGGGTAATAATGCATGTTATAATCATAACATCGGGAGTAATAAGTACAATTATTACAGTTCTAGCGATAATAATTGCATTATGTGGGTAATAATGCATGTTATATTGATGATAATAAAAGTAGTAAGTATATTTATTATAGTTCTAGCGGTTATAACTGCATAATATGGGTAATAATGCATGTTATATTGACAATATCGGGAGTAATAAGTATAATTATTACAGTTCTAGCGGTATTAACTGCATTATATAGGTAATAATGCATGTTATATTCATAATATCGGGAGTAATAAGTATAATTATTATAGTTCTAGCGATAATAATAGTACAATACGGCTAATAGTGCCTATTATATTGATAATAATAAAAGTAATAAGTACATTTAATACAGTTCTATCGATAATAACTGCATAATATGGGTAATAATGCATGTTATATTGATGATAATAAAACTAATACGTATATTTATTATAGTTCTAGCGATAAGAACTGCATAATATGGGTAATAGTGCATGTTATATTGATAATAATATAAGTAATAAGTATAATTATTACAGTTCTTGCGATAATAACTGCAATGTATGGTTAATAAAGCACGTTATATTGCTAATAATATAAGTAATACGTATAATTATTACAGTTCTAGCGATAATAACTGCATTATATGGGTAATAATGCATGTTATAATCATAACATCGGGAGTAATAAGTACAATTATTACAGTTCTAGCGATAATAATTGCATTATGTGGGTAATAATGCATGTTATATTGATGATAATAAAAGTAGTAAGTATATTTATTATAGTTCTAGCGGTTATAACTGCATAATATGGGTAATAATGCATGTTATATTGACAATATCGGGAGTAATAAGTATAATTATTACAGTTCTAGCGGTAATAACTGCATTATATGGGTAATAATGCATGTTATACTCATAATATCGGGAGTAATATGTATAATTATTATAGTTCTAGCGATAATAATAGTGCAATACGGCTAATAGTGCCTATTATATTGATAATAATAAAAGTAATAAGTACATTTATTACAGTTCTATCGATAATAACTGCATAATATGGGTAACAATGCACGTTATAATGCTAATAATATAAGTAATAAGTATAATTATTACAGTTCTAGCGATAATAACTGCATTATATGGGTAATAATGCATGTTATAATCATAACATCGGGAGTAATAAGTACAATTATTACAGTTCTAGCGATAATAATTGCATTATGTGGGTAATAATGCATGTTATATTGATGATAATAAAAGTAGTAAGTATATTTATTATAGTTCTAGCGGTTATAACTGCATAATATCGGTAATAATGCATGTTATATTGACAATATCGGGAGTAATAAGTATAATTATTACAGTTCTAGCGGTAATAACTGCATTATATAGGTAATAATGCATGTTATATTCATAATATCGGGAGTAATAAGTATAATTATTACAGTTCTAGCGATAATAACTGCATTATATGGGTAATAATGCATGTTACATTGAGAATAATATAAGTAATAAGTATAATTATTACAGTTCTATCGATAATAACTGCATAATATGGGTAATAATGCATGTTATATTGATGATAATAAAACTAATACGTATATTTATTATAGTTCTAGCGATAAGAACTGCATAATATGGGTAATAGTGCATGTTATATTGATAATAATATAAGTAATAAGTATAATTATTACAGTTCTTGCGATAGTAACTGCAATGTATGGTTAATAAAGCACGTTATATTGCTAATAATATAAGTAATACGTATAATTATTACAGTTCTAGCGGTAATAACTGCATTATATAGGTAATAATGCATGTTATATTCATAATATCGGGAGTAATAAGTATAATTATTATAGTTCTAGCGATAATAATAGTACAATACGGCTAATAGTGCCTATTATATTGATAATAATAAAAGTTATAAGTACATTTAATACAGTTCTATCGATAATAACTGCATAATATGCGTAATAATGCATGTTATATTGATAATATCGGGAGTAATAAGTATAATTATTATAGTTCTAGCGATAATAATAGTAAAATATGGCTAATAGTGCATGTTATATTCATAATAATATAAGTAATAAGTATAATTATTACACTTCTAGCGATAATAACTGCATAATATGGGTAATAATGCACGTTATAATGCTAATAATATAAGTAATAAGTATAATTATTACAGTTCTAGCGATAATAACTGCATTATATGGGTAATAATGCATGTTATACTCATAATATCGGGAGTAATAAGTATAATTATTATAGTTCTAGCGATAATAATAGTAAAATATGGCTAATAGTGCATGTTATATTCATAATAACAAAAGTATTAAGTATATTTATTATACTTCTGTCGATAATAACTGCATTATATGGGTAATAGTGCATGTTATATTGATAATATTGGGAGTAATAAGTATAATTATTATAGTTCTAGCGATAATAACAGTAAAATATGGCAAATAGTGCATGTTATATTGATAATAATAAAAGTAATAAGTATATTTATTACAGTTCTATCGATAATAACTGCATAATATGGGTAATAATGCACGTTATAATGCTAATAATATAAGTAATAAGTATAATTATTACAGTTCTAGCGATAATAACTGCATTATATGGGTAATAATGCATGTTATAATCATAACATCGGGAGTAATAAGTACAATTATTACAGTTCTAGCGATAATAATTGCATTATGTGGGTAATAATGCATGTTATATTGATGATAATAAAAGTAGTAAGTATATTTATTATAGTTCTAGCGGTTATAACTGCATAATATGGGTAATAATGCATGTTATATTGACAATATCGGGAGTAATAAGTATAATTATTACAGTTCTAGCGGTAATAACTGCATTATATAGGTAATAATGCATGTTATATTCATAATATCGGGAGTAATAAGTATAATTATTATAGTTCTAGCGATAATAATAGTACAATACGGCTAATAGTGCCTATTATATTGATAATAATAAAAGTAATAAGTACATTTAATACAGTTCTATCGATAATAACTGCATAATATGGGTAATAATGCATGTTATATTGATGATAATAAAACTAATACGTATATTTATTATAGTTCTAGCGATAAGAACTGCATAATATGGGTAATAGTGCATGTTATATTGATAATAATATAAGTAATAAGTATAATTATTACAGTTCTTGCGATAATAACTGCAATGTATGGTTAATAAAGCACGTTATATTGCTAATAATATAAGTAATACGTATAATTATTACAGTTCTAGCGATAATAACTGCATTATATGGGTAATAATGCATGTTATATTGATAATATCGGGACTAATAAGTATAATTATTATAGGTCTAGCGATAATAATAGTAAAATATGGCTAATAGTGCATGTTATATTGATAACAATAAAAGTGATAAGTATATTTATTATAGTTCTATCGATAATAACTGCATAATATGGGTAATAATGCATGTTATATTGATGATATCGGGAGTAATAAGTATAATTATTATAGTTCTAGCGATAATAATAGTAAAATATGGCTAATAGTGCATGTTATATTCATAATAATATAAGTAATAAGTATAATTATTAGAGTTCTAGCGATAATAACTGCATAATATGGGTAATAATGCACGTTATAATGCTAATAATATAAGTAATAAGTATAATTATTACAGTTCTAGCGATAATAACTGCATTATATGGGTAATAATGCATGTTATAACCATAATATCGGGAGTAATAAGTTTAATTATTATAGTTCTAGCGATAATAATAGTAATATATGGCTAAGAGTGCATGTTATATTGATAATAATAAAAGTAATAAGTATATTTATTATAGTTCTATCGATAATAACTGCATAATATGGGTAATAATGCTTGTTATATTGATGATAATAAAAGTAGTAAGCATATTTATTACAGTTCTAGCGATAATAACTGCATTTTATGCGTAATAATGCATGTTATATTGATAATATCGAGAGTAGTAAGTATAATTATTATAGTTCTAGCGATAATAATAGTAAAATATGGCTAATACTGCATGTTATATTGATAATAATAAAAGTAATAAGTTTATTTATTACAGTTCTATCGATAATAACTGCATAATATGGGTAATAATGCATGTTATATTGATGATAATAAAAGTAGTAAGTATATTTATTATAGATCTAGCGGTTATAACTGCATAATATGGGTAATAATGCATGTTATATTGATAATATCGGGAGTAATAAGTATAATTATTACAGTTCTAGCGATAATAACTGCATAATATGGGTAATAATGCACGTTATAATGCTAATAATATAAGTAATAAGTATAATTATTACAGTTCTTGCGATAATAACTGCCTTATATGGCTAATAATGCATGTTATATTCATAACATCGGGAGTAATAAGTACAATTATTACAGTTCTAGCGATAATAATTGCATTATGTGGGTAATAATGCATGTTATATTGATGATAATAAAAGTAGTAAGTATATTTATTATAGTTCTAGCGGTTATAACTGCATAATATGGGTAATAATGCATGTTATATTGACAATATCGGGAGTAATAAGTATAATTATTACAGTTCTAGCGGTAATAACTGCATTATATGGGTAATAATGCATGTTGTATTGATAATATCGGCAGTAATAAGTATAATTATTATAGTTCTAGCGATAATAATAGTAAAATATGGCTAATAGTGCATGTTATATTCATAATAATAAAAGTAATAAGTATATTTATTATACTTCTGTCGATAATAACTGCATTATATGGGTAATAATGCATGTTATATTGATAATATTGGGAGTAATAAGTATAATTATTATAGTTCTAGCGATAATAATAGTAAAATCTGCCTAATAGTGCATGTTATATTGATAATAATGAAAGTAATACGTATAATTATTATAGTTCTATCGACAATAACTGCATAATCTGGGTAATAATGCATGTTATATTGATGATAATAAAAGTAGTAAGTATATTTATTACAGTTCTAGCGATAATAACTGCATTACATGCGTAATAATGCATGCTATATTGATAATAATATAAGTAGTAAGTATAGTTATTACAGTTCTAGCGATAATGACTGCAATATATGTGTAATAATGCATGTAATATTGATAATATCGGGAGTAATAAGTATAATTATTATAGTTCTAGCGATAATAACAGTAAAATATGGCTAATAGTGCATGTTATATTGATAATAACAAAAGTAGTAAGTATAATTATTATAGTTCGAGCGATAATAATAGTAAAATATGGCTAAGAGTGCATGTTATATTGATAATAATTAAAGTAATAAGTATATTTACTATATTTCTAGCGATAATAACTGCATAATATGGTTAACAATGCATGCTATATTGATAATAATAGACGTAATAAGTATATTTAATACAGTTCTAGCGATAATAACTGCATAATATGGGTAATAATGCATGTTATATTGATAATATCGAGAGTAATAAGTATAATTATTATAGTTCTAGCGATAATAACTGCGTTATATGTGTAATAATGCATGTTATATTGATAATATCGGGAGTAATAAGTATGATTATTATAGTTCTGGCGATAATAATAGTAAGATATGGCTAATAGTGCATGCTATATTGATAATAATAAAAGTAATAAGTATATTTATTATAGTTCTAGCGATAATAACTGCATAATATGGGTAATAATGCATATTATATTGATAATAATAAAAGTAATAAGTATAATTATTACAGTTCTAGCGATAATAACTGCGTTATATGGGTAATAATGCATGTTATATTGATAATATGGGGAGTAATAAGTATAATTATTATAGTTCTAGCGATAATAATAGTAAAATCTGCCTAATAGTGCATGTTATATTGATAATAATGAAAGTAATACGTATAATTATTATAGTTCTATCGACAATAACTGCATAATATGGGTAATAATGCATGTTATATTGATGATAATAAAAGTAGTAAGTATATTTATTACAGTTCTAGCGATAATAACTGCATTATATGCGTAATAACGCATGTTATATTGCTAATAATATAAGTAATAAGTATAATTATTACAGTTCTAGCGATGATAACTGCATAATATGGGTAATAATGCACGTTACATTGCTAATAGTGTAAGTAATAAGTATAATTATTACAGTTCTAGCGATAATAACTGCATTATATGGGTAATAATGCATGTTATATTGATAATATCGGGAGTAATAAGTACGATTATTATAGTTCTAGCGATAATAATAGTAAAATATGGCTAATAGTACATGTTATATTGTTAATAATAAAAGTAATAAGTATATTTATTATAGTTCTAGCGATAATAACTGCATAATATGGTTAATAATGCATGCTATATTGATAACATCGGGAGTAATAAGTATAATTATTATAGTTCTAGCGATAATAATAGTAAATTATGATTAGTAATGCATGTTATATTGATGATAATGGAAGTAATAAGTATATTTATTATAGTTCTATCGATAATAACTGCATAATACGGGTAATAATGCATGCTATATTGATTACAATAAATGTAATAACTATATTTATTATAGTTCCAGCGATAATAACTGCATAATATGGGTAATGATGCACGTTATATTGACAATGTCGAGAGTAATAAGTATAATTATTATAGTTCAAGCGATAATAATAGTAAAATATGGCTAATAGTGCATGTTATATTGATAATAACAAAAGTAATAAGTATATTTATTATACTTCTGTCGATAATAACTGCATTATATGGGTAATAATGCATGTTATATTGATAATAATATAAGTAATAAGTATAATTATTACAGTTCTAGCGATAATAGCTCCATTATACGGGTAATAATGCATGTTATATTGATAGTATTGGGAGTAATAAGTATAATTATTATAGTTCTAGCGATAATAATAGTAAAATATGGCTAATAGTGCATGTTACATGGATAAAAATAAAAGTAATAAGTATATTTATTATAGTTCTATCGATAATAACTGCATAATATGGGTAATAATGCATGTTATATTGATGATAATAAAAGTAGTAAGTATATTTATTACAGTTCTAGCGATAATAACTGCATTATATGCGTAATAATGCATGTTATATTGCTAATAATATAAGTAATAAGTATAATTATTACAGTTCTAGCGATAATAACTGCATAATATGGGTAATAATGCACGTTACATTGCTAATAGTGTAAGTAATAAGTATAATTATTACAGTTCTAGCGATAATAACTGCATTATATGGGTAATAGTGCATGTTATATTGCTAATAATATAAGTAATAAGTATAATTATTACAGTTCTAGCGATAATAACTGCATAATATGGGTAATAATGCACGTTACATTGCTAATAGTGTAAGTAATAAGTATAATTATTACAGTTCTAGCGATAATAACTGCATTATATGGGTAATAATGCATGTTATATTGCTAATAATATAAGTAATAAGTATAATTATTACAGTTCTAGCGATGATAACTGCATAATATGGGTAATAATGCACGTTACATTGCTAATAGTGTAAGTAATAAGTATAATTATTACAGTTCTAGCGATAATAACTGCATTATATGGGTAATAATGCATGTTATATTGATAATATCGGGAGTAATAAGTACGATTATTATAGTTCTAGCGATAATAGTAGTAAAATATCGCTAATAGTGCATGTTATATTGTTAATAATAAAAGTAATAAGTATATTTATTATAGTTCTAGCGATAATAACTGCATAATATGGTTAATAATGCATGCTATATTGATAACATCGGGAGTAATAAGTATAATTATTATAGTTCTAGCGATAATAATAGTAAATTGTGATTAGTAATGCATGTTATATTGATGATAATGAAAGTAATAAGTATATTTATTATAGTTCTATCGATAATAACTGCATAATACGGGGAATAGTGCATGTTATATTGATGATAATAAAAGTACTAAGTATAATTATTACAGTTCTAGCGATAATAACTGCATTATATGGGTAATAATGCATGTTATATTGATAACATCGGGAGTAATAAGTATAATTATTATAATCCTAGCGATAATAATAGTAAAATATGGCGAATAGTGCATGTTACATTGATAATAATAAAAGTAATAAGTATATTTATTATAGTTCTATCTATAATCACTGCATAATATGGGTACTAATGCATGTTATGTTGATGATAATAAAAGTAATACGTATATTTATTACAGTTCTAGCGATAATAACTGCATTATATGGGTAATAGTGCACTTTATATTGCTAATAATATAAGTAATAAGTATAATTATTACAGTTCTAGCGATAATAACTGCATTATATGGGTAATAATGCATGTTATATTGATAATGTCGGGAGTAATAAGTATAATTATTATAGTTCTAGCGATAATAATAGTAAAATATGGCTAATAGTGCATGTTATATTGATAATAATAAAAGTAATAAGTATATTTATTACAGTTCTATCGATAGTAACTGCATAATATGGGTAATAATGCATGTTATATTGATGATAATAAAAGTAATACGTATATTTATTATAGTTCTAGCGATAATAACTTCATAATATGGGTAATAATGCATGTTATATTGATAATAATATAAGTAATAAGTATATTTATTACAGTTCTATCGATAATAACTGCATAATATGGGTACTAATGCATGTTATGTTGATGATAATAAAAGTAATACGTATATTTATTATAGTTCTAGCGATAATAACTTCATAATATGGGTAATAATGCATGTTATATTGATAATAATATAAGTAATAAGTATATTTATTACAGTTCTATCGATAATAACTGCATAATATGGGTACTAATGCATGTTATGTTGATGATAATATAAGTAATACGTATATTTATTATAGTTCTAGCAATAATAACTGCATAATATGGGTAATAATGCATGTTATATTGATAATGTCGGGAGTAATAAGTATAATTATTATAGTTCTAGCGATAATAATAGTAAAATATGGCTAATAGTGCATGTTATATTGATAATAATAAAAGTAATAAGTATATTTATTACAGTTCTATCGATAGTAACTGCATAATATGGGTAATAATGCATGTTATATTGATGATAATAAAAGTAATAAGTATATTTATTACAGTTCTATCGATAATAACTGCATAATATGGGTACTAATGCATGTTATGTTGATGATAATAAAAGTAATACGTATATTTATTATTGTTCTAGCGATAATAACTGCGTAATATGGGTAATAATGAATGTTATATTGATAATAATATAAGTAATAAGTATAATTATTACAGTTCTAGCGATAATAACTGCATTATATGGGTAATAATGGACGTTATATTGCTAATAATATAAGTAATAAGTATAATTATTACAGTTCTAGCGATAATAACTGCATTATATGGGTAATAATGCATGTTACATTGATAATAATAAAAGTAATAAGTATATTTATTATAGTTCTATCTATAATCACTGCATAATATGGGTACTAATGCATGTTATGTTGATGATAATATAAGTAATACGTATATTTATTATAGTTCTAGCAATAATAACTGCATAATATGTGTAATAATGCACGTTATATTGACAATGTCGAGAGTAATAAGTATAAATATTATAGTTCAAGCGATAATAATAGTAAAATATGGCTAATTGTGCATGTTATATTGATAATAACAAAAGTAATAAGTATATTTATTATACTTCTGTCGATAATAACTGCATTATATGGGTAATAATGCATGTTATATTGATAATAATATAAGTAATAAGTATAATTATTACAGTTCTAGCGATAATAGCTCCATTATACGGGTAATAATGCATGTTATATTGATAGTATTGGGAGTAATAAGTATAATTATTATAGTTCTAGGGATAATAATAGTAAAATATGGCTAATAGTGCATGTTACATGGATAAAAATAAAAGTAATAAGTATATTTATTATAGTTCTATCGATAATAACTGCATAGTATGGGTAATAGTGCATGTTATATTGATGATAATAAAAGTAGTAAGTATAATTATTACAGTTCTAGCGATCATAACTGCTTTATATGGGTAATAATGCATGTTATATTGATAATATCGGGAGTAATAAGTATAATTATTACAGTTCTAGCGATCATAACTGCTTTATATGGGTAATAATGCATGTTATATTGATAATATCGGGAGTAATAAGTATAATTATTATAGTCCTAGCGATAATAATAGTAAAATATGGCGAATAGTGCATGTTATATTGATAATAATAAAAGTAATAAGTATATTTATTACAGTTCTATCGATAATAACTGCATAATACGGGGAATAGTGCATGTTATATTGATGATAATAAAAATACTAAGTATAATTATTACAGTTCTAGCGATAATAACTGCATTATATGGGTAATAATGCATGTTATATTGATAACATCGGGAGTAATAAGTATAATTATTATAATCCTAGCGATAATAATAGTAAAATATGGCGAATAGTGCATGTTACATTGATAATAATAAAAGTAATAAGTATATTTATTATAGTTCTATCTATAATCACTGCATAATATGGGTACTAATGCATGTTATGTTGATGATAATAAAAGTAATACGTATATTTATTACAGTTCTAGCGATAATAACTGCATAATATGGGTAATAATGCACGTTACATTGCTAATAGTGTAAGTAATAAGTATAATTATTACAGTTCTAGCGATAATAACTGCATTATATGGGTAATAGTGCATGTTATATTGCTAATAATATAAGTAATAAGTATAATTATTACAGTTCTAGCGATAATAACTGCATAATATGGGTAATAATGCACGTTACATTGCTAATAGTGTAAGTAATAAGTATAATTATTACAGTTCTAGCGATAATAACTGCATTATATGGGTAATAGTGCATGTTATATTGCTAATAATATAAGTAATAAGTATAATTATTACAGTTCTAGCGATGATAACTGCATAATATGGGTAATAATGCACGTTACATTGCTAATAGTGTAAGTAATAAGTATAATTATTACAGTTCTAGCGATAATAGCTCCATTATACGGGTAATAATGCATGTTATATTGATAGTATTGGGAGTAATAAGTATAATTATTATAGTTCTAGGGATAATAATAGTAAAATATGGCTAATAGTGCATGTTACATGGATAAAAATAAAAGTAATAAGTATATTTATTATAGTTCTATCGATAATAACTGCATAGTATGGGTAATAGTGCATGTTATATTGATGATAATAAAAGTAGTAAGTATAATTATTACAGTTCTAGCGATCATAACTGCTTTATATGGGTAATAATGCATGTTATATTGATAATATCGGGAGTAATAAGTATAATTATTACAGTTCTAGCGATCATAACTGCTTTATATGGGTAATAATGCATGTTATATTGATAATATCGGGAGTAATAAGTATAATTATTATAGTCCTAGCGATAATAATAGTAAAATATGGCGAATAGTGCATGTTATATTGATAATAATAAAAGTAATAAGTATATTTATTACAGTTCTATCGATAATAACTGCATAATATGGGTAATAATGCATGTTATATTGATGATAATAAAAGTAGTAAGTATATTTATTACAGTTCTAGCGATAATAACTGCATTATATGCGTAATAATGCATGTTATATTGCTAATAATATAAGTAATAAGTATAATTATTACAGTTCTAGCGATAATAACTGCATAATATGGGTAATAATGCACGTTACATTGCTAATAGTGTAAGTAATAAGTATAATTATTACAGTTCTAGCGATAATAACTGCATTATATGGGTAATAATGCATGTTATATTGCTAATAATATAAGTAATAAGTATAATTATTACAGTTCTAGCGATAATAACTGCATAATATGGGTAATAATGCACGTTACATTGCTAATAGTGTAAGTAATAAGTATAATTATTACAGTTCTAGCGATAATAACTGCATTATATGGGTAATAATGCATGTTATATTGCTAATAATATAAGTAATAAGTATAATTATTACAGTTCTAGCGATGATAACTGCATAATATGGGTAATAATGCACGTTACATTGCTAATAGTGTAAGTAATAAGTATAATTATTACAGTTCTAGCGATAATAACTGCATTATATGGGTAATAATGCATGTTATATTGATAATATCGGGAGTAATAAGTACGATTATTATAGTTCTAGCGATAATAGTAGTAAAATATGGCTAATAGTGCATGTCATATTGTTAATAATAAAAGTAATAAGTATATTTATTATAGTTCTAGCGATAATAACTGCATAATATGGTTAATAATGCATGCTATATTGATAACATCGGGAGTAATAAGTATAATTATTATAGTTCTAGCGATAATAATAGTAAATTATGATTAGTAATGCATGTTATATTGATGATAATGAAAGTAATAAGTATATTTATTATAGTTCTATCGATAATAACTGCATAATACGGGGAATAGTGCATGTTATATTGATGATAATAAAAGTACTAAGTATAATTATTACAGTTCTAGCGATAATAACTGCATTATATGGGTAATAATGCATGTTATATTGATAACATCGGGAGTAATAAGTATAATTATTATAATCCTAGCGATAATAATAGTAAAATATGGCGAATAGTGCATGTTACATTGATAATAATAAAAGTAATAAGTATATTTATTATAGTTCTATCTATAATCACTGCATAATATGGGTACTAATGCATGTTATGTTGATGATAATAAATGTAATACGTATATTTATTACAGTTCTAGCGATAATAACTGCATAATATGGGTAATAATGCACGTTACATTGCTAATAGTGTAAGTAATAAGTATAATTATTACAGTTCTAGCGATAATAACTGCATTATATGGGTAATAGTGCATGTTATATTGCTAATAATATAAGTAATAAGTATAATTATTACAGTTCTAGCGATAATAACTGCATAATATGGGTAATAATGCACGTTACATTGCTAATAGTGTAAGTAATAAGTATAATTATTACAGTTCTAGCGATAATAACTGCATTATATGGGTAATAGTGCATGTTATATTGCTAATAATATAAGTAATAAGTATAATTATTACAGTTCTAGCGATGATAACTGCATAATATGGGTAATAATGCACGTTACATTGCTAATAGTGTAAGTAATAAGTATAATTATTACAGTTCTAGCGATAATAACTGCATTATATGGGTAATAATGCATGTTATATTGATAATATCGGGAGTAATAAGTACGATTATTATAGTTCTAGCGATAATAGTAGTAAAATATCGCTAATAGTGCATGTTATATTGTTAATAATAAAAGTAATAAGTATATTTATTATAGTTCTAGCGATAATAACTGCATAATATGGTTAATAATGCATGCTATATTGATAACATCGGGAGTAATAAGTATAATTATTATAGTTCTAGCGATAATAATAGTAAATTGTGATTAGTAATGCATGTTATATTGATGATAATGAAAGTAATAAGTATATTTATTATAGTTCTATCGATAATAACTGCATAATATGGGTAATAATGCATGTTATATTGATGATAATAAAAGTAGTAAGTATATTTATTACAGTTCTAGCGATAATAACTGCATTATATGCGTAATAATGCATGTTATATTGCTAATAATATAAGTAATAAGTATAATTATTACAGTTCTAGCGATAATAACTGCATAATATGGGTAATAATGCACGTTACATTGCTAATAGTGTAAGTAATAAGTATAATTATTACAGTTCTAGCGATAATAACTGCATTATATGGGTAATAGTGCATGTTATATTGCTAATAATATAAGTAATAAGTATAATTATTACAGTTCTAGCGATAATAACTGCATAATATGGGTAATAATGCACGTTACATTGCTAATAGTGTAAGTAATAAGTATAATTATTACAGTTCTAGCGATAATAACTGCATTATATGGGTAATAATGCATGTTATATTGCTAATAATATAAGTAATAAGTATAATTATTACAGTTCTAGCGATGATAACTGCATAATATGGGTAATAATGCACGTTACATTGCTAATAGTGTAAGTAATAAGTATAATTATTACAGTTCTAGCGATAATAACTGCATTATATGGGTAATAATGCATGTTATATTGATAATATCGGGAGTAATAAGTACGATTATTATAGTTCTAGCGATAATAGTAGTAAAATATCGCTAATAGTGCATGTTATATTGTTAATAATAAAAGTAATAAGTATATTTATTATAGTTCTAGCGATAATAACTGCATAATATGTTTAATAATGCATGCTATATTGATAACATCGGGAGTAATAAGTATAATTATTATAGTTCTAGCGATAATAATAGTAAATTGTGATTAGTAATGCATGTTATATTGATGATAATGAAAGTAATAAGTATATTTATTATAGTTCTATCGATAATAACTGCATAATACGGGGAATAGTGCATGTTATATTGATGATAATAAAAGTACTAAGTATAATTATTACAGTTCTAGCGATAATAACTGCATTATATGGGTAATAATGCATGTTATATTGATAACATCGGGAGTAATAAGTATAATTATTATAATCCTAGCGATAATAATAGTAAAATATGGCGAATAGTGTATGTTACATTGATAATAATAAAAGTAATAAGTATATTTATTATAGTTCTATCTATAATCACTGCATAATATGGGTACTAATGCATGTTATGTTGATGATAATAAAAGTAATACGTATATTTATTACAGTTCTAGCGATAATAACTGCATTATATGGGTAATAGTGCACTTTATATTGCTAATAATATAAGTAATAAGTATAATTATTACAGTTCTAGCGATAATAACTGCATTATATGGGTAATAATGCATGTTATATTGATAATGTCGGGAGTAATAAGAATAATTATTATAGTTCTAGCGATAATAATAGTAAAATATGGCTAATAGTGCATGTTATATGGATAAAAATAAAAGTAATAAGTATATTTATTATAGTTCTATCGATAATAACTGCATAATATGGGTAATAGTGCATGTTATATTGATGATAATAAAAGTACTAAGTATAATTATTACAGTTCTAGCGATAATAACTGCATTATATGGGTAATAATGCATGTTATATTGATAATATCGGGAGTAATAAGTATAATTATTATAATCCTAGCGATAATAATAGTAAAATATGGCGAATAGTGCATGTTACATTGATAATAATAAAAGTAATAAGTATACTTATTATAGTTCTATCTATAATAACTGCATAATATGGGTGCTAATGCATGTTATGTTGATGATAATGAAAGTAATACGTATATTTATTACAGTTCTAGCGATAATAACTGCATTATATGGGTTATAGTGCACGTTATATTGCTAATAATATAAGTAATAAGTATAATTATTACAGTTCTAGCGATAATAACTGCATTATATGGGTAATAATGCATGTTATATTGATAATGTCGGGAGTAATAAGTATAATTATTATAGTTCTAGCGATAATAATAGTAAAATATGGCTAATAGTGCATGTTATATTGATAATAATAAAAGTAATAAGTGTATTTATTACAGTTCTATCGATAGTAACTGCATAATATGGGTAATAATGCATGTTATATTGATGATAATAAAAGTAATACGTATATTTATTATAGTTCTAGCGATAATAACTTCATAATATGGGTAATAATGCATGTTATATTGATAATAATATAAGTAATAAGTATATTTATTACAGTTCTACCGATAATAACTGCATAATATGGGTAATAATGCATGGTATATTGATGATAATAAAAGTAATACGTATATTTATTATAGTTCTAGCGATAATAACTGCATAATATGATTAATAATGCACGTTATATTGCTAATAATATAAGTAATAAGTATAATTATTACAGTTCTAGCGATAATAACTGCCTTATATGGGTAATAATGCATGTTATATTGATAATATCGGGAGTAATAAGTATAATTATTATAGTTCCCAGCGATAATAGTAGTAAAATGTGGCTAGTAGTGCATGTTATATTGATAATAATAAAAGTAATAAGTATATTTATTATAGTTCTATCGATAATAACTGCATAATATGGGTAATAATGCATGTTATATTGAGAGTAATATAAGTAATAAGTATAATTATTACAGTTCTAGCGATAATAACTGCATTATATGGGTAATAATGCATGTTATATTGATAATAATATAAGTAATAAGTATAATTATTATCGTTCTAGCGATAATAATAGTAAAATATGGCTAATAGTGCATGTTATATTGATAATAATAAAAGTAATAAGTATATTTATTATAGTTCTATTAACAATAGCTGCATAATATGGGTAATAATGCATGTTATATTGAGAATAATATAAGTAATAAGTATAATTATTACAGTTCCAGCAATAATAACTGCATAATATGGGTAATAATGCATGTTATATTGATGATAATAAGAGTAGTAAGTATATTTATTATAGTTCTAGCGATTATAACTGCATAATATGTGTAATAATGCATGTTATATTGAGAATAATATAAGTAATAGGTATAATTATTACAGTTCTAGCGATAATAACTGCATTATATGGGTAATAATGCACATTATATTGCTAATAATACAAGTAATAAGTATAATTATTACAGTTCTAGCGATAATAACTGCATTATATGGGTAATAATGCATGCTATATTGATAATATTGGGAGTAATAAGTATAATTATTATAGTTCTAGCGATAATAATAGTAAAATATGGCTAATAGTGCATGTTATATTGATAATAATAAAAGTAATACGTATATTTATTATAGTTCTAGCGATAATAACTGCATAATATGGGTAATAATGCATGTTATATTGATGATAATACAAGTAATACGTATATTTATTATAGTTCTAGCGATAATAACTGCATAATATGGGTAATAATGCATGTTATATTGATAATAATATAAGTAATAAGTGTAATTATTATCGTTCTAGCGATAATATTAGTAAAATATGGCTTATAGTGCATGTTATATTGATAACAATAAAAGTAATAAGTATATTTATTACAGTTCTATCGATAATAACTGCATAATATGGGTAATAGTGCATGTTATATTGATGATAATACAAGTAATACGTATATTTATTATAGTTCTAGCGATAATAACTGCATAATATGGGTAATAATGCATGTTATATTGATAATAATATAAGTAATAAGTATAATTATTATAGTTCTAGCGATAATAATAGTAAAATATGTCTAATTGTGCATGTTATATTGATAATAATAAAAGTAATAAGTATATTTATTATAGTTCTATCGATAATAACTGCATAATATGGGTAATAATGCATGTTATATTGATAATAATATAAGTAATAAGTATAATTATTATAGTTCTAGCGATAATAATAGTAAAATATGGCTAATTGTGCATGTTATATTGATAATAATAAAAGTAATAAGTATATTTATTATAGTTCTATCGATAATAACTGCATAATATGGGTAATAATGCATGTTATATTGATAATAATATAAGTAATAAGTATAATTATTACAGTTCTAGCGATAATAACTCCATTATATGGGTAATAATGCATGTTATATTGATAATAATATAAGTAATAAGTATAATTATTACAGTTCTAGCGATAATAACTCCATTATATGGGTAATAATGCATGTTATATTGATAATAGTATAAGTAATAAGTATAATTATTACGGTTCTAGCGATAATAACTGCATTATATGGGTAATAATGCATGTTATATTGAAAATATCGGGAGTAGTAAGCATAATTATTATAGTTCTAGCGATAATAATAGTAAGATATAGCTAATAGTGCATGTTATATTGATAATAATAATAGTAATAAGTATATTTATTATAGTTCTATTAACAATAACTGCATAATATGGGTAATAACGCATGTTATATTGAGAATAATATAAGTAATAAGTATAATTATTACAGTTCCAGCAATAATAACTGCATAATATGGGTAATAATGCATGTTATATTGATGATAATAAGAGTAGTAAGTATATTTATTATAGTTCTAGCGATTATAACTGCATAATATGTGTAATAATGCATGTTATATTGAGAATAATATAAGTAATAGGTATAATTATTACAGTTCTAGCGATAATAACTGCATTATATTTGTAATAATGCACATTATATTGCTAATAATACAAGTAATAAGTATAATTATTACAGTTCTAGCGATAATAACTGCATTGTATGGGTAATAATGCATGTTATATTGATAATATTGGGAGTAATAAGTATAATTATTATAGTTCTAGCGATAATAATAGTAAAATATGGCTAATAGTGCATGTTATATTGATAATAATAAAAGTAATAAGTATATTTATTACAGTTCTATCGATAATAACTGCATTATAATGGTAATAATGCATGTTACATTGGGAATAATATAAGTAATAAGTATAATTATTACAGTTCTAGCGATAATAACTGCCTTATATGGGTAATAACGCATGTTATGTTGATAATATCGGGAGTAATAAGTATAATTATTATAGTTCCAGCGATAATATTAGTAAAATGTGGCTAATAGTGCATGTTATATTGATAATAATAAAAGTAATAAGTATATTTATTATCTTTCTATCGATAATAACTGCATAATATGGGTAATAATGCATGTTATATTGATAATAATATAAGTAATAAGTATAATTATTATAGTTCTAGCGATAATATTAGTAAAATATGGCTTATAGTGCATGTTATATTGATAACAATAAAAGTAATAAGTATATTTATTATAGTTCTATCGATAATAACTGCATAATATGGGTAATAGTGCATGTTATATTGATGATAATACAAGTAATACGTATATTTATTATAGTTCTAGCGATAATAACTGCATAATATGGGTAATAATTCATGTTATATTGATAATAATATAAGTAATAAGTATAATTATTACAGTTCTAGCGATAATAACTGCCTTATATGGGTAATAATGCATGTTATATTGATAATATCGGGAGTAATAAGTATAATTATTATAGTTCTAGCGATAATATTAGTAAAATGTGGCTAATAGTGCATGTTATATTGATAATAATAAAAGTAATAAGTATATTTATTACCTTTCTATCGATAATAACTGCAAAATATGGGTAATAATGCATGTTATATTGATAATAATATAAGTAATAAGTATAATTATTATCGTTCTAGCGATAATAATAGTAAAATATGGCTAATAGTGCATGTTATATTAATAATAATAAAAGTAATAAGTATATTTATTATAGTTCTATCGATAATAACTGCATAATATGGGTAATAATGCATGTTATATTGATAATATCGGGCGTAGTAAGCATAATTATTATAGTTCTAGCGATTGTAACTGCATAATATGGGTAATAATGCATGTTATATTGATGATAATGTAAGTAATAAGTATAATTATTATAGTTCTAGCGATAATAATAGTAAAATATGGCTAATAGTGCATGTTATATTGATAATAATAAAAGTAATAAGTATATTTATTATAGTTCTATCGATAATAACTGCATAATATGGGTAATAATGCATGTTATAGTGATGATAATACAAGTAATACGTATATTTATTATAGTTCTAGCGATAATAACTGCATAATATGGGTAATAATGCATGTTATAGTCATGATAATACAAGTAATACGTATATTTATTATAGTTCTAGCGATAATAACTGCATAATATGGGTAATAATGCATGTTATATTGATAATAATATAAGTAATAAGTATAATTATTATAGTTCTGGCGATAATGATAGTAAAATATGGCTAATTGTGCATGTTATGTTGATAATAATAAAAGTAATAAGTACATTTATTACAGTTCTAGCGATAATAACTGCATTATATGCGTAATAATGCATGTTATATTGATAATATCGGGAGTAATAAGTATAATTATTATAGTGCTAGCGATAATAATAGTAAAATATGGCTAATAGTGCATGTTATATTGATAATAATAAAAGTAATAAGTATATTTATTACAGTTCTATCGATAATAACTGCATAATGTGGGTAATAATGCATGTTATATTGAAAATATCGGGAGTAGTAAGCATAATTATTATAGTTCTAGCGATAATAATAGTAAGATATAGCTAATAGTGCATGTTATATTGATAATAATAATAGTAATAAGTATATTTATTATAGTTCTATTAACAATAACTGCATAATATGGGTAATAATGCATGTTATATTGAGAATAATATAAGTAATAGGTATAATTATTACAGTTCTAGCGATAATAACTGCATTATATGGGTAATGATGCACATTATATTGCTAATAATACAAGTAATAAGTATAATTATTACAGTTCTAGCGATAATAACTGCATTATATGGGTAATAATGCATGTTATATTGATAATATTGGGAGTAATAAGTATAATTATTATAGTTCTAGCAATAATAATAGTAAAATATGGCTAATAGTGCATGTAATATTGATAATAATAAAAGTAATAAGTATATTTATTACAGTTCTATCCATAATAACTGCATAATGTGGGTAACAATGCATGTAATATTGATGATCATAAAAGTAGTAAGTATATTTATTACAGTTCTATCGATAATAACTGCATAATATGGGTAATAATGCATGTTATATTGATGATAATAGAAGTAATAAGTATATTTATTATAGTTCTATCGATAATAACTGCATAATATGGGTAATAGTGCATGTTATATTGATGATAATACAAGTAATACGTATATTTATTATAGTTCTAGCGATAATAACTGCATAATATGGGTAATAATGCATGTTATAGTGATGATAATACAAGTAATACGTATATTTATTATAGTTCTAGCGATAATAACTGCATAATATGGGTAATAATGCATGTTATATTGATAATAATATAAGTAATAAGTATAATTATTATAGTTCTGGCGATAATGATAGTAAAATATGGCTAATTGTGCATGTTATATTGATAATAATAAAAGTAATAAGTATATTTATTATAGTTCTATCGATAATAACTGCATAATATGGGTAATAATGCATGTTATATTGATGATCATAAAAGTAGTAAGTATATTTATTATAGTTCTAGCGATAATATTAGTAAAATATGGCTAATAGTGCATGTTATATTGATAACAATAAAAGTAATAAGTATAATTATTCCAGTTCTAGCGATAATAACTGCATAATATGGGTAATAATGCACGTTATATTGCTAACAATATAAGTAATAAGTATAATTATTACAGTTCTAGCGATAATAACTGCCTTATATGGGTAATAATGCATGTTATATTGATAATATCGGGAGTAATAAGTATAATTATTATAGTTCTAGCGATAATATTAGTAAAATGTGGCTAATAGTGCATGTTATATTGATAATAATAAAAGTAATAAGTATATTTATTATCTTTCTATCGATAATAACTGCATAATATGGGTAATAATGCATGTTATATTGATAATAATATAAGTAATAAGTATAATTATTATAGTGCTAGCGATAATAATAGTAAAATATGGCTAATAGTGCATGTTATATTGATAATAATAAAAGTAATAAGTATATTTATTACAGTTCTAACGATAATAACTGCATTATATGGGTAATAATGCATGTTATATTGATAATATTGGGAGTAATAAGTATAATTATTATAGTTCTAGCAATAATAATAGTAAAATATGGCTAATAGTGCATGTAATATTGATAATAATAAAAGTAATAAGTATATTTATTACAGTTCTATCCATAATAACTGCATAATGTGGGTAACAATGCATGTAATATTGATGATCATAAAAGTAGTAAGTATATTTATTACAGTTCTATCGATAATAACTGCATAATATGGGTAATAATGCATGTTATATTGATGATAATAGAAGTAATAAGTATATTTATTATAGTTCTATCGATAATAACTGCATAATATGGGTAATAGTGCATGTTACATTGATGATAATACAAGTAATACGTATATTTATTATAGTTCTAGCGATAATAACTGCATAATATGGGTAATAATGCATGTTATAGTGATGATAATACAAGTAATACGTATATTTATTATAGTTCTAGCGATAATAACTGCATAATATGGGTAATAATGCATGTTATAGTGATGATAATACAAGTAATACGTATATTTATTATAGTTCTAGCGATAATAACTGCATAATATGGGTAATAATGCATGTTATAGTGATGATAATACAAGTAATACGTATATTTATTATAGTTCTAGCGATAATAACTGCATAATATGGGTAATAATGCATGTTATATTGATAATAATATAAGTAATAAGTATAATTATTATAGTTCTGGCGATAATGATAGTAAAATATGGCTAATTGTGCATGTTATATTGATAATAATAAAAGTAATAAGTATATTTATTATAGTTCTATCGATAATAACTGCATAATATGGGTAATAATGCATGTTATATTGATGATCATAAAAGTAGTAAGTATATTTATTATAGTTCTAGCGATAATATTAGTAAAATATGGCTAATAGTGCATGTTATATTGATAACAATAAAAGTAATAAGTATAATTATTCCAGTTCTAGCGATAATAACTGCATAATATGGGTAATAGTGCATGTTATATTGATGATAATACAAGTAATACGTATATTTATTATAGTTCTAGCGATAATAACTGCATAATATGGGTAATAATGCATGTTATATTGATAATAATATAAGTAATAAGTATAATTATTATAGTTCTAGCGATAATAATAGTAAAATATGTCTAATTGTGCATGTTATATTGATAATAATAAAAGTAATAAGTATATTTATTATAGTTCTATCGATAATAACTGCATAATATGGGTAATAATGCATGTTATATTGATAATAATATAAGTAATAAGTATAATTATTATAGTTCTAGCGATAATAATAGTAAAATATGGCTAATTGTGCATGTTATATTGATAATAATAAAAGTAATAAGTATATTTATTATAGTTCTATCGATAATAACTGCATAATATGGGTAATAATGCATGTTATATTGATAATAATATAAGTAATAAGTATAATTATTACAGTTCTAGCGATAATAACTCCATTATATGGGTAATAATGCATGTTATATTGATAATAATATAAGTAATAAGTATAATTATTACAGTTCTAGCGATAATAACTCCATTATATGGGTAATAATGCATGTTATATTGATAATAGTATAAGTAATAAGTATAATTATTACGGTTCTAGCGATAATAACTGCATTATATGGGTAATAATGCATGTTATATTGAAAATATCGGGAGTAGTAAGCATAATTATTATAGTTCTAGCGATAATAATAGTAAGATATAGCTAATAGTGCATGTTATATTGATAATAATAATAGTAATAAGTATATTTATTATAGTTCTATTAACAATAACTGCATAATATGGGTAATAACGCATGTTATATTGAGAATAATATAAGTAATAAGTATAATTATTACAGTTCCAGCAATAATAACTGCATAATATGGGTAATAATGCATGTTATATTGATGATAATAAGAGTAGTAAGTATATTTATTATAGTTCTAGCGATTATAACTGCATAATATGTGTAATAATGCATGTTATATTGAGAATAATATAAGTAATAGGTATAATTATTACAGTTCTAGCGATAATAACTGCATTATATTTGTAATAATGCACATTATATTGCTAATAATACAAGTAATAAGTATAATTATTACAGTTCTAGCGATAATAACTGCATTGTATGGGTAATAATGCATGTTATATTGATAATATTGGGAGTAATAAGTATAATTATTATAGTTCTAGCGATAATAATAGTAAAATATGGCTAATAGTGCATGTTATATTGATAATAATAAAAGTAATAAGTATATTTATTACAGTTCTATCGATAATAACTGCATTATATGGGTAATAATGCATGTTACATTGGGAATAATATAAGTAATAAGTATAATTATTACAGTTCTAGCGATAATAACTGCCTTATATGGGTAATAACGCATGTTATGTTGATAATATCGGGAGTAATAAGTATAATTATTATAGTTCTAGCGATAATATTAGTAAAATGTGGCTAATAGTGCATGTTATATTGATAATAATAAAAGTAATAAGTATATTTATTATCTTTCTATCGATAATAACTGCATAATATGGGTAATAATGCATGTTATATTGATAATAATATAAGTAATAAGTATAATTATTATAGTTCTAGCGATAATATTAGTAAAATATGGCTTATAGTGCATGTTATATTGATAACAATAAAAGTAATAAGTATATTTATTACAGTTCTATCGATAATAACTGCATAATATGGGTAATAGTGCATGTTATATTGATGATAATACAAGTAATACGTATATTTATTATAGTTCTAGCGATAATAACTGCATAATATGGGTAATAATGCATGTTATATTGATAATAATATAAGTAATAAGTATAATTATTACAGTTCTAGCGATAATAACTGCCTTATATGGGTAATAATGCATGTTATATTGATAATATCGGGAGTAATAAGTATAATTATTATAGTTCTAGCGATAATATTAGTAAAATGTGGCTAATAGTGCATGTTATATTGATAATAATAAAAGTAATAAGTATATTTATTACCTTTCTATCGATAATAACTGCAAAATATGGGTAATAATGCATGTTATATTGATAATAATATAAGTAATAAGTATAATTATTATCGTTCTAGCGATAATAATAGTAAAATATGGCTAATAGTGCATGTTATATTAATAATAATAAAAGTAATAAGTATATTTATTACAGTTCTATCCATAATAACTGCATAATGTGGGTAACAATGCATGTAATATTGATGATCATAAAAGTAGTAAGTATATTTATTACAGTTCTATCGATAATAACTGCATAATATGGGTAATAATGCATGTTATATTGATGATAATAGAAGTAATAAGTATATTTATTATAGTTCTATCGATAATAACTGCATAATATGGGTAATAGTGCATGTTATATTGATGATAATACAAGTAATACGTATATTTATTATAGTTCTAGCGATAATAACTGCATAATATGGGTAATAATGCATGTTATAGTGATGATAATACAAGTAATACGTATATTTATTATAGTTCTAGCGATAATAACTGCATAATATGGGTAATAATGCATGTTATATTGATAATAATATAAGTAATAAGTATAATTATTATAGTTCTGGCGATAATGATAGTAAAATATGGCTAATTGTGCATGTTATATTGATAATAATAAAAGTAATAAGTATATTTATTATAGTTCTATCGATAATAACTGCATAATATGGGTAATAATGCATGTTATATTGATGATCATAAAAGTAGTAAGTATATTTATTATAGTTCTAGCGATAATATTAGTAAAATATGGCTAATAGTGCATGTTATATTGATAACAATAAAAGTAATAAGTATAATTATTCCAGTTCTAGCGATAATAACTGCATAATATGGGTAATAATGCACGTTATATTGCTAACAATATAAGTAATAAGTATAATTATTACAGTTCTAGCGATAATAACTGCCTTATATGGGTAATAATGCATGTTATATTGATAATATCGGGAGTAATAAGTATAATTATTATAGTTCTAGCGATAATATTAGTAAAATGTGGCTAATAGTGCATGTTATATTGATAATAATAAAAGTAATAAGTATATTTATTATCTTTCTATCGATAATAACTGCATAATATGGGTAATAATGCATGTTATATTGATAATAATATAAGTAATAAGTATAATTATTATAGTGCTAGCGATAATAATAGTAAAATATGGCTAATAGTGCATGTTATATTGATAATAATAAAAGTAATAAGTATATTTATTACAGTTCTAACGATAATAACTGCATTATATGGGTAATAATGCATGTTATATTGATAATATTGGGAGTAATAAGTATAATTATTATAGTTCTAGCAATAATAATAGTAAAATATGGCTAATAGTGCATGTAATATTGATAATAATAAAAGTAATAAGTATATTTATTACAGTTCTATCCATAATAACTGCATAATGTGGGTAACAATGCATGTAATATTGATGATCATAAAAGTAGTAAGTATATTTATTACAGTTCTATCGATAATAACTGCATAATATGGGTAATAATGCATGTTATATTGATGATAATAGAAGTAATAAGTATATTTATTATAGTTCTATCGATAATAACTGCATAATATGGGTAATAGTGCATGTTACATTGATGATAATACAAGTAATACGTATATTTATTATAGTTCTAGCGATAATAACTGCATAATATGGGTAATAATGCATGTTATAGTGATGATAATACAAGTAATACGTATATTTATTATAGTTCTAGCGATAATAACTGCATAATATGGGTAATAATGCATGTTATAGTGATGATAATACAAGTAATACGTATATTTATTATAGTTCTAGCGATAATAACTGCATAATATGGGTAATAATGCATGTTATAGTGATGATAATACAAGTAATACGTATATTTATTATAGTTCTAGCGATAATAACTGCATAATATGGGTAATAATGCATGTTATATTGATAATAATATAAGTAATAAGTATAATTATTATAGTTCTGGCGATAATGATAGTAAAATATGGCTAATTGTGCATGTTATATTGATAATAATAAAAGTAATAAGTATATTTATTATAGTTCTATCGATAATAACTGCATAATATGGGTAATAATGCATGTTATATTGATGATCATAAAAGTAGTAAGTATATTTATTATAGTTCTAGCGATAATATTAGTAAAATATGGCTAATAGTGCATGTTATATTGATAACAATAAAAGTAATAAGTATAATTATTCCAGTTCTAGCGATAATAACTGCATAATATGGGTAATAGTGCATGTTATATTGATGATAATACAAGTAATACGTATATTTATTATAGTTCTAGCGATAATAACTGCATAATATGGGTAATAATGCATGTTATATTGATAATAATATAAGTAATAAGTATAATTATTATAGTTCTAGCGATAATAATAGTAAAATATGTCTAATTGTGCATGTTATATTGATAATAATAAAAGTAATAAGTATATTTATTATAGTTCTATCGATAATAACTGCATAATATGGGTAATAATGCATGTTATATTGATAATAATATAAGTAATAAGTATAATTATTATAGTTCTAGCGATAATAATAGTAAAATATGGCTAATTGTGCATGTTATATTGATAATAATAAAAGTAATAAGTATATTTATTATAGTTCTATCGATAATAACTGCATAATATGGGTAATAATGCATGTTATATTGATAATAATATAAGTAATAAGTATAATTATTACAGTTCTAGCGATAATAACTCCATTATATGGGTAATAATGCATGTTATATTGATAATAATATAAGTAATAAGTATAATTATTACAGTTCTAGCGATAATAACTCCATTATATGGGTAATAATGCATGTTATATTGATAATAGTATAAGTAATAAGTATAATTATTACGGTTCTAGCGATAATAACTGCATTATATGGGTAATAATGCATGTTATATTGAAAATATCGGGAGTAGTAAGCATAATTATTATAGTTCTAGCGATAATAATAGTAAGATATAGCTAATAGTGCATGTTATATTGATAATAATAATAGTAATAAGTATATTTATTATAGTTCTATTAACAATAACTGCATAATATGGGTAATAACGCATGTTATATTGAGAATAATATAAGTAATAAGTATAATTATTACAGTTCCAGCAATAATAACTGCATAATATGGGTAATAATGCATGTTATATTGATGATAATAAGAGTAGTAAGTATATTTATTATAGTTCTAGCGATTATAACTGCATAATATGTGTAATAATGCATGTTATATTGAGAATAATATAAGTAATAGGTATAATTATTACAGTTCTAGCGATAATAACTGCATTATATTTGTAATAATGCACATTATATTGCTAATAATACAAGTAATAAGTATAATTATTACAGTTCTAGCGATAATAACTGCATTGTATGGGTAATAATGCATGTTATATTGATAATATTGGGAGTAATAAGTATAATTATTATAGTTCTAGCGATAATAATAGTAAAATATGGCTAATAGTGCATGTTATATTGATAATAATAAAAGTAATAAGTATATTTATTACAGTTCTATCGATAATAACTGCATTATATGGGTAATAATGCATGTTACATTGGGAATAATATAAGTAATAAGTATAATTATTACAGTTCTAGCGATAATAACTGCCTTATATGGGTAATAACGCATGTTATGTTGATAATATCGGGAGTAATAAGTATAATTATTATAGTTCTAGCGATAATATTAGTAAAATGTGGCTAATAGTGCATGTTATATTGATAATAATAAAAGTAATAAGTATATTTATTATCTTTCTATCGATAATAACTGCATAATATGGGTAATAATGCATGTTATATTGATAATAATATAAGTAATAAGTATAATTATTATAGTTCTAGCGATAATATTAGTAAAATATGGCTTATAGTGCATGTTATATTGATAACAATAAAAGTAATAAGTATATTTATTACAGTTCTATCGATAATAACTGCATAATATGGGTAATAGTGCATGTTATATTGATGATAATACAAGTAATACGTATATTTATTATAGTTCTAGCGATAATAACTGCATAATATGGGTAATAATGCATGTTATATTGATAATAATATAAGTAATAAGTATAATTATTACAGTTCTAGCGATAATAACTGCCTTATATGGGTAATAATGCATGTTATATTGATAATATCGGGAGTAATAAGTATAATTATTATAGTTCTAGCGATAATATTAGTAAAATGTGGCTAATAGTGCATGTTATATTGATAATAATAAAAGTAATAAGTATATTTATTACCTTTCTATCGATAATAACTGCAAAATATGGGTAATAATGCATGTTATATTGATAATAATATAAGTAATAAGTATAATTATTATCGTTCTAGCGATAATAATAGTAAAATATGGCTAATAGTGCATGTTATATTAATAATAATAAAAGTAATAAGTATATTTATTATAGTTCTATCGATAATAACTGCATAATATGGGTAATAATGCATGTTATATTGATAATATCGGGCGTAGTAAGCATAATTATTATAGTTCTAGCGATTGTAACTGCATAATATGGGTAATAATGCATGTTATATTGATGATAATGTAAGTAATAAGTATAATTATTATAGTTCTAGCGATAATAATAGTAAAATATGGCTAATAGTGCATGTTATATTGATAATAATAAAAGTAATAAGTATATTTATTATAGTTCTATCGATAATAACTGCATAATATGGGTAATAATGCATGTTATAGTGATGATAATACAAGTAATACGTATATTTATTATAGTTCTAGCGATAATAACTGCATAATATGGGTAATAATGCATGTTATAGTGATGATAATACAAGTAATACGTATATTTATTATAGTTCTAGCGATAATAACTGCATAATATGGGTAATAATGCATGTTATATTGATAATAATATAAGTAATAAGTATAATTATTATAGTTCTGGCGATAATGATAGTAAAATATGGCTAATTGTGCATGTTATGTTGATAATAATAAAAGTAATAAGTACATTTATTACAGTTCTAGCGATAATAACTGCATTATATGCGTAATAATGCATGTTATATTGATAATATCGGGAGTAATAAGTATAATTATTATAGTGCTAGCGATAATAATAGTAAAATATGGCTAATAGTGCATGTTATATTGATAATAATAAAAGTAATAAGTATATTTATTACAGTTCTATCGATAATAACTGCATAATGTGGGTAATAATGCATGTTATATTGAAAATATCGGGAGTAGTAAGCATAATTATTATAGTTCTAGCGATAATAATAGTAAGATATAGCTAATAGTGCATGTTATATTGATAATAATAATAGTAATAAGTATATTTATTATAGTTCTATTAACAATAACTGCATAATATGGGTAATAATGCATGTTATATTGAGAATAATATAAGTAATAGGTATAATTATTACAGTTCTAGCGATAATAACTGCATTATATGGGTAATGATGCACATTATATTGCTAATAATACAAGTAATAAGTATAATTATTACAGTTCTAGCGATAATAACTGCATTATATGGGTAATAATGCATGTTATATTGATAATATTGGGAGTAATAAGTATAATTATTATAGTTCTAGCAATAATAATAGTAAAATATGGCTAATAGTGCATGTAATATTGATAATAATAAAAGTAATAAGTATATTTATTACAGTTCTATCCATAATAACTGCATAATGTGGGTAACAATGCATGTAATATTGATGATCATAAAAGTAGTAAGTATATTTATTACAGTTCTATCGATAATAACTGCATAATATGGGTAATAGTGCATGTTATATTGATGATAATACAAGTAATACGTATATTTATTATAGTTCTAGCGATAATAACTGCATAATATGGGTAATAATGCATGTTATAGTGATGATAATACAAGTAATACGTATATTTATTATAGTTCTAGCGATAATAACTGCATAATATGGGTAATAATGCATGTTATATTGATAATAATATAAGTAATAAGTATAATTATTATAGTTCTGGCGATAATGATAGTAAAATATGGCTAATTGTGCATGTTATATTGATAATAATAAAAGTAATAAGTATATTTATTATAGTTCTATCGATAATAACTGCATAATATGGGTAATAATGCATGTTATATTGATGATCATAAAAGTAGTAAGTATATTTATTATAGTTCTAGCGATAATATTAGTAAAATATGGCTAATAGTGCATGTTATATTGATAACAATAAAAGTAATAAGTATAATTATTCCAGTTCTAGCGATAATAACTGCATAATATGGGTAATAATGCACGTTATATTGCTAATAATATAAGTAATAAGTATAATTATTACAGTTCTAGCGATAATAACTGCCTTATATGGGTAATAATGCATGTTATATTGATAATATCGGGAGTAATAAGTATAATTATTATAGTTCTAGCGATAATATTAGTAAAATGTGGCTAATAGTGCATGTTATATTGATAATAATAAAAGTAATAAGTATATTTATTATCTTTCTATCGATAATAACTGCATAATATGGGTAATAATGCATGTTATATTGATAATAATATAAGTAATAAGTATAATTATTATAGTGCTAGCGATAATAATAGTAAAATATGGCTAATAGTGCATGTTATATTGATAATAATAAAAGTAATAAGTATATTTATTACAGTTCTAACGATAATAACTGCATTATATGGGTAATAATGCATGTTATATTGATAATATTGGGAGTAATAAGTATAATTATTATAGTTCTAGCAATAATAATAGTAAAATATGGCTAATAGTGCATGTAATATTGATAACAATAAAAGTAATAAGTATATTTATTACAGTTCTATCCATAATAACTGCATAATGTGGGTAACAATGCATGTAATATTGATGATCATAAAAGTAGTAAGTATATTTATTACAGTTCTATCGATAATAACTGCATAATATGGGTAATAATGCATGTTATATTGATGATAATAGAAGTAATAAGTATATTTATTATAGTTCTATCGATAATAACTGCATAATATGGGTAATAGTGCATGTTATATTGATGATAATACAAGTAATACGTATATTTATTATAGTTCTAGCGATAATAACTGCATAATATGGGTAATAATGCATGTTATAGTGATGATAATACAAGTAATACGTATATTTATTATAGTTCTAGCGATAATAACTGCATAATATGGGTAATAATGCATGTTATAGTGATGATAATACAAGTAATACGTATATTTATTATAGTTCTAGCGATAATAACTGCATAATATGGGTAATAATGCATGTTATAGTGATGATAATACAAGTAATACGTATATTTATTATAGTTCTAGCGATAATAACTGCATAATATGGGTAATAATGCATGTTATATTGATAATAATATAAGTAATAAGTATAATTATTATAGTTCTGGCGATAATGATAGTAAAATATGGCTAATTGTGCATGTTATGTTGATAATAATAAAAGTAATAAGTACATTTATTACAGTTCTAGCGATAATAACTGCATTATATGCGTAATAATGCATGTTATATTGATAATATCGGGAGTAATAAGTATAATTATTATAGTGCTAGCGATAATAATAGTAAAATATGGCTAATAGTGCATGTTATATTGATAATAATAAAAGTAATAAGTATATTTATTACAGTTCTATCGATAATAACTGCATAATGTGGGTAATAATGCATGTTATATTGAAAATATCGGGAGTAGTAAGCATAATTATTATAGTTCTAGCGATAATAATAGTAAGATATAGCTAATAGTGCATGTTATATTGATAATAATAATAGTAATAAGTATATTTATTATAGTTCTATTAACAATAACTGCATAATATGGGTAATAATGCATGTTATATTGAGAATAATATAAGTAATAGGTATAATTATTACAGTTCTAGCGATAATAACTGCATTATATGGGTAATGATGCACATTATATTGCTAATAATACAAGTAATAAGTATAATTATTACAGTTCTAGCGATAATAACTGCATTATATGGGTAATAATGCATGTTATATTGATAATATTGGGAGTAATAAGTATAATTATTATAGTTCTAGCAATAATAATAGTAAAATATGGCTAATAGTGCATGTAATATTGATAATAATAAAAGTAATAAGTATATTTATTACAGCTCTATCCATAATAACTGCATAATGTGGGTAACAATGCATGTAATATTGATGATCATAAAAGTAGTAAGTATATTTATTACAGTTCTATCGATAATAACTGCATAATATGGGTAATAGTGCATGTTATATTGATGATAATACAAGTAATACGTATATTTATTATAGTTCTAGCGATAATAACTGCATAATATGGGTAATAATGCATGTTATAGTGATGATAATACAAGTAATACGTATATTTATTATAGTTCTAGCGATAATAACTGCATAATATGGGTAATAATGCATGTTATATTGATAATAATATAAGTAATAAGTATAATTATTATAGTTCTGGCGATAATGATAGTAAAATATGGCTAATTGTGCATGTTATATTGATAATAATAAAAGTAATAAGTATATTTATTATAGTTCTATCGATAATAACTGCATAATATGGGTAATAATGCATGTTATATTGATGATCATAAAAGTAGTAAGTATATTTATTATAGTTCTAGCGATAATATTAGTAAAATATGGCTAATAGTGCATGTTATATTGATAACAATAAAAGTAATAAGTATAATTATTCCAGTTCTAGCGATAATAACTGCATAATATGGGTAATAATGCACGTTATATTGCTAATAATATAAGTAATAAGTATAATTATTACAGTTCTAGCGATAATAACTGCCTTATATGGGTAATAATGCATGTTATATTGATAATATCGGGAGTAATAAGTATAATTATTATAGTTCTAGCGATAATATTAGTAAAATGTGGCTAATAGTGCATGTTATATTGATAATAATAAAAGTAATAAGTATATTTATTATCTTTCTATCGATAATAACTGCATAATATGGGTAATAATGCATGTTATATTGATAATAATATAAGTAATAAGTATAATTATTATAGTGCTAGCGATAATAATAGTAAAATATGGCTAATAGTGCATGTTATATTGATAATAATAAAAGTAATAAGTATATTTATTACAGTTCTAACGATAATAACTGCATTATATGGGTAATAATGCATGTTATATTGATAATATTGGGAGTAATAAGTATAATTATTATAGTTCTAGCAATAATAATAGTAAAATATGGCTAATAGTGCATGTAATATTGATAACAATAAAAGTAATAAGTATATTTATTACAGTTCTATCCATAATAACTGCATAATGTGGGTAACAATGCATGTAATATTGATGATCATAAAAGTAGTAAGTATATTTATTACAGTTCTATCGATAATAACTGCATAATATGGGTAATAATGCATGTTATATTGATGATAATAGAAGTAATAAGTATATTTATTATAGTTCTATCGATAATAACTGCATAATATGGGTAATAGTGCATGTTATATTGATGATAATACAAGTAATACGTATATTTATTATAGTTCTAGCGATAATAACTGCATAATATGGGTAATAATGCATGTTATAGTGATGATAATACAAGTAATACGTATATTTATTATAGTTCTAGCGATAATAACTGCATAATATGGGTAATAATGCATGTTATAGTGATGATAATACAAGTAATACGTATATTTATTATAGTTCTAGCGATAATAACTGCATAATATGGGTAATAATGCATGTTATAGTGATGATAATACAAGTAATACGTATATTTATTATAGTTCTAGCGATAATAACTGCATAATATGGGTAATAATGCATGTTATATTGATAATAATATAAGTAATAAGTATAATTATTATAGTTCTGGCGATAATGATAGTAAAATATGGCTAATTGTGCATGTTATATTGATAATAATAAAAGTAATAAGTATATTTATTATAGTTCTATCGATAATAACTGCATAATATGGGTAATAATGCATGTTATATTGATGATCATAAAAGTAGTAAGTATATTTATTATAGTTCTAGCGATAATATTAGTAAAATATGGCTAATAGTGCATGTTATATTGATAACAATAAAAGTAATAAGTATAATTATTCCAGTTCTAGCGATAATAACTGCATAATATGGGTAATAATGCACGTTATATTGCTAATAATATAAGTAATAAGTATAATTATTACAGTTCTAGCGATAATAACTGCCTTATATGGGTAATAATGCATGTTATATTGATAATATCGGGAGTAATAAGTATAATTATTATAGTTCTAGCGATAATATTAGTAAAATGTGGCTAATAGTGCATGTTATGTTGATAATAATAAAAGTAATAAGCATATTTATTATCTTTCTATCGATAATAACTGCATAATATGGGTAATAATGCATGTTATATTGATAATAATATAAGTAATAAGTATAATTATTATCGTTCTAGCGATAATAATAGTAAAATATGGCTAATAGTGCATGTTATATTGATAATAATAAAAGTAATAAGTATATTTATTATAGTTCTATCGATAATAACTGCATAATATGGGTAATAATGCATGTTATATTGATAATATCCGGCGTAGTAAGCATAATTATTATAGTTCTAGCGATTGTAACTGCATAATATAGGTAATAATGCATGTTATATTGATGATAATGTAAGTAATAAGTATAATTATTATAGTTCTAGCGATAATAATAGCAAAATATGGCTAATAGTGCATGTTATATTGATAATAATAAAAGTAATAAGTATATTTATTATAGTTCTATCGATAATAACTGCATAATATGGGTAATAATGCATGTTATATTGATAATATCGGGCGTAGTAAGCATAATTATTATAGTTCTAGCGATTGTAACTGCATAATATGGGTAATAATGCATGTTATATTGATGATAATGTAAGTAATAAGTATAATTATTATAGTTCTAGCGATAATAATAGTAAAATATGGCTAATAGTGCATGTTATATTGATAATAATAAAAGTAATAAGTATATTTATTATAGTTCTATCGATAATAACTGCATAATATGGGTAATAATGCATGTTATATTGATAATAATATTAGTAATAAGTATATTTATTACAGTTCTATCGATAATAACTGCATAATATGGGTAATAATGCTTGTTATATTGATGATAATACAAGTAATACGTATATTTATTATAGTTCTAGCGATAATAATTGCATAATATGGGTAATAGTGCATGTTATATTGATGATAATACAAGTAATACGTATATTTATTATAGTTCTAGCGATAATAACTGCATAATATGGGTAATAATGCATGTTATATTGATGATCATAAAAGTAGTAAGTACATTTATTACAGTTCTAGCGATAATAACTGCATTATATGCGTAATAATGCATGTTATATTGATAATATCGGGAGTAATAAGTATAATTATTATAGTGCTAGCGATAATAATAGTAAAATATGGCTAATAGTGCATGTTATATTGATAATAATAAAAGTAATAAGTATATTTATTACAGTTCTATCGATAATAACTGCATAATGTGGGTAATAATGCATGTTATATTGAAAATATCGGGAGTAGTAAGCATAATTATTATAGTTCTAGCGATAATAATAGTAAGATATAGCTAATAGTGCATGTTATATTGATAATAATAATAGTAATAAGTATATTTATTATAGTTCTATTAACAATAACTGCATAATATGGGTAATAATGCATGTTATATTGAGAATAATATAAGTAATAGGTATAATTATTACAGTTCTAGCGATAATAACTGCATTATATGGGTAATGATGCACATTATATTGCTAATAATACAAGTAATAAGTATAATTATTACAGTTCTAACGATAATAACTGCATTATATGGGTAATAATGCATGTTATATTGATAATATTGGGAGTAATAAGTATAATTATTATAGTTCTAGTAATAATAATAGTAAAATATGGCTAATAGTGCATGTAATATTGATAATAATAAAAGTAATAAGTATATTTATTACAGTTCTATCCATAATAACTGCATAATGTGGGTAACAATGCATGTAATATTGATGATCATAAAAGTAGTAAGTATATTTATTACAGTTCTATCGATAATAACTGCATAATATGGGTAATAATGCATGTTATATTGATGATAATAGAAGTAATAAGTATATTTATTATAGTTCTATCGATAATAACTGCATAATATGGGTAATAGTGCATGTTATATTGATGATAATACAAGTAATACGTATATTTATTATAGTTCTAGCGATAATAACTGCATAATATGGGTAATAATGCATGTTATAGTGATGATAATACAAGTAATACGTATATTTATTATAGTTCTAGCGATAATAACTGCATAATATGGGTAATAATGCATGTTATATTGATAATAATATAAGTAATAAGTATAATTATTATAGTTCTGGCGATAATGATAGTAAAATATGGCTAATTGTGCATGTTATATTGATAATAATAAAAGTAATAAGTATATTTATTATAGTTCTATCGATAATAACTGCATAATATGGGTAATAATGCATGTTATATTGATGATCATAAAAGTAGTAAGTATATTTATTATAGTTCTAGCGATAATATTAGTAAAATATGGCTAATAGTGCATGTTATATTGATAACAATAAAAGTAATAAGTATAATTATTCCAGTTCTAGCGATAATAACTGCATAATATGGGTAATAATGCACGTTATATTGCTAATAATATAAGTAATAAGTATAATTATTACAGTTCTAGCGATAATAACTGCCTTATATGGGTAATAATGCATGTTATATTGATAATATCGGGAGTAATAAGTATAATTATTATAGTTCTAGCGATAATATTAGTAAAATGTGGCTAATAGTGCATGTTATATTGATAATAATAAAAGTAATAAGTATATTTATTATCTTTCTATCGATAATAACTGCATAATATGGGTAATAATGCATGTTATATTGATAATAATATAAGTAATAAGTATAATTATTATAGTTCTAGCGATAATATTAGTAAAATATGGCTAATAGTGCATGTTATAGTGATAACAATAAAAGTAATAAGTATAATTATTACAGTTCTAGCGATAATAACTGCATTATATGGGTAATAATGCATGTTACATTGAGAATAATATAAGTAATAAGTATAATTATTCCAGTTCTAGCGATAATAACTGCATAATATGGGTAATAATGCACGTTATATTGCTAATAATATAAGTAATAAGTATAATTATTACAGTTCTAGCGATAATAACTGCCTTATATGGGTAATAATGCATGTTATATTGATAATATCGGGAGTAATAAGTATAATTATTATAGTTCTAGCGATAATATTAGTAAAATGTGGCTAATAGTGCATGTTATATTGATAATAATAAAAGTAATAAGTATATTTATTATCTTTCTATCGATAATAACTGCATAATATGGGTAATAATGCATGTTATATTGATAATAATATAAGTAATAAGTATAATTATTATAGTGCTAGCGATAATAATAGTAAAATATGGCTAATAGTGCATGTTATATTGATAATAATAAAAGTAATAAGTATATTTATTACAGTTCTAACGATAATAACTGCATTATATGGGTAATAATGCATGTTATATTGATAATATTGGGAGTAATAAGTATAATTATTATAGTTCTAGCAATAATAATAGTAAAATATGGCTAATAGTGCATGTAATATTGATAATAATAAAAGTAATAAGTATATTTATTACAGTTCTATCCATAATAACTGCATAATGTGGGTAACAATGCATGTAATATTGATGATCATAAAAGTAGTAAGTATATTTATTACAGTTCTATCGATAATAACTGCATAATATGGGTAATAATGCATGTTATATTGATGATAATAGAAGTAATAAGTATATTTATTATAGTTCTATCGATAATAACTGCATAATATGGGTAATAGTGCATGTTATATTGATGATAATACAAGTAATACGTATATTTATTATAGTTCTAGCGATAATAACTGCATAATATGGGTAATAATGCATGTTATAGTGATGATAATACAAGTAATACGTATATTTATTATAGTTCTAGCGATAATAACTGCATAATATGGGTAATAATGCATGTTATAGTGATGATAATACAAGTAATACGTATATTTATTATAGTTCTAGCGATAATAACTGCATAATATGGGTAATAATGCATGTTATATTGATAATAATATAAGTAATAAGTATAATTATTATAGTTCTGGCGATAATGATAGTAAAATATGGCTAATTGTGCATGTTATATTGATAATAATAAAAGTAATAAGTATATTTATTATAGTTCTATCGATAATAACTGCATAATATGGGTAATAATGCATGTTATATTGATGATCATAAAAGTAGTAAGTATATTTATTATAGTTCTAGCGATAATATTAGTAAAATATGGCTAATAGTGCATGTTATATTGATAACAATAAAAGTAATAAGTATAATTATTCCAGTTCTAGCGATAATAACTGCATAATATGGGTAATAATGCACGTTATATTGCTAATAATATAAGTAATAAGTATAATTATTACAGTTCTAGCGATAATAACTGCCTTATATGGGTAATAATGCATGTTATATTGATAATATCGGGAGTAATAAGTATAATTATTATAGTTCTAGCGATAATATTAGTAAAATGTGGCTAATAGTGCATGTTATGTTGATAATAATAAAAGTAATAAGCATATTTATTATCTTTCTATCGATAATAACTGCATAATATGGGTAATAATGCATGTTATATTGATAATAATATAAGTAATAAGTATAATTATTATCGTTCTAGCGATAATAATAGTAAAATATGGCTAATAGTGCATGTTATATTGATAATAATAAAAGTAATAAGTATATTTATTATAGTTCTATCGATAATAACTGCATAATATGGGTAATAATGCATGTTATATTGATAATATCCGGCGTAGTAAGCATAATTATTATAGTTCTAGCGATTGTAACTGCATAATATAGGTAATAATGCATGTTATATTGATGATAATGTAAGTAATAAGTATAATTATTATAGTTCTAGCGATAATAATAGCAAAATATGGCTAATAGTGCATGTTATATTGATAATAATAAAAGTAATAAGTATATTTATTATAGTTCTATCGATAATAACTGCATAATATGGGTAATAATGCATGTTATATTGATAATAATAATAGTAATAAGTATATTTATTATAGTTCTAGCGATAATATTAGTAAAATATGGCTAATAGTGCATGTTATATTGAAAACAATAAAAGTAATAAGTATAATTATTACAGTTCTAGCGATAATAAGTGCATTATATGGGTAATAATGCATGTTACATTGAGAATAATATAAGTAATAAGTATAATTATTACAGTTCTAGCGATAATAACTGCATAATATGGGTAATAATGCACGTTATAATGCTAATAATATAAGTAATAAGTATAATTATTACAGTTCTAGCGATAATAACTGCCTTATATGGGTAATAATGCATGTTATATTGATAATATCGGGAGTAATAAGTATAATTATTATAGTTCTAGCGATAATAATAGTAAAATATGGCTAATAGTGCATGTTATATTGATAATAATAAAAGTAATAAGTATATTTATTATAGTTCTATCGATAATAACTGCATAATATGGGTAATAATGCATGTTATATTGATGATAATAAAAGTAATAAGTATATTTATTATAGTTCTATCGATAATAACTGCATAATATGGGTAACAGTGCATGTTATATTGATGATAATACAAGTAATACGTATATTTATTATAGTTCTAGCGATAATAACTGCATAATATGGGTAATAATGCATGTTATATTGATGATAATACAAGTAATACGTATATTTATTATAGTTCTAGCGATAATAACTGCATAATATGGGTAATAATGCATGTTATATTGATAATATTATAAGTAATAAGTATAATTATTATAGTTCTAGCGATAATATTAGTAAAATATGGCTAATAGTGCATGTTATATTGATAACAATAAAAATAATACGTATATTTATTATAGTTCTAGCGATAATAACTGCATAATATGGGTAATAATGCATGTTATATTGATAATAACATGAGTAATAAGTATAATTATTATAGTTCTAGCGATAATAATAGTAAAATATGGCTAATTGTGCATGTTATATTGATAATAATAAAAGTAATAAGTATATTTATTATAGTTCTATCGATAATAACTGCATAATATGGGTAATAATGCATGTTATATTGATAATAATATAAGTAATAAGTATAATTATTACAGTTCTAGCGATAATAACTCCATTATATGGGTAATAATGCATGTTATATTGATAATAATATAAGTAATAAGTATAATTATTACGGTTCTAGCGATAATAACTGCATTATATGGGTAATAATGCATGTTATATTGAAAATATCGGGAGTAGTAAGCATAATTATTATAGTTCTAGCGATAATAATAGTAAGATATAGCTAATAGTGCATGTTATATTGATAATAATAATAGTAATAAGTATATTTATTATAGTTCTATTAACAATAAGTGCATAATATGGGTAATAATGCATGTTATATTGAGAATAATATAAGTAATAAGTATAATTATTACAGTTCCAGCAATAATAACTGCATAATATGGGTAATAATGCATGTTATATTGATGATAATAAGAGTAGTAAGTATATTTATTATAGTTCTAGCGATTATAACTGCATAATATGTGTAATAATGCATGTTATATTGAGAATAATATAAGTAATAGGTATAATTATTACAGTTCTAGCGATAATAACTGCATTATATGGGTAATAATGCACATTATATTGCTAATAATACAAGTAATAAGTATAATTATTACAGTTCTAGCGATAATAACTGCATTATATGGGTAATAATGCATGCTATATTGATAATATTGGGAGTAATAAGTATAATTATTATAGTTCTAGCGATAATAATAGTAAAATATGGCTAATAGTGCATGTTATATTGATAATAATAAAAGTAATACGTATATTTATTATAGTTCTAGCGATAATAACTGCATAATATGGGTAATAATGCATGTTATATTGATGATAATACAAGTAATACGTATATTTATTATAGTTCTAGCGATAATAACTGCATAATATGGGTAATAATGCATGTTATATTGATAATAATATAAGTAATAAGTGTAATTATTATCGTTCTAGCGATAATATTAGTAAAATATGGCTTATAGTGCATGTTATATTGATAACAATAAAAGTAATAAGTATATTTATTACAGTTCTATCGATAATAACTGCATAATATGGGTAATAGTGCATGTTATATTGATGATAATACAAGTAATACGTATATTTATTATAGTTCTAGCGATAATAACTGCATAATATGGGTAATAATGCATGTTATATTGATAATAATATAAGTAATAAGTATAATTATTACGGTTCTAGCGATAATAACTGCATAATATGGGTAATAATGCATGTTATATTGATGATAATAAGAGTAGTAAGTATATTTATTATAGTTCTAGCGATTATAACTGCATAATATGTGTAATAATGCATGTTATATTGAGAATAATATAAGTAATAGGTATAATTATTACAGTTCTAGCGATAATAACTGCATTATATGGGTAATAATGCACATTATATTGCTAATAATACAAGTAATAAGTATAATTATTACAGTTCTAGCGATAATAACTGCATTATATGAGTAATAATGCATGTTATATTGATAATATTGGGAGTAATAAGTATAATTATTATAGTTCTAGCGATAATAATAGTAAAATATGGGTAATAGTGCATGTTATATTGATAATAATAAAAGTAATAAGTATATTTATTATAGTTCTAACGATAATAACTGCATAATAAGGGTAATAATGCATGTTATATTGATAATAATATAAGTAATAAGTATAATTATTATAGTTCTGGCGATAATGATAGTAAAATATGGCTAATTGTGCATGTTATATTGATAATAATAAAAGTAATAAGTATATTTATTATAGTTCTATCGATAATAACTGCATAATATGGGTAATAATGCATGTTATATTGATGATCATAAAAGTAGTAAGTATATTTATTATAGTTCTAGCGATAATATTAGTAAAATATGGCTAATAGTGCATGTTATATTGATAACAATAAAAGTAATAAGTATAATTATTCCAGTTCTAGCGATAATAACTGCATAATATGGGTAATAATGCACGTTATATTGCTAATAATATAAGTAATAAGTATAATTATTACAGTTCTAGCGATAATAACTGCCTTATATGGGTAATAATGCATGTTATATTGATAATATCGGGAGTAATAAGTATAATTATTATAGTTCTAGCGATAATATTAGTAAAATGTGGCTAATAGTGCATGTTATGTTGATAATAATAAAAGTAATAAGCATATTTATTATCTTTCTATCGATAATAACTGCATAATATGGGTAATAATGCATGTTATATTGATAATAATATAAGTAATAAGTATAATTATTATCGTTCTAGCGATAATAATAGTAAAATATGGCTAATAGTGCATGTTATATTGATAATAATAAAAGTAATAAGTATATTTATTATAGTTCTATCGATAATAACTGCATAATATGGGTAATAATGCATGTTATATTGATAATATCCGGCGTAGTAAGCATAATTATTATAGTTCTAGCGATTGTAACTGCATAATATAGGTAATAATGCATGTTATATTGATGATAATGTAAGTAATAAGTATAATTATTATAGTTCTAGCGATAATAATAGCAAAATATGGCTAATAGTGCATGTTATATTGATAATAATAAAAGTAATAAGTATATTTATTATAGTTCTATCGATAATAACTGCATAATATGGGTAATAATGCATGTTATATTGATAATAATAATAGTAATAAGTATATTTATTATAGTTCTAGCGATAATATTAGTAAAATATGGCTAATAGTGCATGTTATATTGATAACAATAAAAGTAATAAGTATAATTATTACAGTTCTAGCGATAATAAGTGCATTATATGGGTAATAATGCATGTTACATTGAGAATAATATAAGTAATAAGTATAATTATTACAGTTCTAGCGATAATAACTGCATAATATGGGTAATAATGCACGTTATAATGCTAATAATATAAGTAATAAGTATAATTATTACAGTTCTAGCGATAATAACTGCCTTATATGGGTAATAATGCATGTTATATTGATAATATCGGGAGTAATAAGTATAATTATTATAGTTCTAGCGATAATAATAGTAAAATATGGCTAATAGTGCATGTTATATTGATAATAATAAAAGTAATAAGTATATTTATTATAGTTCTATCGATAATAACTGCATAATATGGGTAATAATGCATGTTATATTGATGATAATAAAAGTAATAAGTATATTTATTATAGTTCTATCGATAATAACTGCATAATATGGGTAACAGTGCATGTTATATTGATGATAATACAAGTAATACGTATATTTATTATAGTTCTAGCGATAATAACTGCATAATATGGGTAATAATGCATGTTATATTGATGATAATACAAGTAATACGTATATTTATTATAGTTCTAGCGATAATAACTGCATAATATGGGTAATAATGCATGTTATATTGATAATATTATAAGTAATAAGTATAATTATTATAGTTCTAGCGATAATATTAGTAAAATATGGCTAATAGTGCATGTTATATTGATAACAATAAAAATAATACGTATATTTATTATAGTTCTAGCGATAATAACTGCATAATATGGGTAATAATGCATGTTATATTGATAATAACATGAGTAATAAGTATAATTATTATAGTTCTAGCGATAATAATAGTAAAATATGGCTAATTGTGCATGTTATATTGATAATAATAAAAGTAATAAGTATATTTATTATAGTTCTATCGATAATAACTGCATAATATGGGTAATAATGCATGTTATATTGATAATAATATAAGTAATAAGTATAATTATTACAGTTCTAGCGATAATAACTCCATTATATGGGTAATAATGCATGTTATATTGATAATAATATAAGTAATAAGTATAATTATTACGGTTCTAGCGATAATAACTGCATTATATGGGTAATAATGCATGTTATATTGAAAATATCGGGAGTAGTAAGCATAATTATTATAGTTCTAGCGATAATAATAGTAAGATATAGCTAATAGTGCATGTTATATTGATAATAATAATAGTAATAAGTATATTTATTATAGTTCTATTAACAATAAGTGCATAATATGGGTAATAATGCATGTTATATTGAGAATAATATAAGTAATAAGTATAATTATTACAGTTCCAGCAATAATAACTGCATAATATGGGTAATAATGCATGTTATATTGATGATAATAAGAGTAGTAAGTATATTTATTATAGTTCTAGCGATTATAACTGCATAATATGTGTAATAATGCATGTTATATTGAGAATAATATAAGTAATAGGTATAATTATTACAGTTCTAGCGATAATAACTGCATTATATGGGTAATAATGCACATTATATTGCTAATAATACAAGTAATAAGTATAATTATTACAGTTCTAGCGATAATAACTGCATTATATGGGTAATAATGCATGCTATATTGATAATATTGGGAGTAATAAGTATAATTATTATAGTTCTAGCGATAATAATAGTAAAATATGGCTAATAGTGCATGTTATATTGATAATAATAAAAGTAATACGTATATTTATTATAGTTCTAGCGATAATAACTGCATAATATGGGTAATAATGCATGTTATATTGATGATAATACAAGTAATACGTATATTTATTATAGTTCTAGCGATAATAACTGCATAATATGGGTAATAATGCATGTTATATTGATAATAATATAAGTAATAAGTGTAATTATTATCGTTCTAGCGATAATATTAGTAAAATATGGCTTATAGTGCATGTTATATTGATAACAATAAAAGTAATAAGTATATTTATTACAGTTCTATCGATAATAACTGCATAATATGGGTAATAGTGCATGTTATATTGATGATAATACAAGTAATACGTATATTTATTATAGTTCTAGCGATAATAACTGCATAATATGGGTAATAATGCATGTTATATTGATAATAATATAAGTAATAAGTATAATTATTACGGTTCTAGCGATAATAACTGCATAATATGGGTAATAATGCATGTTATATTGATGATAATAAGAGTAGTAAGTATATTTATTATAGTTCTAGCGATTATAACTGCATAATATGTGTAATAATGCATGTTATATTGAGAATAATATAAGTAATAGGTATAATTATTACAGTTCTAGCGATAATAACTGCATTATATGGGTAATAATGCACATTATATTGCTAATAATACAAGTAATAAGTATAATTATTACAGTTCTAGCGATAATAACTGCATTATATGAGTAATAATGCATGTTATATTGATAATATTGGGAGTAATAAGTATAATTATTATAGTTCTAGCGATAATAATAGTAAAATATGGGTAATAGTGCATGTTATATTGATAATAATAAAAGTAATAAGTATATTTATTATAGTTCTAACGATAATAACTGCATAATAAGGGTAATAATGCATGTTATATTGATAATAATAATAGTAATAAGTATATTTATTACAGTTCTATCGATAATAACTGCATAATATGGGTAATAATGCTTGTTATATTGATGATAATACAAGTAATACGTATATTTATTATAGTTCTAGCGATAATAATTGCATAATATGGGTAATAGTGCATGTTATATTGATGATAATACAAGTAATACGTATATTTATTATAGTTCTAGCGATAATAACTGCATAATATGGGTAATAATGCATGTTATATTGATGATCATAAAAGTAGTAAGTACATTTATTACAGTTCTAGCGATAATAACTGCATTATATGCGTAATAATGCATGTTATATTGATAATATCGGGAGTAATAAGTATAATTATTATAGTGCTAGCGATAATAATAGTAAAATATGGCTAATAGTGCATGTTATATTGATAATAATAAAAGTAATAAGTATATTTATTACAGTTCTATCGATAATAACTGCATAATGTGGGTAATAATGCATGTTATATTGAAAATATCGGGAGTAGTAAGCATAATTATTATAGTTCTAGCGATAATAATAGTAAGATATAGCTAATAGTGCATGTTATATTGATAATAATAAAAGTAATAAGTATATTTATTATAGTTCTATTAACAATAACTGCATAATATGGGTAATAATGCATGTTATATTGATAATAATATAAGTAATAAGTATAATTATTACAGTTCTAGCGATAATAACTCCATTATATGGGTAATAATGCATGTTATATTGATAATAATATAAGTAATAAGTATAATTATTACAGTTCCAGCAATAATAACTGCATAATATGGGTAATAATGCATGTTATATTGATGATAATAAGAGTAGTAAGTATATTTATTATAGTTCTAGCGATTATAACTGCATAATATGTGTAATAATGCATGTTATATTGAGAATAATATAAGTAATAGGTATAATTATTACACTTCTAGCGATAATAACTGCATTATATTTGTAATAATGCACATTATATTGCTAATAATACAAGTAATAAGTATAATTATTACAGTTCTAGCGATAATAACTGCATTGTATGGGTAATAATGCATGTTATATTGATAATATTGGGAGTAATAAGTATAATTATTATAGTTCTAGCGATAATAATAGTAAAATATGGCTAATAGTGCATGTTATATTGATAATAATAAAAGTAATAAGTATATTTATTACAGTTCTATCGATAATAACTGCATTATATGGGTAATAATGCATGTTACATTGGGAATAATATAAGTAATAAGTATAATTATTACAGTTCTAGCGATAATAACTGCCTTATATGGGTAATAACGCATGTTATGTTGATAATATCGGGAGTAATAAGTATAATTATTATAGTTCTAGCGATAATATTAGTAAAATGTGGCTAATAGTGCATGTTATATTGATAATAATAAAAGTAATAAGTATATTTATTATCTTTCTATCGATAATAACTGCATAATATGGGTAATAATGCATGTTACATTGATAATAATATAAGTAATAAGTATAATTATTATAGTTCTAGCGATAATATTAGTAAAATATGGCTTATAGTGCATGTTATATTGATAACAATAAAAGTAATAAGTATATTTATTACAGTTCTATCGATAATAACTGCATAATATGGGTAATAGTGCATGTTATATTGATGATAATACAAGTAATACGTATATTTATTATAGTTCTAGCGATAATAACTGCATAATATGGGTAATAATGCATGTTATATTGATAATAATATAAGTAATAAGTATAATTATTACAGTTCTAGCGATAATAACTGCCTTATATGGGTAATAATGCATGTTATATTGATAATATCGGGAGTAATAAGTATAATTATTATAGTTCTAGCGATAATATTAGTAAAATGTGGCTAATAGTGCATGTTATATTGATAATAATAAAAGTAATAAGTATATTTATTACCTTTCTATCGATAATAACTGCAAAATATGGGTAATAATGCATGTTATATTGATAATAATATAAGTAATAAGTATAATTATTATCGTTCTAGCGATAATAATAGTAAAATATGGCTAATAGTGCATGTTATATTAATAATAATAAAAGTAATAAGTATATTTATTATAGTTCTATCGATAATAACTGCATAATATGGGTAATAATGCATGTTATATTGATAATATCGGGCGTAGTAAGCATAATTATTATAGTTCTAGCGATTGTAACTGCATAATATGGGTAATAATGCATGTTATATTGATGATAATGTAAGCAATAAGTATAATTATTATAGTTCTAGCGATAATAATAGTAAAATATGGCTAATAGTGCATGTTATATTGATAATAATAAAAGTAATAAGTATATTTATTATAGTTCTATCGATAATAACTGCATAATATGGGTAATAATGCATGTTATATTGATAATAATAATAGTAATAAGTATATTTATTACAGTTCTATCGATAATAACTGCATAATATGGGTAATAATGCTTGTTATATTGATGATAATACAAGTAATACGTATATTTATTATAGTTCTAGCGATAATAATTGCATAATATGGGTAATAGTGCATGTTATATTGATGATAATACAAGTAATACGTATATTTATTATAGTTCTAGCGATAATAACTGCATAATATGGGTAATAATGCATGTTATATTGATGATCATAAAAGTAGTAAGTACATTTATTACAGTTCTAGCGATAATAACTGCATTATATGCGTAATAATGCATGTTATATTGATAATATCGGGAGTAATAAGTATAATTATTATAGTGCTAGCGATAATAATAGTAAAATATGGCTAATAGTGCATGTTATATTGATAATAATAAAAGTAATAAGTATATTTATTACAGTTCTATCGATAATAACTGCATAATGTGGGTAATAATGCATGTTATATTGAAAATATCGGGAGTAGTAAGCATAATTATTATAGTTCTAGCGATAATAATAGTAAGATATAGCTAATAGTGCATGTTATATTGATAATAATAATAGTAATAAGTATATTTATTATAGTTCTATTAACAATAACTGCATAATATGCGTAATAATGCATGTTATATTGAGAATAATATAAGTAATAGGTATAATTATTACAGTTCTAGCGATAATAACTGCATTATATGGGTAATGATGCACATTATATTGCTAATAATACAAGTAATAAGTATAATTATTACAGTTCTAACGATAATAACTGCATTATATGGGTAATAATGCATGTTATATTGATAATATTGGGAGTAATAAGAATAATTATTATAGTTCTAGCAATAATAATAGTAAAATATGGCTAATAGTGCATGTAATATTGATAATAATAAAAGTAATAAGTATATTTATTACAGTTCTATCCATAATAACTGCATAATGTGGGTAACAATGCATGTAATATTGATGATCATAAAAGTAGTAAGTATATTTATTACAGTTCTATCGATAATAACTGCATAATATGGGTAATAATGCATGTTATATTGATGATAATAGAAGTAATAAGTATATTTATTATAGTTCTATCGATAATAACTGCATAATATGGGTAATAGTGCATGTTATATTGATGATAATACAAGTAATACGTATATTTATTATAGTTCTAGCGATAATAACTGCATAATATGGGTAATAATGCATGTTATAGTGATGATAATACAAGTAATACGTATATTTATTATAGTTCTAGCGATAATAACTGCATAATATGGGTAATAATGCATGTTATATTGATAATAATATAAGTAATAAGTATAATTATTATAGTTCTGGCGATAATGATAGTAAAATATGGCTAATTGTGCATGTTATATTGATAATAATAAAAGTAATAAGTATATTTATTATAGTTCTATCGATAATAACTGCATAATATGGGTAATAATGCATGTTATATTGATGATCATAAAAGTAGTAAGTATATTTATTATAGTTCTAGCGATAATATTAGTAAAATATGGCTAATAGTGCATGTTATATTGATAACAATAAAAGTAATAAGTATAATTATTCCAGTTCTAGCGATAATAACTGCATAATATGGGTAATAATGCACGTTATATTGCTAATAATATAAGTAATAAGTATAATTATTACAGTTCTAGCGATAATAACTGCCTTATATGGGTAATAATGCATGTTATATTGATAATATCGGGAGTAATAAGTATAATTATTATAGTTCTAGCGATAATATTAGTAAAATGTGGCTAATAGTGCATGTTATATTGATAATAATAAAAGTAATAAGTATATTTATTATCTTTCTATCGATAATAACTGCATAATATGGGTAATAATGCATGTTATATTGATAATAATATAAGTAATAAGTATAATTATTATAGTTCTAGCGATAATATTAGTAAAATATGGCTAACAGTGCATGTTATAGTGATAACAATAAAAGTAATAAGTATAATTATTACAGTTCTAGCGATAATAACTGCATTATATGGGTAATAATGCATGTTACATTGAGAATAATATAAGTAATAAGTATAATTATTCCAGTTCTAGCGATAATAACTGCATAATATGGGTAATAATGCACGTTATATTGCTAATAATATAAGTAATAAGTATAATTATTACAGTTCTAGCGATAATAACTGCCTTATATGGGTAATAATGCATGTTATATTGATAATATCGGGAGTAATAAGTATAATTATTATAGTTCTAGCGATAATATTAGTAAAATGTGGCTAATAGTGCATGTTATATTGATAATAATAAAAGTAATAAGTATATTTATTATCTTTCTATCGATAATAACTGCATAATATGGGTAATAATGCATGTTATATTGATAATAATATAAGTAATAAGTATAATTATTATAGTGCTAGCGATAATAATAGTAAAATATGGCTAATAGTGCATGTTATATTGATAATAATAAAAGTAATAAGTATATTTATTACAGTTCTAACGATAATAACTGCATTATATGGGTAATAATGCATGTTATATTGATAATATTGGGAGTAATAAGTATAATTATTATAGTTCTAGCAATAATAATAGTAAAATATGGCTAATAGTGCAAGTAATATTGATAATAATAAAAGTAATAAGTATATTTATTACAGTTCTATCCATAATAACTGCATAATGTGGGTAACAATGCATGTAATATTGATGATCATAAAAGTAGTAAGTATATTTATTACAGTTCTATCGATAATAACTGCATAATATGGGTAATAATGCATGTTATATTGATGATAATAGAAGTAATAAGTATATTTATTATAGTTCTATCGATAATAACTGCATAATATGGGTAATAGTGCATGTTATATTGATGATAATACAAGTAATACGTATATTTATTATAGTTCTAGCGATAATAACTGCATAATATGGGTAATAATGCATGTTATAGTGATGATAATACAAGTAATACGTATATTTATTATAGTTCTAGCGATAATAACTGCATAATATGGGTAATAATGCATGTTATAGTGATGATAATACAAGTAATACGTATATTTATTATAGTTCTAGCGATAATAACTGCATAATATGGGTAATAATGCATGTTATATTGATAATAATATAAGTAATAAGTATAATTATTATAGTTCTGGCGATAATGATAGTAAAATATGGCTAATTGTGCATGTTATATTGATAATAATAAAAGTAATAAGTATATTTATTATAGTTCTATCGATAATAACTGCATAATATGGCTAATAGTGCATGTTATATTGATAACAATAAAAGTAATAAGTATAATTATTACAGTTCTAGCGATAATAAGTGCATTATATGGGTAATAATGCATGTTACATTGAGAATAATATAAGTAATAAGTATAATTATTCCAGTTCTAGCGATAATAACTGCATAATATGGGTAATAATGCACGTTATATTGCTAATAATATAAGTAATAAGTATAATTATTACAGTTCTAGCGATAATAACTGCCTTATATGGGTAATAATGCATGTTATATTGATAATATCGGGAGTAATAAGTATAATTATTATAGTTCTAGCGATAATATTAGTAAAATGTGGCTAATAGTGCATGTTATGTTGATAATAATAAAAGTAATAAGCATATTTATTATCTTTCTATCGATAATAACTGCATAATATGGGTAATAATGCATGTTATATTGATAATAATATAAGTAATAAGTATAATTATTATCGTTCTAGCGATAATAATAGTAAAATATGGCTAATAGTGCATGTTATATTGATAATAATAAAAGTAATAAGTATATTTATTATAGTTCTATCGATAATAACTGCATAATATGGGTAATAATGCATGTTATATTGATAATATCCGGCGTAGTAAGCATAATTATTATAGTTCTAGCGATTGTAACTGCATAATATAGGTAATAATGCATGTTATATTGATGATAATGTAAGTAATAAGTATAATTATTACAGTTCTAGCGATAATAATAGCAAAATATGGCTAATAGTGCATGTTATATTGATAATAATAAAAGTAATAAGTATATTTATTATAGTTCTATCGATAATAACTGCATAATATGGGTAATAATGCATGTTATATTGATAATATCGGGCGTAGTAAGCATAATTATTATAGTTCTAGCGATTGTAACTGCATAATATGGGTAATAATGCATGTTATATTGATGATAATGTAAGTAATAAGTATAATTATTATAGTTCTAGCGATAATAATAGTAAAATATGGCTAATAGTGCATGTTATATTGATAATAATAAAAGTAATAAGTATATTTATTATAGTTCTATCGATAATAACTGCATAATATGGGTAATAATGCATGTTATATTGATAATAATAATAGTAATAAGTATATTTATTACAGTTCTATCGATAATAACTGCATAATATGGGTAATAATGCTTGTTATATTGATGATAATACAAGTAATACGTATATTTATTATAGTTCTAGCGATAATAATTGCATAATATGGGTAATAGTGCATGTTATATTGATGATAATACAAGTAATACGTATATTTATTATAGTTCTAGCGATAATAACTGCATAATATGGGTAATAATGCATGTTATATTGATAATAATAATAGTAATAAGTATATTTATTACAGTTCTATCGATAATAACTGCATAATATGGGTAATAATGCTTGTTATATTGATGATAATACAAGTAATACGTATATTTATTATAGTTCTAGCAATAATAATAGTAAAATATGGGTAATAGTGCATGTTATATTGATGATAATAAAAGTAATAAGTATATTTATTACAGTTCTATCCATAATAACTGCATAATGTGGGTAACAATGCATGTAATATTGATGATCATAAAAGTAGTAAGTATATTTATTACAGTTCTATCGATAATAACTGCATTATATGCGTAATAATGCATGTTATATTGATGATAATAGAAGTAATAAGTATATTTATTATAGTTCTATCGATAATAACTGCATAATATGGGTAATAGTGCATGTTATATTAATGATAATACAAGTAATACGTATATTTATTATAGTTCTAGCGATAATAACTGCATAATATGGGTAATAATGCATGTTATAGTGATGATAATACAAGTAATACGTATATTTATTATAGTTCTAGCGATAATAACTGCATAATATGGGTAATAATGCATGTTATAGTGATGATAATACAAGTAATACGTATATTTATTATAGTTCTAGCGATAATAACTGCATAATATGGGTAATAATGCATGTTATATTGATAATAATATAAGTAATAAGTATAATTATTATAGTTCTGGCGATAATGATAGTAAAATATGGCTAATTTTGCATGTTATATTGATAATAATAAAAGTAATAAGTATATTTATTATAGTTCTATCGATAATAACTGCATAATATGGGTAATAATGCATGTTATATTGATGATCATAAAAGTAGTAAGTATATTTATTATAGTTCTAGCGATAATATTAGTAAAATATGGCTAATAGTGCATGTTATATTGATAACAATAAAAGTAATAAGTATAATTATTCCAGTTCTAGCGATAATAACTGCATAATATGGGTAATAATGCACGTTATATTGCTAATAATATAAGTAATAAGTATAATTATTACAGTTCTAGCGATAATAACTGCCTCATATGGGTAATAATGCATGTTATATTGATAATATCGGGAGTAATAAGTATAATTATTATAGTTCTAGCGATAATATTAGTAAAATGTGGCTAATAGTGCATGTTATGTTGATAATAATAAAAGTAATAAGCATATTTATTATCTTTCTATCGATAATAACTGCATAATATGGGTAATAATGCATGTTATATTGATAATAATATAAGTAATAAGTATAATTATTATCGTTCTAGCGATAATAATAGTAAAATATGGCTAATAGTGCATGTTATATTGATAATAATAAAAGTAATAAGTATATTTATTATAGTTCTATCGATAATAACTGCATAATATGGGTAATAATGCATGTTATATTGATAATATCCGGCGTAGTAAGCATAATTATTATAGTTCTAGCGATTGTAACTGCATAATATAGGTAATAATGCATGTTATATTGATGATAATAGAAGTAATAAGTATATTTATTATAGTTCTATCGATAATAACTGCATAATATGGGTAATAGTGCATGTTATATTAATGATAATACAAGTAATACGTATATTTATTATAGTTCTAGCGATAATAACTGCATAATATGGGTAATAATGCATGTTATAGTGATGATAATACAAGTAATACGTATATTTATTATAGTTCTAGCGATAATAACTGCATTATATGCGTAATAATGCATGTTATATTGATAATATCGGGAGTAATAAGTATAATTATTATAGTGCTAGCGATAATAATAGTAAAATATGGCTAATAGTGCATGTTATATTGATAATAATAAAAGTAATAAGTATATTTATTACAGTTCTATCGATAATAACTGCATAATGTGGGTAATAATGCATGTTATATTGAAAATATCGGGAGTAGTAAGCATAATTATTATAGTTCTAGCGATAATAATAGTAAGATATAGCTAATAGTGCATGTTATATTGATAATAATAATAGTAATAAGTATATTTATTATAGTTCTATTAACAATAACTGCATAATATGCGTAATAATGCATGTTATATTGAGAATAATATAAGTAATAGGTATAATTATTACAGTTCTAGCGATAATAACTGCATTATATGGGTAATGATGCACATTATATTGCTAATAATACAAGTAATAAGTATAATTATTACAGTTCTAACGATAATAACTGCATTATATGGGTAATAATGCATGTTATATTGATAATATTGGGAGTAATAAGAATAATTATTATAGTTCTAGCAATAATAATAGTAAAATATGGCTAATAGTGCATGTAATATTGATAATAATAAAAGTAATAAGTATATTTATTACAGTTCTATCCATAATAACTGCATAATGTGGGTAACAATGCATGTAATATTGATGATCATAAAAGTAGTAAGTATATTTATTACAGTTCTATCGATAATAACTGCATAATATGGGTAATAATGCATGTTATATTGATGATAATAGAAGTAATAAGTATATTTATTATAGTTCTATCGATAATAACTGCATAATATGGGTAATAGTGCATGTTATATTGATGATAATACAAGTAATACGTATATTTATTATAGTTCTAGCGATAATAACTGCATAATATGGGTAATAATGCATGTTATAGTGATGATAATACAAGTAATACGTATATTTATTATAGTTCTAGCGATAATAACTGCATAATATGGGTAATAATGCATGTTATATTGATAATAATATAAGTAATAAGTATAATTATTATAGTTCTGGCGATAATGATAGTAAAATATGGCTAATTGTGCATGTTATATTGATAATAATAAAAGTAATAAGTATATTTATTATAGTTCTATCGATAATAACTGCATAATATGGGTAATAATGCATGTTATATTGATGATCATAAAAGTAGTAAGTATATTTATTATAGTTCTAGCGATAATATTAGTAAAATATGGCTAATAGTGCATGTTATATTGATAACAATAAAAGTAATAAGTATAATTATTCCAGTTCTAGCGATAATAACTGCATAATATGGGTAATAATGCACGTTATATTGCTAATAATATAAGTAATAAGTATAATTATTACAGTTCTAGCGATAATAACTGCCTTATATGGGTAATAATGCATGTTATATTGATAATATCGGGAGTAATAAGTATAATTATTATAGTTCTAGCGATAATATTAGTAAAATGTGGCTAATAGTGCATGTTATATTGATAATAATAAAAGTAATAAGTATATTTATTATCTTTCTATCGATAATAACTGCATAATATGGGTAATAATGCATGTTATATTGATAATAATATAAGTAATAAGTATAATTATTATAGTTCTAGCGATAATATTAGTAAAATATGGCTAACAGTGCATGTTATAGTGATAACAATAAAAGTAATAAGTATAATTATTACAGTTCTAGCGATAATAACTGCATTATATGGGTAATAATGCATGTTACATTGAGAATAATATAAGTAATAAGTATAATTATTCCAGTTCTAGCGATAATAACTGCATAATATGGGTAATAATGCACGTTATATTGCTAATAATATAAGTAATAAGTATAATTATTACAGTTCTAGCGATAATAACTGCCTTATATGGGTAATAATGCATGTTATATTGATAATATCGGGAGTAATAAGTATAATTATTATAGTTCTAGCGATAATATTAGTAAAATGTGGCTAATAGTGCATGTTATATTGATAATAATAAAAGTAATAAGTATATTTATTATCTTTCTATCGATAATAACTGCATAATATGGGTAATAATGCATGTTATATTGATAATAATATAAGTAATAAGTATAATTATTATAGTGCTAGCGATAATAATAGTAAAATATGGCTAATAGTGCATGTTATATTGATAATAATAAAAGTAATAAGTATATTTATTACAGTTCTAACGATAATAACTGCATTATATGGGTAATAATGCATGTTATATTGATAATATTGGGAGTAATAAGTATAATTATTATAGTTCTAGCAATAATAATAGTAAAATATGGCTAATAGTGCAAGTAATATTGATAATAATAAAAGTAATAAGTATATTTATTACAGTTCTATCGATAATAACTGCATAATATGGGTAATAATGCATGTTATATTGATAATATCCGGCGTAGTAAGCATAATTATTATAGTTCTAGCGATTGTAACTGCATAATATAGGTAATAATGCATGTTATATTGATGATAATGTAAGTAATAAGTATAATTATTATAGTTCTAGCGATAATAATAGCAAAATATGGCTAATAGTGCATGTTATATTGATAATAATAAAAGTAATAAGTATATTTATTATAGTTCTATCGATAATAACTGCATAATATGGGTAATAATGCATGTTATATTGATAATATCGGGCGTAGTAAGCATAATTATTATAGTTCTAGCGATTGTAACTGCATAATATGGGTAATAATGCATGTTATATTGATGATAATGTAAGTAATAAGTATAATTATTATAGTTCTAGCGATAATAATAGTAAAATATGGCTAATAGTGCATGTTATATTGATAATAATAAAAGTAATAAGTATATTTATTATAGTTCTATCGATAATAACTGCATAATATGGGTAATAATGCATGTTATATTGATAATAATAATAGTAATAAGTATATTTATTACAGTTCTATCGATAATAACTGCATAATATGGGTAATAATGCTTGTTATATTGATGATAATACAAGTAATACGTATATTTATTATAGTTCTAGCGATAATAATTGCATAATATGGGTAATAGTGCATGTTATATTGATGATAATACAAGTAATACGTATATTTATTATAGTTCTAGCGATAATAACTGCATAATATGGGTAATAATGCATGTTATATTGATAATAATAATAGTAATAAGTATATTTATTACAGTTCTATCGATAATAACTGCATAATATGGGTAATAATGCTTGTTATATTGATGATAATACAAGTAATACGTATATTTATTATAGTTCTAGCAATAATAATAGTAAAATATGGGTAATAGTGCATGTTATATTGATGATAATAAAAGTAATAAGTATATTTATTACAGTTCTATCCATAATAACTGCATAATGTGGGTAACAATGCATGTAATATTGATGATCATAAAAGTAGTAAGTATATTTATTACAGTTCTATCGATAATAACTGCATTATATGCGTAATAATGCATGTTATATTGATGATAATAGAAGTAATAAGTATATTTATTATAGTTCTATCGATAATAACTGCATAATATGGGTAATAGTGCATGTTATATTAATGATAATACAAGTAATACGTATATTTATTATAGTTCTAGCGATAATAACTGCATAATATGGGTAATAATGCATGTTATAGTGATGATAATACAAGTAATACGTATATTTATTATAGTTCTAGCGATAATAACTGCATAATATGGGTAATAATGCATGTTATAGTGATGATAATACAAGTAATACGTATATTTATTATAGTTCTAGCGATAATAACTGCATAATATGGGTAATAATGCATGTTATATTGATAATAATATAAGTAATAAGTATAATTATTATAGTTCTGGCGATAATGATAGTAAAATATGGCTAATTTTGCATGTTATATTGATAATAATAAAAGTAATAAGTATATTTATTATAGTTCTATCGATAATAACTGCATAATATGGGTAATAATGCATGTTATATTGATGATCATAAAAGTAGTAAGTATATTTATTATAGTTCTAGCGATAATATTAGTAAAATATGGCTAATAGTGCATGTTATATTGATAACAATAAAAGTAATAAGTATAATTATTCCAGTTCTAGCGATAATAACTGCATAATATGGGTAATAATGCACGTTATATTGCTAATAATATAAGTAATAAGTATAATTATTACAGTTCTAGCGATAATAACTGCCTCATATGGGTAATAATGCATGTTATATTGATAATATCGGGAGTAATAAGTATAATTATTATAGTTCTAGCGATAATATTAGTAAAATGTGGCTAATAGTGCATGTTATGTTGATAATAATAAAAGTAATAAGCATATTTATTATCTTTCTATCGATAATAACTGCATAATATGGGTAATAATGCATGTTATATTGATAATAATATAAGTAATAAGTATAATTATTATCGTTCTAGCGATAATAATAGTAAAATATGGCTAATAGTGCATGTTATATTGATAATAATAAAAGTAATAAGTATATTTATTATAGTTCTATCGATAATAACTGCATAATATGGGTAATAATGCATGTTATATTGATAATATCCGGCGTAGTAAGCATAATTATTATAGTTCTAGCGATTGTAACTGCATAATATAGGTAATAATGCATGTTATATTGATGATAATGTAAGTAATAAGTATAATTATTATAGTTCTAGCGATAATAATAGCAAAATATGGCTAATAGTGCATGTTATATTGATAATAATAAAAGTAATAAGTATATTTATTATAGTTCTATCGATAATAACTGCATAATATGGGTAATAATGCATGTTATATTGATAATATCGGGCGTAGTAAGCATAATTATTATAGTTCTAGCGATTGTAACTGCATAATATGGGTAATAATGCATGTTATATTGATGATAATGTAAGTAATAAGTATAATTATTATAGTTCTAGCGATAATAACTGCATAATATGGGTAATAATGCATGTTATATTGATGATCATAAAAGTAGTAAGTACATTTATTACAGTTCTAGCGATAATAACTGCATTATATGCGTAATAATGCATGTTATATTGATAATATCGGGAGTAATAAGTATAATTATTATAGTGCTAGCGATAATAATAGTAAAATATGGCTAATAGTGCATGTTATATTGATAATAATAAAAGTAATAAGTATATTTATTACAGTTCTATCGATAATAACTGCATAATGTGGGTAATAATGCATGTTATATTGAAAATATCGGGAGTAGTAAGCATAATTATTATAGTTCTAGCGATAATAATAGTAAGATATAGCTAATAGTGCATGTTATATTGATAATAATAATAGTAATAAGTATATTTATTATAGTTCTATTAACAATAACTGCATAATATGGGTAATAATGCATGTTATATTGAGAATAATATAAGTAATAGGTATAATTATTACAGTTCTAGCGATAATAACTGCATTATATGGGTAATGATGCACATTATATTGCTAATAATACAAGTAATAAGTATAATTATTACAGTTCTAACGATAATAACTGCATTATATGGGTAATAATGCATGTTATATTGATAATATTGGGAGTAATAAGTATAATTATTATAGTTCTAGCAATAATAATAGTAAAATATGGCTAATAGTGCATGTAATATTGATAATAATAAAAGTAATAAGTATATTTATTACAGTTCTATCCATAATAACTGCATAATGTGGGTAACAATGCATGTAATATTGATGATCATAAAAGTAGTAAGTATATTTATTACAGTTCTATCGATAATAACTGCATAATATGGGTAATAATGCATGTTATATTGATGATAATAGAAGTAATAAGTATATTTATTATAGTTCTATCGATAATAACTGCATAATATGGGTAATAGTGCATGTTATATTGATGATAATACAAGTAATACGTATATTTATTATAGTTCTAGCGATAATAACTGCATAATATGGGTAATAATGCATGTTATAGTGATGATAATACAAGTAATACGTATATTTATTATAGTTCTAGCGATAATAACTGCATAATATGGGTAATAATGCATGTTATATTGATAATAATATAAGTAATAAGTATAATTATTATAGTTCTGGCGATAATGATAGTAAAATATGGCTAATTGTGCATGTTATATTGATAATAATAAAAGTAATGAGTATATTTATTATAGTTCTATCGATAATAACTGCATAATATGGGTAATAATGCATGTTATACTGATGATCATAAAAGTAGTAAGTATATTTATTATAGTTCTAGCGATAATATTAGTAAAATATGGCTAATAGTGCATGTTATATTGATAACAATAAAAGTAATAAGTATAATTATTCCAGTTCTAGCGATAATAACTGCATAATATGGGTAATAATGCACGTTATATTGCTAATAATATTAGTAATAAGTATAATTATTACAGTTCTAGCGATAATAACTGCCTTATATGGGTAATAATGCATGTTATATTGATAATATCGGGAGTAATAAGTATAATTATTATAGTTCTAGCGATAATATTAGTAAAATGTGGCTAATAGTGCATGTTATATTGATAATAATAAAAGTAATAAATATATTTATTATCTTTCTATCGATAATAACTGCATAATATGGGTAATAATGCATGTTATATTGATAATAATATAAGTAATAAGTATAATTATTATAGTTCTAGCGATAATATTAGTAAAATGTGGCTAATAGTGCATGTTATAGTGATAACAATAAAAGTAATAAGTATAATTATTACAGTTCTAGCGATAATAACTGCATTATATGGGTAATAATGCATGTTACATTGAGAATAATATAAGTAATAAGTATAATTATTCCAGCTCTAGCGATAATAACTGCATAATATGGGTAATAATGCACGTTATATTGCTAATAATATAACTAATAAGTATAATTATTACAGTTCTAGCGATAATAACTGCCTTATATGGGTAATAATGCATGTTATATTGATAATATCGGGAGTAATAAGTATAATTATTATAGTTCTAGCGATAATATTAGTAAAATGTGGCTAATAGTGCATGTTATATTGATAATAATAAAAGTAATAAGTATATTTATTATCTTTCTATCGATAATAACTGCATAATATGGGTAATAATGCATGTTATATTGATAATAATATAAGTAATAAGTATAATTATTATAGTGCTAGCGATAATAATAGTAAAATATGGCTAATAGTGCATGTTATATTGATAATAATAAAAGTAATAAGTATATTTATTACAGTTCTAACGATAATAACTGCATTATATGGGTAATAATGCATGTTATATTGATAATATTGGGAGTAATAAGTATAATTATTATAGTTCTAGCAATAATAATAGTAAAATATGGCTAATAGTGCATGTAATATTGATAATAATAAAAGTAATAAGTATATTTATTACAGTTCTATCCATAATAACTGCATAATGTGGGTAACAATGCATGTAATATTGATGATCATAAAAGTAGTAAGTATATTTATTACAGTTCTATCGATAATAACTGCATAATATGGGTAATAATGCATGTTATATTGATGATAATAGAAGTAATAAGTATATTTATTATAGTTCTATCGATAATAACTGCATAATATGGGTAATAGTGCATGTTATATTGATGATAATACAAGTAATACGTATATTTATTATAGTTCTAGCGATAATAACTGCATAATATGGGTAATAATGCATGTTATATTGATAATAATATAAGTAATAAGTATAATTATTATAGTTCTGGCGATAATGATAGTAAAATATGGCTAATTGTGCATGTTATATTGATAATAATAAAAGTAATAAGTATATTTATTATAGTTCTATCGATAATAACTGCATAATATGGGTAATAATGCATGTTATATTGATGATCATAAAAGTAGTAAGTATATTTATTACAGTTCTATCGATAATAACTGCATAATATGGGTAATAATGCATGTTATATTGATGATAATAGAAGTAATAAGTATATTTATTATAGTTCTATCGATAATAACTGCATAATATGGGTAATAGTGCATGTTATATTGATGATAATACAAGTAATACGTATATTTATTATAGTTCTAGCGATAATAACTGCATAATATGGGTAATAATGCATGTTATAGTGATGATAATACAAGTAATACGTATATTTATTATAGTTCTAGCGATAATAACTGCATAATATGGGTAATAATGCATGTTATATTGATAATAATATAAGTAATAAGTATAATTATTATAGTTCTAGCGATAATATTAGTAAAATGTGGCTAATAGTGCATGTTATAGTGATAACAATAAAAGTAATAAGTATAATTATTACAGTTCTAGCGATAATAACTGCATTATATGGGTAATAATGCATGTTACATTGAGAATAATATAAGTAATAAGTATAATTATTCCAGTTCTAGCGATAATAACTGCATAATATGGGTAATAATGCACGTTATATTGCTAATAATATAACTAATAAGTATAATTATTACAGTTCTAGCGATAATAACTGCCTTATATGGGTAATAATGCATGTTATATTGATAATATCGGGAGTAATAAGTATAATTATTATAGTTCTAGCGATAATATTAGTAAAATGTGGCTAATAGTGCATGTTATATTGATAATAATAAAAGTAATAAGTATATTTATTATCTTTCTATCGATAATAACTGCATAATATGGGTAATAATGCATGTTATATTGATAATAATATAAGTAATAAGTATAATTATTATAGTGCTAGCGATAATAATAGTAAAATATGGCTAATAGTGCATGTTATATTGATAATAATAAAAGTAATAAGTATATTTATTACAGTTCTAACGATAATAACTGCATTATATGGGTAATAATGCATGTTATATTGATAATATTGGGAGTAATAAGTATAATTATTATAGTTCTAGCAATAATAATAGTAAAATATGGCTAATAGTGCATGTAATATTGATAATAATAAAAGTAATAAGTATATTTATTACAGTTCTATCCATAATAACTGCATAATGTGGGTAACAATGCATGTAATATTGATGATCATAAAAGTAGTAAGTATATTTATTACAGTTCTATCGATAATAACTGCATAATATGGGTAATAATGCATGTTATATTGATGATAATAGAAGTAATAAGTATATTTATTATAGTTCTATCGATAATAACTGCATAATATGGGTAATAGTGCATGTTATATTGATGATAATACAAGTAATACGTATATTTATTATAGTTCTAGCGATAATAACTGCATAATATGGGTAATAATGCATGTTATATTGATAATAATATAAGTAATAAGTATAATTATTATAGTTCTGGCGATAATGATAGTAAAATATGGCTAATTGTGCATGTTATATTGATAATAATAAAAGTAATAAGTATATTTATTATAGTTCTATCGATAATAACTGCATAATATGGGTAATAATGCATGTTATATTGATGATCATAAAAGTAGTAAGTATATTTATTATAGTTCTAGCGATAATATTAGTAAAATATGGCTAATAGTGCATGTTATATTGATAACAATAAAAGTAATAAGTATAATTATTCCAGTTCTAGCGATAATAACTGCATAATATGGGTAATAATGCACGTTATATTGCTAATAATATAAGTAATAAGTATAATTATTACAGTTCTAGCGATAATAACTGCCTTATATGGGTAATAATGCATGTTATATTGATAATATCGGGAGTAATAAGTATAATTATTATAGTTCTAGCGATAATATTAGTAAAATGTGGCTAATAGTGCATGTTATGTTGATAATAATAAAAGTAATAAGCATATTTATTATCTTTCTATCGATAATAACTGCATAATATGGGTAATAATGCATGTTATATTGATAATAATATAAGTAATAAGTATAATTATTATCGTTCTAGCGATAATAATAGTAAAATATGGCTAATAGTGCATGTTATATTGATAATAATAAAAGTAATAAGTATATTTATTATAGTTCTATCGATAATAACTGCATAATATGGGTAATAATGCATGTTATATTGATAATATCCGGCGTAGTAAGCATAATTATTATAGTTCTAGCGATTGTAACTGCATAATATAGGTAATAATGCATGTTATATTGATGATAATGTAAGTAATAAGTATAATTATTATAGTTCTAGCGATAATAATAGCAAAATATGGCTAATAGTGCATGTTATATTGATAATAATAAAAGTAATAAGTATATTTATTATAGTTCTATCGATAATAACTGCATAATATGGGTAATAATGCATGTTATATTGATAATAATAATAGTAATAAGTATATTTATTATAGTTCTAGCGATAATATTAGTAAAATATGGCTAATAGTGCATGTTATATTGATAACAATAAAAGTAATAAGTATAATTATTACAGTTCTAGCGATAATAAGTGCATTATATGGGTAATAATGCATGTTACATTGAGAATAATATAAGTAATAAGTATAATTATTACAGTTCTAGCGATAATAACTGCATAATATGGGTAATAATGCACATTATATTGCTAACAATACAAGTAATAAGTATAATTATTACAGTTCTAACGATAATAACTGCATTATATGGGTAATAATGCATGTTATATTGATAATATTGGGAGTAATAAGTATAATTATTATAGTTCTAGCAATAATAATAGTAAAATATGGCTAATAGTGCATGTAATATTGATAATAATAAAAGTAATAAGTATATTTATTACAGTTCTATCCATAATAACTGCATAATGTGGGTAACAATGCATGTAATATTGATGATCATAAAAGTAGTAAGTATATTTATTACAGTTCTATCGATAATAACTGCATAATATGGGTAATAATGCATGTTATATTGATGATAATAGAAGTAATAAGTATATTTATTATAGTTCTATCGATAATAACTGCATAATATGGGTAATAGTGCATGTTATATTGATGATAATACAAGTAATACGTATATTTATTATAGTTCTAGCGATAATAACTGCATAATATGGGTAATAATGCATGTTATAGTGATGATAATACAAGTAATACGTATATTTATTATAGTTCTAGCGATAATAACTGCATAATATGGGTAATAATGCATGTTATATTGATAATAATATAAGTAATAAGTATAATTATTATAGTTCTGGCGATAATGATAGTAAAATATGGCTAATTGTGCATGTTATATTGATAATAATAAAAGTAATGAGTATATTTATTATAGTTCTATCGATAATAACTGCATAATATGGGTAATAATGCATGTTATACTGATGATCATAAAAGTAGTAAGTATATTTATTATAGTTCTAGCGATAATATTAGTAAAATATGGCTAATAGTGCATGTTATATTGATAACAATAAAAGTAATAAGTATAATTATTCCAGTTCTAGCGATAATAACTGCATAATATGGGTAATAATGCACGTTATATTGCTAATAATATTAGTAATAAGTATAATTATTACAGTTCTAGCGATAATAACTGCCTTATATGGGTAATAATGCATGTTATATTGATAATATCGGGAGTAATAAGTATAATTATTATAGTTCTAGCGATAATATTAGTAAAATGTGGCTAATAGTGCATGTTATATTGATAATAATAAAAGTAATAAATATATTTATTATCTTTCTATCGATAATAACTGCATAATATGGGTAATAATGCATGTTATATTGATAATAATATAAGTAATAAGTATAATTATTATAGTTCTAGCGATAATATTAGTAAAATGTGGCTAATAGTGCATGTTATAGTGATAACAATAAAAGTAATAAGTATAATTATTACAGTTCTAGCGATAATAACTGCATTATATGGGTAATAATGCATGTTACATTGAGAATAATATAAGTAATAAGTATAATTATTCCAGCTCTAGCGATAATAACTGCATAATATGGGTAATAATGCACGTTATATTGCTAATAATATAACTAATAAGTATAATTATTACAGTTCTAGCGATAATAACTGCCTTATATGGGTAATAATGCATGTTATATTGATAATATCGGGAGTAATAAGTATAATTATTATAGTTCTAGCGATAATATTAGTAAAATGTGGCTAATAGTGCATGTTATATTGATAATAATAAAAGTAATAAGTATATTTATTATCTTTCTATCGATAATAACTGCATAATATGGGTAATAATGCATGTTATATTGATAATAATATAAGTAATAAGTATAATTATTATAGTGCTAGCGATAATAATAGTAAAATATGGCTAATAGTGCATGTTATATTGATAATAATAAAAGTAATAAGTATATTTATTACAGTTCTAACGATAATAACTGCATTATATGGGTAATAATGCATGTTATATTGATAATATTGGGAGTAATAAGTATAATTATTATAGTTCTAGCAATAATAATAGTAAAATATGGCTAATAGTGCATGTAATATTGATAATAATAAAAGTAATAAGTATATTTATTACAGTTCTATCCATAATAACTGCATAATGTGGGTAACAATGCATGTAATATTGATGATCATAAAAGTAGTAAGTATATTTATTACAGTTCTATCGATAATAACTGCATAATATGGGTAATAATGCATGTTATATTGATGATAATAGAAGTAATAAGTATATTTATTATAGTTCTATCGATAATAACTGCATAATATGGGTAATAGTGCATGTTATATTGATGATAATACAAGTAATACGTATATTTATTATAGTTCTAGCGATAATAACTGCATAATATGGGTAATAATGCATGTTATATTGATAATAATATAAGTAATAAGTATAATTATTATAGTTCTGGCGATAATGATAGTAAAATATGGCTAATTGTGCATGTTATATTGATAATAATAAAAGTAATAAGTATATTTATTATAGTTCTATCGATAATAACTGCATAATATGGGTAATAATGCATGTTATATTGATGATCATAAAAGTAGTAAGTATATTTATTACAGTTCTATCGATAATAACTGCATAATATGGGTAATAATGCATGTTATATTGATGATAATAGAAGTAATAAGTATATTTATTATAGTTCTATCGATAATAACTGCATAATATGGGTAATAGTGCATGTTATATTGATGATAATACAAGTAATACGTATATTTATTATAGTTCTAGCGATAATAACTGCATAATATGGGTAATAATGCATGTTATAGTGATGATAATACAAGTAATACGTATATTTATTATAGTTCTAGCGATAATAACTGCATAATATGGGTAATAATGCATGTTATATTGATAATAATATAAGTAATAAGTATAATTATTATAGTTCTAGCGATAATATTAGTAAAATGTGGCTAATAGTGCATGTTATAGTGATAACAATAAAAGTAATAAGTATAATTATTACAGTTCTAGCGATAATAACTGCATTATATGGGTAATAATGCATGTTACATTGAGAATAATATAAGTAATAAGTATAATTATTCCAGTTCTAGCGATAATAACTGCATAATATGGGTAATAATGCACGTTATATTGCTAATAATATAACTAATAAGTATAATTATTACAGTTCTAGCGATAATAACTGCCTTATATGGGTAATAATGCATGTTATATTGATAATATCGGGAGTAATAAGTATAATTATTATAGTTCTAGCGATAATATTAGTAAAATGTGGCTAATAGTGCATGTTATATTGATAATAATAAAAGTAATAAGTATATTTATTATCTTTCTATCGATAATAACTGCATAATATGGGTAATAATGCATGTTATATTGATAATAATATAAGTAATAAGTATAATTATTATAGTGCTAGCGATAATAATAGTAAAATATGGCTAATAGTGCATGTTATATTGATAATAATAAAAGTAATAAGTATATTTATTACAGTTCTAACGATAATAACTGCATTATATGGGTAATAATGCATGTTATATTGATAATATTGGGAGTAATAAGTATAATTATTATAGTTCTAGCAATAATAATAGTAAAATATGGCTAATAGTGCATGTAATATTGATAATAATAAAAGTAATAAGTATATTTATTACAGTTCTATCCATAATAACTGCATAATGTGGGTAACAATGCATGTAATATTGATGATCATAAAAGTAGTAAGTATATTTATTACAGTTCTATCGATAATAACTGCATAATATGGGTAATAATGCATGTTATATTGATGATAATAGAAGTAATAAGTATATTTATTATAGTTCTATCGATAATAACTGCATAATATGGGTAATAGTGCATGTTATATTGATGATAATACAAGTAATACGTATATTTATTATAGTTCTAGCGATAATAACTGCATAATATGGGTAATAATGCATGTTATATTGATAATAATATAAGTAATAAGTATAATTATTATAGTTCTGGCGATAATGATAGTAAAATATGGCTAATTGTGCATGTTATATTGATAATAATAAAAGTAATAAGTATATTTATTATAGTTCTATCGATAATAACTGCATAATATGGGTAATAATGCATGTTATATTGATGATCATAAAAGTAGTAAGTATATTTATTATAGTTCTAGCGATAATATTAGTAAAATATGGCTAATAGTGCATGTTATATTGATAACAATAAAAGTAATAAGTATAATTATTCCAGTTCTAGCGATAATAACTGCATAATATGGGTAATAATGCACGTTATATTGCTAATAATATAAGTAATAAGTATAATTATTACAGTTCTAGCGATAATAACTGCCTTATATGGGTAATAATGCATGTTATATTGATAATATCGGGAGTAATAAGTATAATTATTATAGTTCTAGCGATAATATTAGTAAAATGTGGCTAATAGTGCATGTTATGTTGATAATAATAAAAGTAATAAGCATATTTATTATCTTTCTATCGATAATAACTGCATAATATGGGTAATAATGCATGTTATATTGATAATAATATAAGTAATAAGTATAATTATTATCGTTCTAGCGATAATAATAGTAAAATATGGCTAATAGTGCATGTTATATTGATAATAATAAAAGTAATAAGTATATTTATTATAGTTCTATCGATAATAACTGCATAATATGGGTAATAATGCATGTTATATTGATAATATCCGGCGTAGTAAGCATAATTATTATAGTTCTAGCGATTGTAACTGCATAATATAGGTAATAATGCATGTTATATTGATGATAATGTAAGTAATAAGTATAATTATTATAGTTCTAGCGATAATAATAGCAAAATATGGCTAATAGTGCATGTTATATTGATAATAATAAAAGTAATAAGTATATTTATTATAGTTCTATCGATAATAACTGCATAATATGGGTAATAATGCATGTTATATTGATAATAATAATAGTAATAAGTATATTTATTATAGTTCTAGCGATAATATTAGTAAAATATGGCTAATAGTGCATGTTATATTGATAACAATAAAAGTAATAAGTATAATTATTACAGTTCTAGCGATAATAAGTGCATTATATGGGTAATAATGCATGTTACATTTAGAATAATATAAGTAATAAGTATAATTATTACAGTTCTAGCGATAATAACTGCATAATATGGGTAATAATGCACGTTATAATGCTAATAATATAAGTAATAAGTATAATTATTACAGTTCTAGCGATAATAATTGCCTTATATGGGTAATAATGCATGTTATATTGATAATATCGGGAGTAATAAGTATAATTATTATAGTTCTAGCGATAATATTATTAAAATGTGGCTAATAGTGCATGTTATATTGATAATAATAAAAGTAATAAGTATATTTATTATCTTTCTATCGATAATAACTGCATAATATGGGTAATAATGCATGTTATATTGATAATAATATAAGTAATAAGTATAATTATTATAGTTCTAGCGATAATATTAGTAAAATATGGCTAATAGTGCATGTTATAGTGATAACAATAAAAGTAATAAGTATAATTATTACAGTTCTAGCGATAATAACTGCCTTATATGGGTAATAATGCATGTTATATTGATAATATCGGAAGTAATAAGTATAATTATTATAGTTCTAGCGATAATATTAGTAAAATGTGGCTAATAGTGCATGTTATATTGATAATAATAAAAGTAATAAGTATATTTATTATCTTTCTATCGATAATAACTGCATAATATGGGTAATAATGCATGTTATATTGATAATAATATAAGTAATAAGTATAATTATTATAGTGCTAGCGATAATAATAGTAAAATATGGCTAATAGTGCATGTTATATTGATAATAATAAAAGTAATAAGTATATTTATTACAGTTCTATCGATAATAACTGCATAATGTGGGTAATAATGCATGTAATATTGATGATCATAAAAGTAGTAAGTATATTTATTACAGTTCTATCGATAATATTAGTAAAATATGGCTAATAGTGCATGTTATATTGATAACAATAAAAGTAATAAGTATAATTATTCCAGTTCTAGCGATAATAACTGCATAATATGGGTAATAATGCACGTTATATTGCTAATAATATAAGTAATAAGTATAATTATTACAGTTCTAGCGATAATAACTGCCTTATATGGGTAATAATGCATGTTATATTGATAATATCGGGAGTAATAAGTATAATTATTATAGTTCTAGCGATAATATTAGTAAAATGTGGCTAATAGTGCATGTTATGTTGATAATAATAAAAGTAATAAGCATATTTATTATCTTTCTATCGATAATAACTGCATAATATGGGTAATAATGCATGTTATATTGATAATAATATAAGTAATAAGTATAATTATTATCGTTCTAGCGATAATAATAGTAAAATATGGCTAATAGTGCATGTTATATTGATAATAATAAAAGTAATAAGTATATTTATTATAGTTCTATCGATAATAACTGCATAATATGGGTAATAATGCATGTTATATTGATAATATCCGGCGTAGTAAGCATAATTATTATAGTTCTAGCGATTGTAACTGCATAATATAGGTAATAATGCATGTTATATTGATGATAATGTAAGTAATAAGTATAATTATTATAGTTCTAGCGATAATAATAGCAAAATATGGCTAATAGTGCATGTTATATTGATAATAATAAAAGTAATAAGTATATTTATTATAGTTCTATCGATAATAACTGCATAATATGGGTAATAATGCATGTTATATTGATAATAATAATAGTAATAAGTATATTTATTATAGTTCTAGCGATAATATTAGTAAAATATGGCTAATAGTGCATGTTATATTGATAACAATAAAAGTAATAAGTATAATTATTACAGTTCTAGCGATAATAAGTGCATTATATGGGTAATAATGCATGTTACATTGAGAATAATATAAGTAATAAGTATAATTATTACAGTTCTAGCGATAATAACTGCATAATATGGGTAATAATGCACGTTATAATGCTAATAATATAAGTAATAAGTATAATTATTACAGTTCTAGCGATAATAACTGCCTTATATGGGTAATAATGCATGTTATATTGATAATATCGGGAGTAATAAGTATAATTATTATAGTTCTAGCGATAATATTATTAAAATGTGGCTAATAGTGCATGTTATATTGATAATAATAAAAGTAATAAGTATATTTATTATCTTTCTATCGATAATAACTGCATAATATGGGTAATAATGCATGTTATATTGATAATAATATAAGTAATAAGTATAATTATTATAGTGCTAGCGATAATAATAGTAAAATATGGCTAATAGTGCATGTTATATTGATAATAATAAAAGTAATAAGTATATTTATTACAGTTCTAACGATAATAACTGCATTATATGGGTAATAATGCATGTTATATTGATAATATTGGGAGTAATAAGTATAATTATTATAGTTCTAGCAATAATAATAGTAAAATATGGCTAATAGTGCATGTAATATTGATAATAATAAAAGTAATAAGTATATTTATTACAGTTCTATCCATAATAACTGCATAATGTGGGTAACAATGCATGTAATATTGATGATCATAAAAGTAGTAAGTATATTTATTACAGTTCTATCGATAATAACTGCATAATATGGGTAATAATGCATGTTATATTGATGATAATAGAAGTAATAAGTATATTTATTATAGTTCTATCGATAATAACTGCATAATATGGGTAATAGTGCATGTTATATTGATGATAATACAAGTAATACGTATATTTATTATAGTTCTAGCGATAATAACTGCATAATATGGGTAATAATGCATGTTATATTGATAATATCGGGCGTAGTAAGCATAATTATTATAGTTCTAGCGATTGTAACTGCATAATATGGGTAATAATGCATGTTATATTGATGATAATGTAAGTAATAAGTATAATTATTATAGTTCTAGCGATAATAATAGTAAAATATGGCTAATAGTGCATGTTATATTGATAATAATAAAAGTAATAAGTATATTTATTATAGTTCTATCGATAATAACTGCATAATATGGGTAATAATGCATGTTATATTGATAATAATAATAGTAATAAGTATATTTATTACAGTTCTATCGATAATAACTGCATAATATGGGTAATAATGCTTGTTATATTGATGATAATACAAGTAATACGTATATTTATTATAGTTCTAGCGATAATAATTGCATAATATGGGTAATAGTGCATGTTATATTGATGATAATACAAGTAATACGTATATTTATTATAGTTCTAGCGATAATAACTGCATAATATGGGTAATAATGCATGTTATATTGATGATCATAAAAGTAGTAAGTACATTTATTACAGTTCTAGCGATAATAACTGCATTATATGCGTAATAATGCATGTTATATTGATAATATCGGGAGTAATAAGTATAATTATTATAGTGCTAGCGATAATAATAGTAAAATATGGCTAATAGTGCATGTTATATTGATAATAATAAAAGTAATAAGTATATTTATTACAGTTCTATCGATAATAACTGCATAATGTGGGTAATAATGCATGTTATATTGAAAATATCGGGAGTAGTAAGCATAATTATTATAGTTCTAGCGATAATAATAGTAAATATAGCTAATAGTGCATGTTATATTGATAATAATAATAGTAATAAGTATATTTATTATAGTTCTATTAACAATAACTGCATAATATGGGTAATAATGCATGTTATATTGAGAATAATATAAGTAATAGGTATAATTATTACAGTTCTAGCGATAATAACTGCATTATATGGGTAATGATGCACATTATATTGCTAATAATACAAGTAATAAGTATAATTATTACAGTTCTAACGATAATAACTGCATTATATGGGTAATAATGCATGTTATATTGATAATATTGGGAGTAATAAGAATAATTATTATAGTTCTAGCAATAATAATAGTAAAATATGGCTAATAGTGCATGTAATATTGATAATAATAAAAGTAATAAGTATATTTATTACAGTTCTATCCATAATAACTGCATAATGTGGGTAACAATGCATGTAATATTGATGATCATAAAAGTAGTAAGTATATTTATTACAGTTCTATCGATAATAACTGCATAATATGGGTAATAATGCATGTTATATTGATGATAATAGAAGTAATAAGTATATTTATTATAGTTCTATCGATAATAACTGCATAATATGGGTAATAGTGCATGTTATATTGATGATAATACAAGTAATACGTATATTTATTATAGTTCTAGCGATAATAACTGCATAATATGGGTAATAATGCATGTTATAGTGATGATAATACAAGTAATACGTATATTTATTATAGTTCTAGCGATAATAACTGCATAATATGGGTAATAATGCATGTTATATTGATAATAATATAAGTAATAAGTATAATTATTATAGTTCTGGCGATAATGATAGTAAAATATGGCTAATTGTGCATGTTATATTGATAATAATAAAAGTAATAAGTATATTTATTATAGTTCTATCGATAATAACTGCATAATATGGGTAATAATGCATGTTATATTGATGATCATAAAAGTAGTAAGTATATTTATTATAGTTCTAGCGATAATATTAGTAAAATATGGCTAATAGTGCATGTTATATTGATAACAATAAAAGTAATAAGTATAATTATTCCAGTTCTAGCGATAATAACTGCATAATATGGGTAATAATGCACGTTATATTGCTAATAATATAAGTAATAAGTATAATTATTACAGTTCTAGCGATAATAACTGCCTTATATGGGTAATAATGCATGTTATATTGATAATATCGGGAGTAATAAGTATAATTATTATAGTTCTAGCGATAATATTAGTAAAATGTGGCTAATAGTGCATGTTATATTGATAATAATAAAAGTAATAAGTATATTTATTATCTTTCTATCGATAATAACTGCATAATATGGGTAATAATGCATGTTATATTGATAATAATATAAGTAATAAGTATAATTATTATAGTTCTAGCGATAATATTAGTAAAATATGGCTAATAGTGCATGTTATAGTGATAACAATAAAAGTAATAAGTATAATTATTACAGTTCTAGCGATAACAACTGCATTATATGGGTAATAATGCATGTTACATTGAGAATAATATAAGTAATAAGTATAATTATTCCAGTTCTAGCGATAATAACTGCATAATATGGGTAATAATGCACGTTATATTGCTAATAATATAAGTAATAAGTATAATTATTACAGTTCTAGCGATAATAACTGCCTTATATGGGTAATAATGCATGTTATATTGATAATATCGGGAGTAATAAGTATAATTATTATAGTTCTAGCGTTAATATTAGTAAAATGTGGCTAATAGTGCATGTTATATTGATAATAATAAAAGTAATAAGTATATTTATTATCTTTCTATCGATAATAACTGCATAATATGGGTAATAATGCATGTTATATTGATAATAATATAAGTAATAAGTATAATTATTATAGTGCTAGCGATAATAATAGTAAAATATGGCTAATAGTGCATGTTATATTGATAATAATAAAAGTAATAAGTATATTTATTACAGTTCTAACGATAATAACTGCATTATATGGGTAATAATGCATGTTATATTGATAATATTGGGAGTAATAAGTATAATTATTATAGTTCTAGCAATAATAATAGTAAAATATGGCTAATAGTGCATGTAATATTGATAATAATAAAAGTAATAAGTATATTTATTACAGTTCTATCCATAATAACTGCATAATGTGGGTAACAATGCATGTAATATTGATGATCATAAAAGTAGTAAGTATATTTATTACAGTTCTATCGATAATAACTGCATAATATGGGTAATAATGCATGTTATATTGATGATAATAGAAGTAATAAGTATATTTATTATAGTTCTATCGATAATAACTGCATAATATGGGTAATAGTGCATGTTATATTGATGATAATACAAGTAATACGTATATTTATTATAGTTCTAGCGATAATAACTGCATAATATGGGTAATAATGCATGTTATAGTGATGATAATACAAGTAATACGTATATTTATTATAGTTCTAGCGATAATAACTGCATAATATGGGTAATAATGCATGTTATAGTGATGATAATACAAGTAATACGTATATTTATTATAGTTCTAGCGATAATAACTGCATAATATGGGTAATAATGCATGTTATATTGATAATAATATAAGTAATAAGTATAATTATTATAGTTCTGGCGATAATGATAGTAAAATATGGCTAATTGTGCATGTTATATTGATAATAATAAAAGTAATAAGTATATTTATTATAGTTCTATCGATAATAACTGCATAATATGGGTAATAATGCATGTTATATTGATGATCATAAAAGTAGTAAGTATATTTATTATAGTTCTAGCGATAATATTAGTAAAATATGGCTAATAGTGCATGTTATATTGATAACAATAAAAGTAATAAGTATAATTATTCCAGTTCTAGCGATAATAACTGCATAATATGGGTAATAATGCACGTTATATTGCTAATAATATAAGTAATAAGTATAGTTATTACAGTTCTAGCGATAATAACTGCCTTATATGGGTAATAATGCATGTTATATTGATAATATCGGGAGTAATAAGTATAATTATTATAGTTCTAGCGATAATATTAGTAAAATGTGGCTAATAGTGCATGTTATGTTGATAATAATAAAAGTAATAAGCATATTTATTATCTTTCTATCGATAATAACTGCATAATATGGGTAATAATGCATGTTATATTGATAATAATATAAGTAATAAGTATAATTATTATCGTTCTAGCGATAATAATAGTAAAATATGGCTAATAGTGCATGTTATATTGATAATAATAAAAGTAATAAGTATATTTATTATAGTTCTATCGATAATAACTGCATAATATGGGTAATAATGCATGTTATATTGATAATATCCGGCGTAGTAAGCATAATTATTATAGTTCTAGCGATTGTAACTGCATAATATAGGTAATAATGCATGTTATATTGATGATAATGTAAGTAATAAGTATAATTATTATAGTTCTAGCGATAATAATAGCAAAATATGGCTAATAGTGCATGTTATATTGATAATAATAAAAGTAATAAGTATATTTATTATAGTTCTATCGATAATAACTGCATAATATGGGTAATAATGCATGTTATATTGATAATAATAATAGTAATAAGTATATTTATTATAGTTCTAGCGATAATATTAGTAAAATATGGCTAATAGTGCATGTTATATTGATAACAATAAAAGTAATAAGTATAATTATTACAGTTCTAGCGATAATAAGTGCATTATATGGGTAATAATGCATGTTACATTGAGAATAATATAAGTAATAAGTATAATTATTACAGTTCTAGCGATAATAACTGCATAATATGGGTAATAATGCACGTTATAATGCTAATAATATAAGTAATAAGTATAATTATTACAGTTCTAGCGATAATAACTGCCTTATATGGGTAATAATGCATGTTATATTGATAATATCGGGAGTAATAAGTATAATTATTATAGTTCTAGCGATAATATTATTAAAATGTGGCTAATAGTGCATGTTATATTGATAATAATAAAAGTAATAAGTATATTTATTATCTTTCTATCGATAATAACTGCATAATATGGGTAATAATGCATGTTATATTGATAATAATATAAGTAATAAGTATAATTATTATAGTTCTAGCGATAATATTAGTAAAATATGGCTAATAGTGCATGTTATAGTGATAACAATAAAAGTAATAAGTATAATTATTACAGTTCCAGCGATAATAACTGCCTTATATGGGTAATAATGCATGTTATATTGATAATATCGGAAGTAATAAGTATAATTATTATAGTTCTAGCGATAATATTAGTAAAATGTGGCTAATAGTGCATGTTATATTGATAATAATAAAAGTAATAAGTATATTTATTATCTTTCTATCGATAATAACTGCATAATATGGGTAATAATGCATGTTATATTGATAATAATATAAGTAATAAGTATAATTATTATAGTGCTAGCGATAATAATAGTAAAATATGGCTAATAGTGCATGTTATATTGATAATAATAAAAGTAATAAGTATATTTATTACAGTTCTATCGATAATAACTGCATAATGTGGGTAATAATGCATGTAATATTGATGATCATAAAAGTAGTAAGTATATTTATTACAGTTCTATCGATAATAACTGCATAATATGGGTAATAATGCATGTTATATTGATGATAATATAAGTAATAAGTATAATTATTACAGTTCTAACGATAATAACTGCATTATATGGGTAATAATGCATGTTATATTGATAATATTGGGAGTAATAAGTATAACTATTATAGTTCTAGCAATAATAATAGTAAAATATGGCTAATAGTGCATGTAATATTGATAATAATAAAAGTAATAAGTATATTTATTATAGTTCTAACGATAATAACTGCATAATAAGGGTAATAATGCATGTTATATTGATGATAATGAAAGTAGTAGGTATATTTATTATAGCTCTAGCGATTATAATTGCATAATATCGGTAATAATGCATGTTATATTCAGAATAATATAAGTAATAAGTATAATTATTACAGTTCTAGCGATAATAAGTGCATTATATGGGTAATAATGCATGTTACATTGATAATATTGGGAGTAATAAGTAAAATTATTATAGTTCTAGCGATAATAATAGTAAAATATGGCTAATAGTGCATGTTATATTGATAATAATAGAAGTAATAAGTATATTTATTACAGTTCTACCGATAATAACTGCATAATATGGGTAATAATGCATGTTATATTGATGATAATGTAAGTAATAAGTATAATTATTATAGTTCTAGCGATAATAATAGTAAAATATGGCTAATAGTGCATGTTATATTGATAATAATAAAAGTAATAAGTATATTTATTATAGTTCTATCGATAATAACTGCATAATATGGGTAATAATGCATGTTATATTGATAATAATAATAGTAATAAGTATATTTATTACAGTTCTATCGATAATAACTGCATAATATGGGTAATAATGCTTGTTATATTGATGATAATACAAGTAATACGTATATTTATTATAGTTCTAGCGATAATAACTGCATAATATGGGTAATAATGCATGTTATATTGATAATAATATAAGTAATAAGTATAATTCTTATAGTTCTAGCGATAATATTAGTAAAATATGGCTAATAGTGCATGTTATATTGATAATAATAAAAGTAATAAGTATATTTATTACAGTTCTATCGATAATAACTGCATAATGTGGGTAATAATGCATGTAATGTTGATAATAATATAAGTAATAAGTATAATTATTATAGTTCTAGCGATAATATTAGTAAAATGTGGCTAATAGTGCATGTTATATTGATAATAATAAAAGTAATAAGTATATTTATTATCTTTCTATCGATAATAACTGCATAATATGGGTAATAATGCATGTTATATTGATAATAATATAAGTAATAAGTATAATTATTATCGTTCTAGCGATAATAATAGTAAAATATGGCTAATAGTGCATGTTATATTGATAATAATAAAAGTAATAAGTATATTTATTATAGTTCTATCGATAATAACTGCATAATATGGGTAATAATGCATGTTATATTGATAATATCGGGCGTAGTAAGCATAATTATGATAGTTCTAGCGATTGTAACTGCATAATATAGGTAATAATGCATGTTATATTGATGATAATGTAAGTAATAAGTATAATTATTATAGTTCTAGCGATAATAATAGTAAAATATGGCTAATAGTGCATGTTATATTAATAATAATAAAAGTAATAAGTATATTTATTATAGTTCTATCGATAATAACTGCATAATATGGGTAATAATGCATGTTATATTGATAATAATAATAGTAATAAGTATATTTATTACAGTTCTATCGATAATAACTGCCTTATATGGGTAATAACGCATGTTATGTTGATAATATCGGGAGTAATAAGTATAATTATTATAGTTCTAGCGATAATATTAGTAAAATGTGGCTAATAGTGCATGTTATATTGATAATAATAAAAGTAATAAGTATATTTATTATCTTTCTATCGATAATAACTGCATAATATGGGTAATAATGCATGTTACATTGATAATAATATAAGTAATAAGTATAATTATTATAGTTCTAGCGATAATATTAGTAAAATATGGCTTATAGTGCATGTTATATTGATAACAATAAAAGTAATAAGTATATTTATTACAGTTCTATCGATAATAACTGCATAATATGGGTAATAGTGCATGTTATATTGATGATAATACAAGTAATACGTATATTTATTATAGTTCTAGCGATAATAACTGCATAATATGGGTAATAATGCATGTTATATTGATAATAATATAAGTAATAAGTATAATTATTACAGTTCTAGCGATAATAACTGCCTTATATGGGTAATAATGCATGTTATATTGATAATATCGGGAGTAATAAGTATAATTATTATAGTTCTAGCGATAATATTAGTAAAATGTGGCTAATAGTGCATGTTATATTGATAATAATAAAAGTAATAAGTATATTTATTACCTTTCTATCGATAATAACTGCAAAATATGGGTAATAATGCATGTTATATTGATAATAATATAAGTAATAAGTATAATTATTATCGTTCTAGCGATAATAATAGTAAAATATGGCTAATAGTGCATGTTATATTAATAATAATAAAAGTAATAAGTATATTTATTATAGTTCTATCGATAATAACTGCATAATATGGGTAATAATGCATGTTATATTGATAATATCGGGCGTAGTAAGCATAATTATTATAGTTCTAGCGATTGTAACTGCATAATATGGGTAATAATGCATGTTATATTGATGATAATGTAAGTAATAAGTATAATTATTATAGTTCTAGCGATAATAATAGTAAAATATGGCTAATAGTGCATGTTATATTGATAATAATAAAAGTAATAAGTATATTTATTATAGTTCTATCGATAATAACAGCATAATATGGGTAATAATGCATGTTATATTGATAATAATAATAGTAATAAGTATATTTATTACAGTTCTATCGATAATAACTGCATAATATGGGTAATAATGCTTGTTATATTGATGATAATACAAGTAATACGTATATTTATTATAGTTCTAGCGATAATAATTGCATAATATGGGTAATAGTGCATGTTATATTGATGATAATACAAGTAATACGTATATTTATTATAGTTCTAGCGATAATAACTGCATAATATGGGTAATAATGCATGTTATATTGATGATCATAAAAGTAGTAAGTACATTTATTACAGTTCTAGCGATAATAACTGCATTATATGCGTAATAATGCATGTTATATTGATAATATCGGGAGTAATAAGTATAATTATTATAGTGCTAGCGATAATAATAGTAAAATATGGCTAATAGTGCATGTTATATTGATAATAATAAAAGTAATAAGTATATTTATTACAGTTCTATCGATAATAACTGCATAATGTGGGTAATAATGCATGTTATATTGAAAATATCGGGAGTAGTAAGCATAATTATTATAGTTCTAGCGATAATAATAGTAAGATATAGCTAATAGTGCATGTTATATTGATAATAATAATAGTAATAAGTATATTTATTATAGTTCTATTAACAATAACTGCATAATATGGGTAATAATGCATGTTATATTGAGAATAATATAAGTAATAGGTATAATTATTACAGTTCTAGCGATAATAACTGCATTATATGGGTAATGATGCACATTATATTGCTAATAATACAAGTAATAAGTATAATTATTACAGTTCTAACGATAATAACTGCATTATATGGGTAATAATGCATGTTATATTGATAATATTGGGAGTAATAAGAATAATTATTATAGTTCTAGCAATAATAATAGTAAAATATGGCTAATAGTGCATGTAATATTGATAATAATAAAAGTAATAAGTATATTTATTACAGTTCTATCCATAATAACTGCATATTGTGGGTAACAATGCATGTAATATTGATGATCATAAAAGTAGTAAGTATATTTATTACAGTTCTATCGATAATAACTGCATAATATGGGTAATAATGCATGTTATATTGATGATAATAGAAGTAATAAGTATATTTATTATAGTTCTATCGATAATAACTGCATAATATGGGTAATAGTGCATGTTATATTGATGATAATACAAGTAATACGTATATTTATTATAGTTCTAGCGATAATAACTGCATAATATGGGTAATAATGCATGTTATAGTGATGATAATACAAGTAATACGTATATTTATTATAGTTCTAGCGATAATAACTGCATAATATGGGTAATAATGCATGTTATATTGATAATAATATAAGTAATAAGTATAATTATTATAGTTCTGGCGATAATGATAGTAAAATATGGCTAATTGTGCATGTTATATTGATAATAATAAAAGTAATAAGTATATTTATTATAGTTCTATCGATAATAACTGCATAATATGGGTAATAATGCATGTTATATTGATGATCATAAAAGTAGTAAGTATATTTATTATAGTTCTAGCGATAATATTAGTAAAATATGGCTAATAGTGCATGTTATATTGATAACAATAAAAGTAATAAGTATAATTATTCCAGTTCTAGCGATAATAACTGCATAATATGGGTAATAATGCACGTTATATTGCTAATAATATAAGTAATAAGTATAATTATTACAGTTCTAGCGATAATAACTGCCTTATATGGGTAATAATGCATGTTATATTGATAATATCGGGCGTAGTAAGCATAATTATTATAGTTCTAGCGATTGTAACTGCATAATATGGGTAATAATGCATGTTATATTGATGATAATGTAAGTAATAAGTATAATTATTATAGTTCTAGCGATAATAATAGTAAAATATGGCTAATAGTGCATGTTATATTGATAATAATAAAAGTAATAAGTATATTTATTATAGTTCTATCGATAATAACTGCATAATATGGGTAATAATGCATGTTATATTGATAATAATAATAGTAATAAGTATATTTATTACAGTTCTATCGATAATAACTGCATAATATGGGTAATAATGCTTGTTATATTGATGATAATACAAGTAATACGTATATTTATTATAGTTCTAGCGATAATAATTGCATAATATGGGTAATAGTGCATGTTATATTGATGATAATACAAGTAATACGTATATTTATTATAGTTCTAGCGATAATAACTGCATAATATGGGTAATAATGCATGTTATATTGATAATAATAATAGTAATAAGTATATTTATTACAGTTCTATCGATAATAACTGCATAATATGGGTAATAATGCTTGTTATATTGATGATAATACAAGTAATACGTATATTTATTATAGTTCTAGCAATAATAATAGTAAAATATGGGTAATAGTGCATGTTATATTGATGATAATAAAAGTAATAAGTATATTTATTACAGTTCTATCCATAATAACTGCATAATGTGGGTAACAATGCATGTAATATTGATGATCATAAAAGTAGTAAGTATATTTATTACAGTTCTATCGATAATAACTGCATTATATGCGTAATAATGCATGTTATATTGATGATAATAGAAGTAATAAGTATATTTATTATAGTTCTATCGATAATAACTGCATAATATGGGTAATAGTGCATGTTATATTGATGATAATACAAGTAATACGTATATTTATTATAGTTCTAGCGATAATAACTGCATAATATGGGTAATAATGCATGTTATAGTGATGATAATACAAGTAATACGTATATTTATTATAGTTCTAGCGATAATAACTGCATAATATGGGTAATAATGCATGTTATAGTGATGATAATACAAGTAATACGTATATTTATTATAGTTCTAGCGATAATAACTGCATAATATGGGTAATAATGCATGTTATATTGATAATAATATAAGTAATAAGTATAATTATTATAGTTCTGGCGATAATGATAGTAAAATATGGCTAATTGTGCATGTTATATTGATAATAATAAAAGTAATAAGTATATTTATTATAGTTCTATCGATAATAACTGCATAATATGGGTAATAATGCATGTTATATTGATGATCATAAAAGTAGTAAGTATATTTATTATAGTTCTAGCGATAATATTAGTAAAATATGGCTAATAGTGCATGTTATATTGATAACAATAAAAGTAATAAGTATAATTATTCCAGTTCTAGCGATAATAACTGCATAATATGGGTAATAATGCACGTTATATTGCTAATAATATAAGTAATAAGTATAATTATTACAGTTCTAGCGATAATAACTGCCTTATATGGGTAATAATGCATGTTATATTGATAATATCGGGAGTAATAAGTATAATTATTATAGTTCTAGCGATAATATTAGTAAAATGTGGCTAATAGTGCATGTTATGTTGATAATAATAAAAGTAATAAGCATATTTATTATCTTTCTATCGATAATAACTGCATAATATGGGTAATAATGCATGTTATATTGATAATAATATAAGTAATAAGTATAATTATTATCGTTCTAGCGATAATAATAGTAAAATATGGCTAATAGTGCATGTTATATTGATAATAATAAAAGTAATAAGTATATTTATTATAGTTCTATCGATAATAACTGCATAATATGGGTAATAATGCATGTTATATTGATAATATCCGGCGTAGTAAGCATAATTATTATAGTTCTAGCGATTGTAACTGCATAATATAGGTAATAATGCATGTTATATTGATGATAATGTAAGTAATAAGTATAATTATTATAGTTCTAGCGATAATAATAGCAAAATATGGCTAATAGTGCATGTTATATTGATAATAATAAAAGTAATAAGTATATTTATTATAGTTCTATCGATAATAACTGCATAATATGGGTAATAATGCATGTTATATTGATAATATCGGGCGTAGTAAGCATAATTATTATAGTTCTAGCGATTGTAACTGCATAATATGGGTAATAATGCATGTTATATTGATGATAATGTAAGTAATAAGTATAATTATTATAGTTCTAGCGATAATAATAGTAAAATATGGCTAATAGTGCATGTTATATTGATAATAATAAAAGTAATAAGTATATTTATTATAGTTCTATCGATAATAACTGCATAATATGGGTAATAATGCATGTTATATTGATAATAATATTAGTAATAAGTATATTTATTACAGTTCTATCGATAATAACTGCATAATATGGGTAATAATGCTTGTTATATTGATGATAATACAAGTAATACGTATATTTATTATAGTTCTAGCGATAATAATTGCATAATATGGGTAATAGTGCATGTTATATTGATGATAATACAAGTAATACGTATATTTATTATAGTTCTAGCGATAATAACTGCATAATATGGGTAATAATGCATGTTATATTGATGATCATAAAAGTAGTAAGTACATTTATTACAGTTCTAGCGATAATAACTGCATAATATGGGTAATAATGCATGTTATATTGATAATAATATAAGTAATAAGTATAATTATTATAGTTCTAGCGATAATATTAGTAAAATGTGGCTAATAGTGCATGTTATATTGATAATAATAAAAGTAATAAGTATATTTATTATCTTTCTAACGATAATAACTGCATTATATGGGTAATAATGCATGTTATATTGATAATATTGGGAGTAATAAGTATAATTATTATAGTTCTAGCAATAATAATAGTAAAATATGGCTAATAGTGCATGTAATATTGATAATAATAAAAGTAATAAGTATATTTATTACAGTTCTATCCATAATAACTGCATAATGTGGGTAACAATGCATGTAATATTGATGATCATAAAAGTAGTAAGTATATTTATTACAGTTCTATCGATAATAACTGCATAATATGGGTAATAATGCATGTTATATTGATGATAATAGAAGTAATAAGTATATTTATTATAGTTCTATCGATAATAACTGCATAATATGGGTAATAGTGCATGTTATATTGATGATAATACAAGTAATACGTATATTTATTATAGTTCTAGCGATAATAACTGCATAATATGGGTAATAATGCATGTTATATTGATAATAATATAAGTAATAAGTATAATTATTATAGTTCTGGCGATAATGATAGTAAAATATGGCTAATTGTGCATGTTATATTGATAATAATAAAAGTAATAAGTATATTTATTATAGTTCTATCGATAATAACTGCATAATATGGGTAATAATGCATGTTATATTGATGATCATAAAAGTAGTAAGTATATTTATTATAGTTCTAGCGATAATATTAGTAAAATATGGCTAATAGTGCATGTTATATTGATAACAATAAAAGTAATAAGTATAATTATTCCAGTTCTAGCGATAATAACTGCATAATATGGGTAATAATGCACGTTATATTGCTAATAATATAAGTAATAAGTATAATTATTACAGTTCTAGCGATAATAACTGCCTTATATGGGTAATAATGCATGTTATATTGATAATATCCGGCGTAGTAAGCATAATTATTATAGTTCTAGCGATTGTAACTGCATAATATAGGTAATAATGCATGTTATATTGATGATAATGTAAGTAATAAGTATAATTATTATAGTTCTAGCGATAATAATAGTAAAATATGGCTAATAGTGCATGTTATATTGATAATAATAAAAGTAATAAGTATATTTATTATAGTTCTATCGATAATAACTGCATAATATGGGTAATAATGCATGTTATATTGATAATATCCGGCGTAGTAAGCATAATTATTATAGTTCTAGCGATTGTAACTGCATAATATAGGTAATAATGCATGTTATATTGATGATAATGTAAGTAATAAGTATAATTATTATAGTTCTAGCGATAATAATAGCAAAATATGGCTAATAGTGCATGTTATATTGATAATAATAAAAGTAATAAGTATATTTATTATAGTTCTATCGATAATAACTGCATAATATGGGTAATAATGCATGTTATATTGATAATATCGGGCGTAGTAAGCATAATTATTATAGTTCTAGCGATTGTAACTGCATAATATGGGTAATAATGCATGTTATATTGATGATAATGTAAGTAATAAGTATAATTATTATAGTTCTAGCGATAATAATAGTAAAATATGGCTAATAGTGCATGTTATATTGATAATAATAAAAGTAATAAGTATATTTATTATAGTTCTATCGATAATAACTGCATAATATGGGTAATAATGCATGTTATATTGATAATAATATTAGTAATAAGTATATTTATTACAGTTCTATCGATAATAACTGCATAATATGGGTAATAATGCTTGTTATATTGATGATAATACAAGTAATACGTATATTTATTATAGTTCTAGCGATAATAATTGCATAATATGGGTAATAGTGCATGTTATATTGATGATAATACAAGTAATACGTATATTTATTATAGTTCTAGCGATAATAACTGCATAATATGGGTAATAATGCATGTTATATTGATAATAATATAAGTAATAAGTATAATTATTATAGTTCTGGCGATAATGATAGTAAAATATGGCTAATTGTGCATGTTATATTGATAATAATAAAAGTAATAAGTATATTTATTATAGTTCTATCGATAATAACTGCATAATATGGGTAATAATGCATGTTATATTGATGATCATAAAAGTAGTAAGTATATTTATTATAGTTCTAGCGATAATATTAGTAAAATATGGCTAATAGTGCATGTTATATTGATAACAATAAAAGTAATAAGTATAATTATTCCAGTTCTAGCGATAATAACTGCATAATATGGGTAATAATGCACGTTATATTGCTAATAATATAAGTAATAAGTATAATTATTACAGTTCTAGCGATAATAACTGCCTTATATGGGTAATAATGCATGTTATATTGATAATATCGGGAGTAATAAGTATAATTATTATAGTTCTAGCGATAATATTAGTAAAATGTGGCTAATAGTGCATGTTATGTTGATAATAATAAAAGTAATAAGCATATTTATTATCTTTCTATCGATAATAACTGCATAATATGGGTAATAATGCATGTTATATTGATAATAATATAAGTAATAAGTATAATTATTATCGTTCTAGCGATAATAATAGTAAAATATGGCTAATAGTGCATGTTATATTGATAATAATAAAAGTAATAAGTATATTTATTATAGTTCTATCGATAATAACTGCATAATATGGGTAATAATGCATGTTATATTGATAATATCGGGCGTAGTAAGCATAATTATGATAGTTCTAGCGATTGTAACTGCATAATATAGGTAATAATGCATGTTATATTGATGATAATGTAAGTAATAAGTATAATTATTATAGTTCTAGCGATAATAATAGTAAAATATGGCTAATAGTGCATGTTATATTGATAATAATAAAAGTAATAAGTATATTTATTATAGTTCTATCGATAATAACTGCATAATATGGGTAATAATGCATGTTATATTGATAATAATAATAGTAATAAGTATATTTATTACAGTTCTATCGATAATAACTGCATAATATGGCTAATAGTGCATGTTATATTGATAACAATAAAAGTAATAAGTATAATTATTACAGTTCTAGCGATAATAAGTGCATTATATGGGTAATAATGCATGTTACATTGAGAATAATATAAGTAATAAGTATAATTATTACAGGTCTAGCGATAATAACTGCATAATATGGGTAATAATGCACGTTATAATGCTAATAATATAAGTAATAAGTATAATTATTACAGTTCTAGCGATAATAACTGCCTTATATGGGTAATAATGCATGTTATATTGATAATATCGAGAGTAATAAGTATAATTATTATAGTTCTAGCGATAATATTATTAAAATGTGGCTAATAGTGCATGTTATATTGATAATAATAAAAGTAATAAGTATATTTATTATCTTTCTATCGATAATAACTGCATAATATGGGTAATAATGCATGTTATATTGATGATAATGTAAGTAATAAGTATAATTATTATAGTTCTAGCGATAATAATAGTAAAATATGGCTAATAGTGCATGTTATATTGATAATAATAAAAGTAATAAGTATATTTATTATAGTTCTATCGATAATAACTGCATAATATGGGTAATAATGCATGTTATATTGATAATAATAATAGTAATAAGTATATTTATTACAGTTCTATCGATAATAACTGCATAATATGGGTAATAATGCTTGTTATATTGATGATAATACAAGTAATACGTATATTTATTATAGTTCTAGCGATAATAACTGCATAATATGGGTAATAATGCATGTTATATTGATAATAATATAAGTAATAAGTATAATTCTTATAGTTCTAGCGATAATATTAGTAAAATATGGCTAATAGTGCATGTTATATTGATAATAATAAAAGTAATAAGTATATTTATTACAGTTCTATCGATAATAACTGCATAATGTGGGTAATAATGCATGTAATGTTGATAATAATATAAGTAATAAGTATAATTATTATAGTTCTAGCGATAATATTAGTAAAATGTGGCTAATAGTGCATGTTATATTGATAATAATAAAAGTAATAAGTATATTTATTATCTTTCTATCGATAATAACTGCATAATATGGGTAATAATGCATGTTATATTGATAATAATATAAGTAATAAGTATAATTATTATCGTTCTAGCGATAATAATAGTAAAATATGGCTAATAGTGCATGTTATATTGATAATAATAAAAGTAATAAGTATATTTATTATAGTTCTATCGATAATAACTGCATAATATGGGTAATAATGCATGTTATATTGATAATAATAATAGTAATAAGTATATTTATTACAGTTCTATCGATAATAACTGCATAATATGGGTAATAATGCTTGTTATATTGATGATAATACAAGTAATACGTATATTTATTATAGTTCTAGCGATAATAACTGCATAATATGGGTAATAATGCATGTTATATTGATAATAATATAAGTAATAAGTATAATTATTATAGTTCTAGCGATAATATTAGTAAAATATGGCTAATAGTGCATGTTATATTGATAATAATAAAAGTAATAAGTATATTTATTACAGTTCTATCGATAATAACTGCATAATGTGGGTAATAATGCATGTAATGTTGATGATCATAAAAGTAGTAAGTATATTTATTACAGTTCTATCGATAATAACTGCATAATATGGGTAATAATGCATGTTATATTGATGATAATAAAAGTAATAAGTATATTAATTATAGTTCTATCGATAATAACTGCATAATATGGGTAATAGTGCAGTTATATTGATGATAATACAAGTAATACGTATATTTATTATAGTCCTAGCGATAATAACTGCATAATATGGGTAATAATGCATGTTATATTGATGATAATACAAGTAATACGTATATTTATTATAGTTCTAGCGATAATAACTGCATAATATGGGTAATAATGCATGTTCTATTGACAATAATATAAGTAATAAGCAAATTATTATAGTTCTAGCGATAATATTAGTAAAATATGGCTAATAGTGCATGTTATATTGATAACAATAAAAGTAATAAGTATATTTATTACAGTTCTATCGATAATAACTGCATAATATGGGTAATAGTGCATGTTATATTGATGATAATACAAGTAATACGTATATTTATTATAGTTCTAGCGATAATAACTGCATAATGTGGGTAATAATGCATGTAATATTGATGATCATAAAAGTAGTAAGTATATTTATTACAGTTCTATCGATAATAACTGCATAATATGGGTAATAATGCATGTTATATTGATGATAATATAAGTAATAAGTATAATTATTACGGTTCTAGCGATAATAACTGCATTATATGGGTAATACTGCATGTTATATTGAAAATATCGGGAGTAGTAAGCATAATTATTATAGTTCTAGCGATAATAATAGTAAGATATAGCTAATAGTGCATGTTATATTGATAATAATAATAGTAATAAGTATATTTATTATAGTTCTATTAACAATAACTGCATAATATGGGTAATAATGCATGTTATATTGAGAATAGTATAAGTAATAAGTATAATTATTACAGTTCCAGCAATAATAACTGCATAATATAGGTAATAATGCATGTTATATTGATGATAATAAGAGTAGTAAGTATATTTATTATAGTTCCAGCGATTATAATTGCATAATATGTGTAATAATGCATGTTATATTGAGAATAATATAAGTAATAGGTATAATTATTACAGTTCTAGCGATAATAACTGCATAATATGGGTAATAATGCATGTTATATTGATGATCATAAAAGTAGTAAGTACATTTATTACAGTTCTAGCGATAATAACTGCATTATATGCGTAATAATGCATGTTATATTGATAATATCGGGAGTAATAAGTATAATTATTATAGTGCTAGCGATAATAATAGTAAAATATGGCTAATAGTGCATGTTATATTGATAATAATAAAAGTAATAAGTATATTTATTACAGTTCTATCGATAATAACTGCATAATGTGGGTAATAATGCATGTTATATTGATAATATTGGGAGTAATAAGTATAACTATTATAGTTCTAGCAATAATAATAGTAAAATATGGCTAATAGTGCATGTAATATTGATAATAATAAAAGTAATAAGTATATTTATTATAGTTCTAACGATAATAACTGCATAATAAGGGTAATAATGCATGTTATATTGATGATAATGAAAGTAGTAGGTATATTTATTATAGCTCTAGCGATTATAACTGCATAATATCGGTAATAATGCATGTTATATTCAGAATAATATAAGTAATAAGTATAATTATTACAGTTCTAGCGATAATAAGTGCATTATATGGGTAATAATGCATGTTACATTGATAATATTGGGAGTAATAAGTAAAATTATTATAGTTCTAGCGATAATAATAGTAAAATATGGCTAATAGTGCATGTTATATTGATAATAATAGAAGTAATAAGTATATTTATTACAGTTCTACCGATAACAACTGCATAATATGGGTAATAATGCATGTTATATTGATAATAATATAAGTAGTAAGTATAATTATTACAGTTCTAGCGATAATAACTGCATTATATGGGTAATAATGCATGTTACATTGAGGATAATATAAGTAATAAGTATAATTATTACAGTTCTAGCGATGATAACTGCATAATATGGGTAATAATGCATGTTATATTGATGATAATAAAAGTAATACGTATATTTATTATAGTTCTAGCGATAATAACTGCATAATATGGGTAATAATGCATGTTATATTGATACTAATATAAGTAATAAGTATAATTATTATAGTTCTAGCGATAATATTAGTAAAATATGGCTAATAGTGCATGTTATATTGATAACAATAAAAGTAATAAGTATATTTATTACAGTTCTATCGATAATAACTGCATAATATGGGTAATAGTGCATGTTATATTGATGATAATACAAGTAATACGTATATTTATTATAGTTCTAGCGATAATAACTGCATAATATGGGTAATAATGCATGTTATATTGATGATCATAAAAGTAGTAAGTATATTTATTATAGTTCTAGCGATTATAACTGCATAATATGGGTAATAATGCATGTTATATTGATGATCATAAAAGTAGTAAGTACATTTATTACAGTTCTAGCGATAATAACTGCATTATATGCGTAATAATGCATGTTATATTGATAATATCGGGAGTAATAAGTATAATTATTATAGTGCTAGCGATAATAATAGTAAAATATGGCTAATAGTGCATGTTATATTGATAATAATAAAAGTAATAAGTATATTTATTACAGTTCTATCGATAATAACTGCATAATGTGGGTAATAATGCATGTAATATTGATGATCATAAAAGTAGTAAGTATATTTATTACAGTTCTATCGATAATAACTGCATAATATGGGTAATAATGCATGTTATATTGATGATAATATAAGTAATAAGTATAATTATTACAGTTCTAACGATAATAACTGCATTATATGGGTAATAATGCATGTTATATTGATAATATTGGGAGTAATAAGTATAACTATTATAGTTCTAGCAATAATAATAGTAAAATATGGCTAATAGTGCATGTAATATTGATAATAATAAAAGTAATAAGTATATTTATTATAGTTCTAACGATAATAACTGCATAATAAGGGTAATAATGCATGTTATATTGATTATAATGAAAGTAGTAGGTATATTTATTATAGCTCTAGCGATTATAACTGCATAATATCGGTAATAATGCATGTTATATTCAGAATAATATAAGTAATAAGTATAATTATTACAGTTCTAGCGATAATAAGTGCATTATATGGGTAATAATGCATGTTACATTGATAATATTGGGAGTAATAAGTAAAATTATTATAGTTCTAGCGATAATAACTGCATTATATGGGTAATAATGCATGTTATATTGATGATAATAAAAGTAATACGTATATTTATTATAGTTCTAGCGATAAAAACTGCATAATATGGATAATAGTGCATGTTATATTGATAATATCGGGAGTAATAAGTATAATTATTATTGTTCTCGCGATAATAATAGTAAAATATGGCTAATAGTGCATGTTATATTCATAATAATAAAAATAATAAGTATATTTATTATACTTCTGTCGATAATAACTGCATTATATGGGTAATAATGCATGTTATATTGATAACATCGGGAGTAATAAGTATAATTATTATAGGTCTAGCGATAATAATAGTAAAATATGGCTAATAGTGCATGTTATATTGATAACAATAAAAGTAATAAGTATATTTATTATAGTTCTATCGATAATAATTGCATAATATGGGTAATAATGGATGTTATATTGATGATAATAAAAGTAGCAAGTATATTTATTACAGTTCTAGCGATAATAAATGCATTATATGCGTAATAATGCATGTTATATTGATAATATCGAGAGTAATAAGTATAATTATTATAGTTCTAGCGATAATAATAGTAAAATATGGCTAATAGTGCATGTTATATTGATAATAATAAAAGTAATAAGTATATTTATTACAGTTCTATCGATAATAACTGCATAATATGGGTAATAATGCAGGTTATATTGATGATAATAAAAGTAGTAAGTATATTTATTATAGTTCTAGCGGTTATAACTGCATAATATGTGTAATAATGCATGTTATATTGATAATATCGGGAGTAATAAGTATAATTATTACAGTTCTAGCGGTAATAACTGCATTATATGGGTAATAATGCATGTTATATTGATAATATCGGGAGTAATAAGTATAATTATTATAGTTCTAGCGATAATAATAGTAAAATATGGCTAATAGTGCATGTTATATTCATAATAATAAAAGTAATAAGTATATTTATTATACTTCTGTCGATAATAACTGCATTATATGGGTAATAGTGCATGTTATATTGATAATATTGGGAGTAATAAGTATAATTATCATAGTTCTAGCGATAATAACAGTAAGATATGGCAAATAGTGCATGTTATATTGATAATAATAAAAGTAATAAGTTATTTATTACAGTTCTATCGATAATAACTGCATGAGATGGGTAATAATGCTTGTTATATTGATGATAATAAAAGTAGTAAGCATATTTATTACAGTTCTAGCGATAATAACTGCATTATATGCGTAATAATGCATGTTATATTGATAATATCGGGAGTAGTAAGTATAATTATTATAGTTCTAGCGATAATAATAGTAAAATATGGCTAATACTGCATGTTATATTGATAATAATAAAAGTAATAAGTATATTTATTACAGTTCTATCGATAATAACTGCATAATATGGGTAATAATGCATGTTATATTCATAATATCGGGAGTAATATGTATAATTATTATAGTTCTAGCGATAATAATAGTGCAATACGGCTAATAGTGCCTATTATATTGATAATAATAAAAGTAATAAGTACATTTATTACAGTTATATCGATAATAACTGCATAATATGGGTAATAATGCACGTTATAATGCTAATAATATAAGTAATAAGTATAATTATTACAGTTCTAGCGATAATAACTGCCTTATATGGGTAATAATGCATGTTATATTGATATTAATATAAGTAATAAGTATAATTATTACAGTTCTAGCGATAATAACTGCATTATATGGGTAATAATGGATGTTATATTGATAATATCGGGAGTAATAAGTTTAATTATTACAGTTTTAGCGATAATACTAGTAAAATATGGCTAAGAGTGCCTGTTATATTGATAATAATAAAAGGAATAAGTATATTTATTATACCTCTGTCGATAATAACTGCATTATATGGGTAATAATGCATGTTATATTGATAATAATATAAGTAATAAGTATAATTATTACAGTTCTAGCGATAATAACTCCATTATATGGGTAATAATGCATGTTATATTGATGATAATAAAAGTAGTAAGTATATTTATTACAGTTCTAGCGATAATAACTGCATTATATGCGTAATAATGCATGTTATATTGATAATATCGGGACTAATAAGTATAATTATTATAGGTCTAGCGATAATAATAGTAAAATATGGCTAATAGTGCATGTTATATTGATAACAATAAAAGTAATGTAAGAGTTAGAGTAAAGAGAGTTAGAGTAAAGAGAGTCAGAGTAGAGAAAGTTAGAGTAGAGAGAACGAGAGAGAGGGAGAGAGAGAGAGAGAGAGAGAGAGCGTAAGAATAGAAATAAACTATCGTGTTAAACAGTGATTTCGGTCATTTACCATATTCCAATCCTACATCTGGGGGCTCGTCCGGGATCATCGTGCTGATCGAAATCACTCTAAACATAAGTGTTAAGTATTTTCAAGACATGTACGCGATGGAGCAAGAGAGAAGCGCAGACAGCCTCACCGTCGTCCAGTTGAAGGAGATACTGCAAAGACGAGGTCTATCATCCACGGGGACGAAGAGCGAGCTCATAAAGAAGCTGAACAAGCAGGATCCATCAGGTTCGTGGAAAACAGAGCTAGAAGAGACAGAGGAACCACTCGGTGGAGCAGGGTCAGAGCCAGGAGCTTCAGGTGGAGTTGGCATGCACGGAGGCATGGAAGCTTCCACCCAGCAACAGCAACCGGAGATGCACCACAAGGAACTGGAGCGCGTACAGCGCGAATTAGAGATCGCCAGGCGAGAGCTTCAGATGATGCGGGAGTTGCAGCACCTGAACACACTCAGCAACACGCAGCATCTTGTTTCCGAAAATGCAGTGGCACTGCAATCGAGGATCAACGTGACGGCAGTAGCTGATTTACTTAACTGGTTTAGCGGCCAGACAAGTGAGTATGAGAACTGGGAGAGACAACTGACCCTACTCAGAACTACCTACGGACTGGATGAAGGTGCAACGAAGATACTGATCGTGATGCGGCTGAAAGGAAGAGCAATGGATTGGTTCCACTCGAAACCCGAGCACGTTGGCATGAGCGTCAACGCCCTTTTAACCGCGTTGAGAGGTGTTTTCCATTTCCCTCTCAGCAGATTGACTCGAAGGCGTCAGTTTGAGGAGAGGACATGGAAGAGGTCGGAGACATTCCAGGAGTACGCGCATGACAAGATGATCTTAGCCAACCGCGTACCAGTGGACGAGGAGGAGGTGATCGACTACCTGATCGAGGGAATACCTGATGAGCGCCTCAGGGACCAGGCCCGGATGGGAGGGTATTCCACAACAGAGGCATTGACGAAGGCGCTAGAGAAGGTAACGCTACGAGGTGGGCAGCCAGGCACCAGAGGGAGGATGGACCGCCAGGAAGTGAGGAGCGGCTGGCAAAGTGGCGGAAGAAGAGAGCGAGCGGATGCAGAGCGGCCAAGAGAGCGGGGTTGCTACAATTGCGGCGAGCGAGATCATTTCGGGGCCAGTTGTCCCACCAGGGCGGAGGGCCCGGTATGCTTCCGATGCGGCTCGAGGGGTCATCTGGCATCGAGGTGTCCAAGGAGGAGTGCTGAACCACCCAAGACTAGCTTTGCGGCGAGTAAGGTGAGCCTACCAAAATTTCGCAAACAATTAGAAGTCAATGGCCACGAAGTAATTGCGCTTATCGATACTGGGAGTGATCTCAGCCTCATACGCGAAGAGTTGTACGTCAGAATGGGTGCTCCCACGCTCAGTCACAACGAAGTTCGGTTTCGCGGTATTGGCTCAGGTGAGAATCTAACACTAGGCGAATTCGAAGCGAAGCTGTGGGTGGACGGGAACGCTTATTCCATCGTCATTCGGGTAGTACCCAACGAAATCTTAGAGTATGAATTTCTAATAGGGGCGGATTTTTTGGACACGGTAGACGTTAGAATACGAGCAGGAAGCGTGTTTATCAGCCCGTTATCTGAGCGAAACGCAGAAAGTAGCGACATTCCGGAAGTTTTTCAAATTAACGTGTGCGATGAGGCGGCGTATAAAAGCGTTGACGTTACGCACATACCGCGTGCGGAAGGAAGGGAAGTAATAGAAAAATTAGTCCGCGAATATGTACCGAATAGAACGCGAGAAGTGGGAATAAAAATGTCGATTGTCCTGAAAGATGAGGAGCCGGTTTACCAGCGAGCAAGGCGACTAGCGCCGGCGGAACGGGAGAAAGTAAACGAGCAGGTACAGGAGTGGCTGCGTGAAAATATTATTCAACCGTCCCTGTCTGAATACGCGAGTCCCGTGGTAATAGTTAAGAAGAAGGACGGTGCAATGCGTCTGTGTATCGACTACAGACGCTTGAACGAGAAAATAGTCCGCGACCGATACCCGCTACCGCTCATCGAAGACCAACTAGATTTGCTGCAAAACGCGAAATTTTATAGCACGCTAGATTTAAAAAACGGGTTCTTTCATGTAGCCTTAGAAGAGCAGAGTCGGAAATTCACCGCTTTCATAGTGCCTGATGGACATTACGAGTTCCTCCGAGTCCCGTTTGGGTTATGTAATTCACCGTCGGTATTTCAGAGATACATAAGCGCCGTTTTCAAAGACCTCATACGTGACAAAGTGGTATTAACGTACATAGATGATCTTATAATACCGTCCGAAGATCGCGAGTCAGGAATAAGTAAATTAAGAGCAGTATTAGGGACAGCGAGCGAGGCTGGATTAGTTATAAATTGGAAAAAATGTTGCTTCTTGAAGGAGGAAGTAGAATACTTAGGGCATATAGTCAAGAATGGGCGCGTGCGCCCGTCGGAGCGCAAAGTAGAAGCCGTTAGAAAATTTCCCGAGCCGAAAACTATAAGACAGGTACAGAGCTTTTTAGGGTTAAGCGGATACTTCCGAAAGTTTGTACCGCAATACGCTAGCATAGCGCGTCCGTTAAGTAATCTGCTAAAAGCGGGGATGCGTTTTAAATTCGGTGAGGAAGAAAGGGCAGCTTTCGTTTGTTTAAAAGAAATACTAAGTGAAAAGCCCGTATTGTGCCTATATAGACAGAGCGCTGAAACACAACTACACACCGATGCGTCAATATTCGGTTACGGCGCGATACTTCTTCAAAGAAGCGCGGAGGATGATAAGATGCACCCGGTGTATTACGCGAGCGGAAAAACTACACCGGCAGAATCACGATACACGAGTTACGAGTTAGAAGTACTTGCGATCATTAAGGCGTTGCAGAAGTTCCGAGTATATTTGCTAGGTATACCTTTTAAAATATTCACGGATTGTCGAGCGTTTGCGCTAACTATGCGTAAAAAGGACTTATGTGTTCGCGTGGCGAGATGGGCTTTACAGTTAGGAGAATATCAGTATGAGATAGAGCATAGGTCGGGTAAAAACATGCCACACGTCGATGCACTTAGTCGTAACCCGTTGCCAAAATGCATGTTGATAGATACGCACGATGACACCATAACATCCCAATTTAAGCGAGCGCAGTACGAGGATAGAGATATTAAAAAAATACTAGACCTAGCTGTCCAGGGGAATATCGAAGGGTACGTGGTGCGCGGAGGTCTCCTGTTTAAAGAGGTGGATGAAAATATATTGTTAGTAGTTCCTAAGTCCATGCGCAATCAAGTCATCCGAAATGCCCATGAGAGAGGCCATTTTTCCGTGGCGAAAACGCAAGCGTTGTTGCAAAATGATTATTGGTTTCCGAATGCGAAGGCAAAAATTGAAAAAATCGTACAAAATTGCGTAACGTGTATCCTTGCTAATAAAAAACAGGGTAGAGCAGAGGGATGGTTGAATCCGATAGATAAAGGTGAAATCCCGCTAGACACGTTTCACGTGGATCATCTCGGTCCATTGCCATCTACAAGGAAAAGTTACAATCATGTTTTTGTAGTGGTCGATGCATTTTCCAAATTCACATGGTTATATGCTACTAAGAGCACGGGAGCTACGGAGGTAGTTACGAAGTTGCGGAAACAAGCAATGGTGTTCGGTAACCCCCGCAGAATTGTATCCGATCGCGGGGTAGCGTTTACGTCAGGAGAGTTCGCGAGATATTGCGAGGAGGAAAAAATTCAACACCAGCTTATCGCGACCGGTGTTCCGAGGGGAACGGGCAAGTAGAGCGAATAAATCGTACCCTTTTACCGCTGTTAACGAAACTGGCACATCCAAGACGCGAAGAATGGTACAAACATCTAGAGTTAGCGCAGCAATGTTTAAACACCACAATGCATCGAAGCATAGGTACGACTCCTTTCCGCGCACTTTTCGGGACGCACGCGCGATTACGGGACAATCCGGAGGTACGGGAATTATTAGAGAAAGAGTGGATTGCGCAATTCGAAGCTGAGCGAAACGAAATACGTGATCATTCTAGACGAGCGATCGAAGCGATGCAGAAGGAGAATAAGAAGGGGTACGACCGGAGAAGGACCGCCGCAAGAGACTACCGGGAGGGCGACTTGGTGGCAATCAAACGCACACAACAGGGTCCTGGATTGAAGATTGCCAACAAATTTTTGGGTCCATACACAGTCGTTAGGAAGCTGCGTAACGACCGGTATGTCGTCGAGAAAAGCGGAGAACATGAAGGGCCTTTGCGAACATCAACAGCAGCGGATTATATGAAGCCATGGGCAGCACCAGCGGGAGAAGAGTCCAGCGAGGATGACGTAGAAGATGCTGCGGAAAACGATATCCGGGGTCGGATATCGCTGTAGGATGGCCGAATGTAGGAGACTAGATCGCAACGGCAAAAAACAGCAAGAGTTCTTGCTTCGAGCCGGAGCGGTTAAAATCTCCGAAAAAGCCTAAACACCTTTTGGGTGAACGACCGTAAATGTAAGCAACACATGCGGTGCGCGAAACGGTTGTCACCCAAAAGGTAAACAGGAGTACGAGGTGCACGACCTAAGAAGAGTGCGACAATAGAAATAGATAGAGTAAGAGCGAAAGTTCATCCACCTCGCGGTTTAGGATTAGGTAGGAGTAGGGAGCTTCGGCAATATATATATTAGGATAAGTGGCGGTGATGGGTAGATTTTTAAGCAAACTTTTGTAAGAGTTAGAGTAAAGAGAGTTAGAGTAAAGAGAGTCAGAGTAGAGAAAGTTAGAGAAGAGAGAACGAGAGAGAGGGAGAGAGAGAGAGAGAGAGAGAGAGCGTAAGAATAGAAATAAACTATCGTGTTAAACAGTGATTTCGGTCATTTACCATATTCCAATCCTACAGTAATAAGTATAATTATTACAGTTCTAGCGATAATAACTGCATTATATGGGTAATAATGCACGTTATAATGCTAATAATACAAGTAATACGTATAATTATTACAGTTCTAGCGATAATAACTGCATTATATGGGTAATAATGCATGTTATATTGATAATATCGAGAGTAATAAGTATAATTATTATAGTTCTAGCGATAATAATAGTAAAATATGGCTAATAGTGCATGTTATATTGATAATAATAAGAGTAATAAGTATATTTATTACAGTTCTATCGATAATAACTGCATAATATGGGTAATAATGCAGGTTATATTGATGATAATAAAAGTAGTAAGTATATTTATTATAGTTCTAGCGGTTATAACTGCATAATATGTGTAATAATGCATGTTATATTGATAATATCGGGAGTAATAAGTATAATTATTACAGTTCTAGCGGTAATAACTGCATTATATGGGTAATAATGCATGTTATATTGATAATATCGGGAGTAATAAGTATAATTATTATAGGTCTAGCGATAATAATAGTAAAATATGGCTAATAGTGCATGTTATATTGATAACAATAAAAGTAATAAGTATATTTATTATAGTTCTATCGATAATAATTGCATAATATGGGTAATAATGGATGTTATATTGATGATAATAAAAGTAGCAAGTATATTTATTACAGTTCTAGCGATAATAAATGCATTATATGCGTAATAATGCATGTTATATTGATAATATCGAGAGTAATAAGTATAATTATTATAGTTCTAGCGATAATAATAGTAAAATATGGCTAATAGTGCATGTTATATTGATAATAATAAAAGTAATAAGTATATTTATTATAGTTCTATCGATAAAGCTGCATAATATGGGTAATAATGCTTGTTATATTGATGATAATAAAAGTAGTAAGCATATTTATTACAGTTCTAGCGATAATAACTGCATTATATGCGTAATAATGCATGTTATATTGATAATATCGGGAGTAATATGTATAATTATTATAGTTCTAGCGATAATAATAGTGCAATACGGCTAATAGTGCCTATTATATTGATAATAATAAAAGTAATAAGTACATTTATTACAGTTCTATCGATAATAACTGCATAATATGGGTAATAATGCACGTTATAATGCTAATAATATAAGTAATAAGTATAATTATTACAGTTCTAGCGATAATAACTGCCTTATATGGGTAATAATGCATGTTATATTGATATTAATATAAGTAATAAGTACAATTATTACAGTACTAGCGATAATAACTGCATTATATGCGTAATAATGCATGTTATATTGATAATATCGGGACTAATAAGTATAATTATTATAGGTCTAGCGATAATAATAGTAAAATATGGCTAATAGTGCATGTTATATTGATAACAATAAAAGTAATAAGTATAATTATTACAGTTCTAGCGATAATAACTGCATAATATGGGTAATAATGCACGTTATAATGCTAATAATATAAGTAATACGTATAATTATTACAGTTCTAGCGATAATAACTGCATTATATGGGTAATAATGCATGTTATACTCATAATATCGGGAGTAATAAGTATAATTATTAGAGTTCTAGCGATAATAACAGTAAGATATGGCAAATAGTGCATGTTATATTGATAATAATAAAAGTAATAAGTTATTTATTACAGTTCTATCGATAATAACTGCATAATATGGGTAATAATGCATGTTATATTGATGATAATAAAAGTAGTAAGTATATTTATTACAGTTCTAGCGATAATAACTGCATTATATGGGTAATAATGCATGTTATATTGATGATAATAAAAGTAATACGTATATTTATTATAGTTCTAGCGATAAAAACTGCATAATATCGATAATAGTGCATGTTATATTGATAATATCGGGAGTAATAAGTATAATTATTATAGGTCTAGCGATAATAATAGTAAAATATGGCTAATAGTGCATGTTATATTGATAACAATAAAAGTAATAAGTATATTTATTATAGTTCTATCGATAATAATTGCATAATATGGGTAATAATGGATCTTATATTGATGATAATAAAAGTAGCAAGGATATTTATTACAGTTCTAGCGATAATAAATGCATTATATGCGTAATAATCCATGTTATATTGATAATATCGAGAGTAATAAGTATAATTATCATAGTTCTAGCGATAATAACAGTAAGATATGGCAAATAGTGCATGTTATATTGATAATAATAAAAGTAATAAGTTATTTATTACAGTTCTATCGATAATAACTGCATAATATGGGTAATAATGCATGTTATATTGATGATAATAAAAGTAGTAAGCATATTTATTACAGTTCTAGCGATAATAACTGCATTATATGCGTAATAATGCATGTTATATTGATAATATCGGGAGTAATAAGTATAATTATTATAGGTCTAGCGATAATAATAGTAAAATATGGCTAATAGTGCATGTTATATTGATAATAATAAAAGTAATAAGTATATTTATTATAGTTCTATCGATAATAACTGCATTATATGGGTAATAATGCATGTTATATTGATAATAATATAAGTAATAAGTATATTTATTACAGTTCTATCGATAATAACTGCATAATATGGGTAATAATGCATGTTATATTCATAATATCGGGAGTAATATGTATAATTATTATAGTTCTAGCGATAATAATAGTGCAATACGGCTAATAGTGCCTATTATATTGATAATAATAAAAGTAATAAGTACATTTATTACAGTTCTATCGATAATAACTGCATAATATGGGTAATAATGCACGTTATAATGCTAATAATATAAGTAATAAGTATAATTATTACAGTTCTAGCGATAATAACTGCCTTATATGGGTAATAATGCATGTTATATTGATATTAATATAAGTAATAAGTACAATTATTACAGTTCTAGCGATAATAACTGCATTATATGGGTAATAATGGATGTTATATTGATAACATCGGGAGTAATAAGTTTAATTATTACAGTTTTAGCGATAATACTAGTAAAATATGGCTAAGAGTGCCTGTTATATTGATAATAATAAAAGGAATAAGTATATTTATTATACCTCTGTCGATAATAACTGCATTATATGGGTAATAATGCATGTTATATTGATAATAATATAAGTAATAAGTATAATTATTACAGTTCTAGCGATAATAACTCCATTATATGGGTAATAATGCATGTTATATTGATGATAATAAAAGTAGTAGGTATATTTATTACAGTACTAGCGATAATAACTGCATTATATGCGTAATAATGCATGTTATATTGATAATATCGGAACTAATAAGTATAATTATTATAGGTCTAGCGATAATAATAGTAAAATATGGCTAATAGTGCATGTTATATTGATAACAATAAAAGTAATAAGTATAATTATTACAGTTCTAGCGATAATAACTGCATAATATGGGTAATAATGCACGTTATAATGCTAATAATATAAGTAATACGTATAATTATTACAGTTCTAGCGATAATAACTGCATTATATGGGTAATAATGCATGTTATACTCATAATATCGGGAGTAATAAGTATAATTATTAGAGTTCTAGCGATAATAATAGTAAAATATGGCTAATAGTGCATGTTATATTCATAATAATAAAAGTAATAAGTATATTTATTATACTTCTGTCGATAATAACTGCATTATATGCGTAATAGTGCATGTTATATTGATAATATCGAGAGTAATAAGTATAATTATTATAGTTCTAGCGATAATAATAGTAAAATATGGCTAATAGTGCATGTTATATTGATAATAATAAAAGTAATAAGTATATTTATTACAGTTCTATCGATAATAACTGCATAATATGGGTAATAATGCAGGTTATATTGATGATAATAAAAGTAGTAAGTATATTTATTATAGTTCTAGCGGTTATAACTGCATAATATGTGTAATAATGCATGTTATATTGATAATATCGGGAGTAATAAGTATAATTATTACAGTTCTAGCGGTAATAACTGCATTATATGGGTAATAATGCATGTTATATTGATAATATCGGGAGTAATAAGTATAATTATTATAGGTCTAGCGATAATAATAGTAAAATATGGCTAATAGTGCATGTTATATTGATAACAATAAAAGTAATAAGTATATTTATTATAGTTCTATCGATAATAATTGCATAATATGGGTAATAATGGATGTTATATTGATGATAATAAAAGTAGCAAGTATATTTATTACAGTTCTAGCGATAATAAATGCATTATATGCGTAATAATGCATGTTATATTGATAATATCGAGAGTAATAAGTATAATTATTATAGTTCTAGCGATAATAATAGTAAAATATGGCTAATAGTGCATGTTATATTGATAATAATAAAAGTAATAAGTATATTTATTATAGTTCTATCGATAATAACTGCATAATATGGGTAATAATGCTTGTTATATTGATGATAATAAAAGTAGTAAGCATATTTATTACAGTTCTAGCGATAATAACTGCATTATATGCGTAATAATGCATGTTATATTGATAATATCGGGAGTAATAAGTATAATTATTATAGGTCTAGCGATAATAATAGTGCAATACGGCTAATAGTGCCTATTATATTGATAATAATAAAAGTAATAAGTACATTTATTACAGTTCTATCGATAATAACTGCATAATATGGGTAATAATGCACGTTATAATGCTAATAATATAAGTAATAAGTATAATTATTACAGTCCTAGCGATAATAACTGCCTTATATGGGTAATAATGCATATTATATTGATATTAATATAAGTAATAAGTATAATTATTACAGTTCTAGCGATAATAACTGCATTATATGGGTAATAATGGATGTTATATTGATAATATCGGGAGTAATAAGTTTAATTATTACAGTTTTAGCGATAATACTAGTAAAATATGGCTAAGAGTGCCTGTTATATTGATAATAATAAAAGGAATAAGTATATTTATTATACCTCTGTCGATAATAACTGCATTATATGGGTAATAATGCATGTTATATTGATAATAATATAAGTAATAAGTATAATTATTACAGTTCTAGCGATAATAACTCCATTATATGGGTAATAATGCATGTTATATTGATGATAATAAAAGTAGTAAGTATATTTATTACAGTTCTAGCGATAATAACTGCATTATATGCGTAATAATGCATGTTATATTGATAATATCGGGACTAATAAGTATAATTATTATAGGTCTAGCGATAATACTAGTAAAATATGGCTAATAGTGCATGTTATATTGATAATAATAAAAGTAATAAGTATATTTATTACAGTTCTATCGATAATAACTGCATAATATGGGTAATAATGCAGGTTATATTGATGATAATAAAAGTAGTAAGTATATTTATTATAGTTCTAGCGGTTATAACTGCATAATATGTGTAATAATGCATGTTATATTGATAATATCGGGAGTAATAAGTATAATTATTACAGTTCTAGCGGTAATAACTGCATTATATGGGTAATAATGCATGTTATATTGATAATATCGGGAGTAATAAGTATAATTATTATAGGTCTAGCGATAATAATAGTAAAATATGGCTAATAGTGCATGTTATATTGATAACAATAAAAGTAATAAGTATATTTATTATAGTTCTATCGATAATAATTGCATAATATGGGTAATAATGGATGTTATATTGATGATAATAAAAGTAGCAAGTATATTTATTACAGTTCTAGCGATAATAAATGCATTATATGCGTAATAATGCATGTTATATTGATAATATCGAGAGTAATAAGTATAATTATTATAGTTCTAGCGATAATAATAGTAAAATATGGCTAATAGTGCATGTTATATTGATAATAATAAAAGTAATAAGTATATTTATTATAGTTCTATCGATAATAACTGCATAATATGGGTAATAATGCTTGTTATATTGATGATAATAAAAGTAGTAAGCATATTTATTACAGTTCTAGCGATAATAACTGCATTATATGCGTAATAATGCATGTTATATTGATAATATCGGGAGTAATAAGTATAATTATTATAGGTCTAGCGATAATAATAGTGCAATACGGCTAATAGTGCCTATTATATTGATAATAATAAAAGTAATAAGTACATTTATTACAGTTCTATCGATAATAACTGCATAATATGGGTAATAATGCACGTTATAATGCTAATAATATAAGTAATAAGTATAATTATTACAGTCCTAGCGATAATAACTGCCTTATATGGGTAATAATGCATATTATATTGATATTAATATAAGTAATAAGTATAATTATTACAGTTCTAGCGATAATAACTGCATTATATGGGTAATAATGGATGTTATATTGATAATATCGGGAGTAATAAGTTTAATTATTACAGTTTTAGCGATAATACTAGTAAAATATGGCTAAGAGTGCCTGTTATATTGATAATAATAAAAGGAATAAGTATATTTATTATACCTCTGTCGATAATAACTGCATTATATGGGTAATAATGCATGTTATATTGATAATAATATAAGTAATAAGTATAATTATTACAGTTCTAGCGATAATAACTCCATTATATGGGTAATAATGCATGTTATATTGATGATAATAAAAGTAGTAAGTATATTTATTACAGTTCTAGCGATAATAACTGCATTATATGCGTAATAATGCATGTTATATTGATAATATCGGGACTAATAAGTATAATTATTATAGGTCTAGCGATAATACTAGTAAAATATGGCTAATAGTGCATGTTATATTGATAATAATAAAAGTAATAAGTATATTTATTACAGTTCTATCGATAATAACTGCATAATATGGGTAATAATGCAGGTTATATTGATGATAATAAAAGTAGTAAGTATATTTATTATAGTTCTAGCGGTTATAACTGCATAATATGTGTAATAATGCATGTTATATTGATAATATCGGGAGTAATAAGTATAATTATTACAGTTCTAGCGGTAATAACTGCATTATATGGGTAATAATGCATGTTATATTGATAATATCGGGAGTAATAAGTATAATTATTATAGGTCTAGCGATAATAATAGTAAAATATGGCTAATAGTGCATGTTATATTGATAACAATAAAAGTAATAAGTATATTTATTATAGTTCTATCGATAATAATTGCATAATATGGGTAATAATGGATGTTATATTGATGATAATAAAAGTAGCAAGTATATTTATTACAGTTCTAGCGATAATAAATGCATTATATGCGTAATAATGCATGTTATATTGATAATATCGAGAGTAATAAGTATAATTATTATAGTTCTAGCGATAATAATAGTAAAATATGGCTAATAGTGCATGTTATATTGATAATAATAAAAGTAATAAGTATATTTATTATAGTTCTATCGATAATAACTGCATAATATGGGTAATAATGCTTGTTATATTGATGATAATAAAAGTAGTAAGCATATTTATTACAGTTCTAGCGATAATAACTGCATTATATGCGTAATAATGCATGTTATATTGGTAATATCGGGAGTAATAAGTATAATTATTATAGGTCTAGCGATAATAATAGTGCAATACGGCTAATAGTGCCTATTATATTGATAATAATAAAAGTAATAAGTACATTTATTACAGTTCTATCGATAATAACTGCATAATATGGGTAATAATGCACGTTATAATGCTAATAATATAAGTAATAAGTATAATTATTACAGTCCTAGCGATAATAACTGCCTTATATGGGTAATAATGCATATTATATTGATATTAATATAAGTAATAAGTATAATTATTACAGTTCTAGCGATAATAACTGCATTATATGGGTAATAATGCAGGTTATATTGATGATAATAAAAGTAGTAAGTATATTTATTATAGTTCTACCGATTATAACTGCATAATATGGGTAATAATGCATGTTATATTGACAATAATATAAGTAATAAGTATAATTATTACAGTTCTAGCGATAATAACTGCATTATTTGGGTAATAATGGATGTTATATTGATAACATCGGGAGTAATAAGTGTAATTATTACAGTTCTAGCGATAATACTAGTAAAATATGGCGAAGAGTGCCTGTTATATTGATAATAATAAAAGTAATAAGTATATTTATTATATATATGTCGATAATAACTGCATTATATGGGTAATAATGCATGTTATATTGATAATAATATAAGTAATAAGTATAATTATTACAGTTCTAGCGATAATAACTCCATTATATGGGTAATAATGCATGTTATATTGATAATGATATAAGTAATAAGTATAATTATTACAGTTCTAGCGATAATAACTGCATTATATGGGCAATAATGCACGTTATATAGCTAATAATATAAGTAATAAGTATAATTATTACAATTCCAGCGATAATAACTGCATTATACGGGTAATAATGCATGTTACATTGATAATAATAAAAGCAATAAGTATATTTATTATACTTCTGTCGATAATAACTGCATTATATGGGTAATAATGCATGTTATATTGATAATATCGGGAGTAATAAGTATAACTATTATAGTTCTGGCGATAATAATAGTAAAATATGGCAAATAGTGCATGTTATATTGATAATAATATAAGTAATAAGTATAATTATTACAGTTCAAGCGGTAATAACTGCATAATATGGGTAATAATGGATGTTATATTGATAACATCGGGAGTAATAAGTATAATTATTACAGTTCTAGCGATAATACTAGTAAAATATGGCGAAGAGTGCCTGTTATATTGATAATAATAAAAGTAATAAGTATATTTATTATATATCTGTCGATAATAACTGCATTATATGGGTAATAATGCATGTTATATTGATAATAATATAAGTAATAAGTATAATTATTACAGTTCTAGCGATAATAACTCCATTATATGGGTAATAATGCATGTTATATTGATAATAATATAAGTAATAAGTATAATTATTACAGTTCTAGCGATAATAACTGCATTATATGGGCAATAATGCACGTTATATAGCTAATAATATAAGTAATAAGTATAATTATTACAATTCCAGCGATAATAACTGCATTATACGGGTAATAATGCATGTTATATTGATAATAATAAAAGCAATAAGTATATTTATTATACTTCTGTCGATAATAACTGCATTATATGGGTAATAATGCATGTTATATTGATAATATCGGGAGTAATAAGTATAATTATTATAGTTCTGGCGATAATAATAGTAAAATATGGCAAATAGTGCATGTTATATTGATAATAATATAAGTAATAAGTATAATTATTACAGTTCAAGCGGTAATAACTGCATAATATGGGTAATAATGCATGTTATATTGATAATATCGTGAGTAATAAGTATAATTATTAGAGTTCTAGCGATAATAATAGTAAAATATAACTAATAGTGCATGTTCTATTGATAATAATAAAAGTAATACGTATATTTATTATAGTTCTAGCGATAATAACTGCATAATATGGGTAATAATGCATGTTATATTGATGATAATAAAAGTAATACGTACATTTATTATAGTCCTAGCGATAATAACTGCATAATATGGGTAATAATGCATGTTATATTGATAATAATATAAGTAATAAGTATAATTATTACAGTTCTAGCGATAACAACTGCATTATATGGGTAATAATGCACGTTATATTGCTAATACTATAAGTAATAAGTATAATTATTACAGTTCTAGCGATAATAACTGCATTATATAGGTAATAATGCATGTTATATTGATAATATCGGGAGTAATAAGTATAATTATTATAGTTCTAGCGATAATAATAGTAGAATATGGCTAAGAGTGCCTGTTATATTGATAATAATAAAAGTAATAAGTATATTTATTATACTTCTGTCGATAATAACTGCATTATATAGGTAATAATGCATGTTATATTGATAATAACATAAGTAATAAGTATAATTATTACAGTTCTAGCGATAATAACTGCATTATATGGGTAATAATACATGTTATATTGATAATAATAAAAGTAATAAGTATATTTATTATACTTCTGTCGATAATAACTGCATTATATGGGTAATAATGCATGTTATATTGACAATAACATAAGTAATAAGTATAACTATTACAGTTCTAGCGATAATAACTCCACAATATGGGTAAAAATGCATGTTATATTGCTAACTATATAAGTAATAAGTATAATTATTACAGTTCTAGCGATAATAACTCCACTATATGGGTAAAAATGCATGTTATATTGCTAACTATATAAGTAATAAGTATAATTATTACAGTTCTAGCGATAATAACTGCATTATATGGGTAATAATGCATGTTATATTGATGATCATAAAAGTAATACGTATATTTATTATAGTTCTATCGATAATAACTGCATAATATGGATAATAATGCATGTTATATTGAGAATAATATAAGTAATAAGTATAATTATTACAGTTCTAGCGATAATAACTGCATTATATGGGTAATAATGCATGTTATATTGATAATAATATAAGTAATATGTATAATTATTACAGTTCTAGCGATAATAACTGCATTATATGGGCAATAATGCACGTTATATAGCTAATAATATAAGTAATAAGTATAATTATTACAATTCCAGCGATAATAACTGCATTATACGTGTAATAATGCATGTTATATTGATAATAATAAAAGCAATAAGTATATTTATTATACTTCTGTCGATAATAACTGCAGTATATGGGTAATAATGCATGTTATATTGATAATATCGGGAGTAATAAGTATAATTATTACAGTTCTAGCGATAATAACTGCATTATATGGGTAATAATGCACGTTATATTCCTAATAATATAAGTAATGAGTATAATTATTACAGTTCTAGCGATAATAACTGCATTATATGGGTAATAATGCATGTTATATTGATAATAATAAAAGTAATGAGTATATTTTTTACCGTTCTATGGATAATAACTGCATAAAATGGGTAACAATGCATGTTATATTGATGATAATGAAAGTAGTAAGCATATTTATTACAGTTCTAGCGATAATAACTGCATTATATGGGTAATAATGCAGGTTATATTGATGATAATAAAAGTAGTAAGTATATTTATTATAGTTCTACCGATTATAACTGCATAATATGGGTAATAATGCATGTTATATCGATAATAATATAAGTAATAAGTATAATTATTACAGTTCTAGCGATAACAACTGCATTATATGGGTAATAATGCACGTTACATTGCTAATAATATAAGTAATAAGTATAATTATTACAGTTCTAGCGATAATAACTGCATTATATAGGTAATAATGCATGTTATATTGATAATATCGGGAGTAATAAGTATAATTATTATAGTTCTAGCGATAATAATAGTAAAATATGGCAAATAGTGCATGTTATATTGATAATAATAAGAGTAATAAGCATATTTATTACAGTTCTATCGATAATAACTGCATAATATGGGTAACAATGCATGTTATATTGATGATAATAAAAGTAATCCGTATATTTATTATAGTTCTAGCGATAATAACTGCATAATATGCGTAATAATGCATGATATATTGATAATAATATAAGTAATAAGTATAATTATTACAGTTCTAGCGATAATAACTGCATTATTTGGGTAATAATGGATGTTATATTGATAACATCGGGAGTAATAAGTATAATTATTACAATTCTAGCGATAATACTAGTAAAATATGGCGAAGAGTGCCTGTTATATTGATAATAATAAAAGTAATAAGTATATTTATTATACATCTGTCGATAATAACTGCATTATATGGGTAATAATGCATGTTATATTGATAATAATATAAGTAATAAGTATAATTATTACAGTTCTAGCGATAATAACTCCATTATATGGGTAATAATGCATGTTATATTGATAATAGTATAAGTAATAAGTATAATTATTACAGTTCTAGCGATAATAACTGCATAATATGGGTAATAATGCACGTTATATTGCTAATAATATAAGTAATAAGTATAATTATTACAGTTCTAGCGATAATAACTGCATTATATGGGTAATAATGCACGTTATATAGCTAATAATATAAGTAATAAGTATAACTATTACAGTTCTAGCGACAATAACTGCATTATATGGGTAATAATGCATGTTACATTGATGATAATAAAAGTAATACGTATATTTATTATAGTTCTAGCGATAATAACTGCATAATATGGGTAATAATGCATGTTATATTGCTAATAATATAAGTAATAAGTATAATTATTACAGTTCTCGCGATAATAACTGCATTATATGGGTAATAATGCATGTTATATTGATGATCATAAAAGTAATACGTATATTTATTATAGTTCTATCGATAATAACTGCATAATATGGGTAATAATGCATGTTATATTGAGAATAATATAAGTAATAAGTATAATTATTACAGTTCTAGTGATAATAACTGCATTATATGGGTAATAATGCATGTTATATTGATAATATCGGGAGTAATAAGTATAATTATTATAGTTCTAGCGATAATAATAGTAGAATATGGCTAAGAGCGCCTGTTATATTGATAATAATAAAAGTAATACGTATATTTATTATAGTTCTATCGATAATAACTGCATAATATGGGTAATAATGCATGTTATATTGAGAATAATATAAGTAATAAGTATAATTATTACAGTTCTAGTGATAATAACTGCATTATATGGGTAATAATGCATGTTATATTGATAATATCGGGAGTAATAAGTATAATTATTATAGTTCTAGCGATAATAATAGTAGAATATGGCTAAGAGTGCCTGTTATATTGATAATAATAAAAGTAATAAGTATATTTATTATACTTCTGTCGATAATAACTGCATTATATAGGTAATAATGCATGTTATATTGATAATAACATAAGTAATAAGTATAATTATTACAGTTCTAGCGATAATAACTGCATTATATGGGTAATAATACATGTTATATTGATAATAATAAAAGTAATAAGTATATTTATTATACTTCTGTCGATAATAACTGCATTATATGGGTAATAATGCATGTTATATTGACAATAACATAAGTAATAAGTATAACTATTACAGTTCTAGCGATAATAACTCCACTATATGGGTAAAAATGCATGTTATATTGCTAACTATATAAGTAATAAGTATAATTATTACAGTTCTAGCGATAATAACTGCATTATATGGGTAATAATGCATGTTATATTGATGATCATAAAAGTAATACGTATATTTATTATAGTTCTATCGATAATAACTGCATAATATGGATAATAATGCATGTTATATTGAGAATAATATAAGTAATAAGTATAATTATTACAGTTCTAGCGATAATAACTGCATTATATGGGTAATAATGCATGTTATATTGACAATAATAAAAGTAATAAGTATAATTATTACAGTTCTAGCGATAATAACTCCATTATATGGGTAATAATGCATGTTATATTCATAATAATATAAGTAATAAGTATATTTATTATAGTTCTATCGATAATAACTGCATAATATGGGTAATAATGCATGTTATATTGATGATAATAAAAGTACTAAGTATATTTATTATAGTTCTAGCGATTATAACTGCATAATATACGTAGTAATGCATGTTATATTGATAATAATATAAGTAATAAGTATAATTATTACAATTCTAGCGATAATAACTGCATTATATGGGTAATAATGCATGTTATATTGATAATAATAAAAGTAATAAGTATATTTATTATACTTCTGTCGATAATAACTGCATTATATGGGTAATAATGCATGTTATATTGACAATAACATAAGTAATAAGTATAACTATTACAGTTCTAGCGATAATAACTCCATTATATGGGTAATAATGCATGTTATATTGCTAACTATATAAGTAATAAGTATAATTATTACAGTTCTAGCGATAATAACTGCATTATATGGGTAATAATGCATGTTATATTGACAATAATAAAAGTAATAAGTATATCTATTACAGTTCTATCGATAATAACTGCATAATATGGGTAATAATGCATGTTATATTGAGAATAATATAAGTAATAAGTATAATTATTACAGTTCTAGCGATAATAACTGCATTATATGGGTAATAATCGATGTTATATTGATAATATCAGGAGTAATAAGTATATTTATTATACTTCTGTCGATAATAACTGCATTATATGGGTAATAATGCATGTTATATTGATAATAATATAAGTAATAAGTATAATTATTACAGTTCTAGCGATAATAACTCCATTATATGGGTAATAATGCATGTTATATTCATAATAATATAAGTAATAAGTATATTTATTATAGTTCTATCGATAATAACTGCATATTATGGGTAATAATGCATGTTATATTGATGATAATAAAAGTACTAAGTATATTTATTATAGTTCTAGCGATTATAACTGCATAATATACGTAGTAATGCATGTTATATTGATAATAATATAAGTAATAAGTATAATTATTACAATTCTAGCGATAATAACTGCATTATATGGGTAATAATGCATGTTATATTGATAATAATAAAAGTAATAAGTATATTTATTATACTTCTGTCGATAATAACTGCATTATATGGGTAATAATGCATGTTATATTGACAATAACATAAGTAATAAGTATAACTATTACAGTTCTAGCGATAATAACTCCATTATATGGGTAATAATGCATGTTATATTGCTAACTATATAAGTAATAAGTATAATTATTACAGTTCTAGCGATAATAACTGCATTATATGGGTAATAATGCATGTTATATTGACAATAATAAAATTAATAAGTATATCTATTACAGTTCTATCGATAATAACTGCATAATATGGGTAATAATGCATGTTATATTGAGAATAATATAAGTAATAAGTATAATTATTACAGTTCTAGCGATAATAACTGCATTATATGGGTAATAATCGATGTTATATTGATAATATCAGGAGTAATAAGTATATTTATTATACTTCTGTCGATAATAACTGCATTATATGGGTAATAATGCATGTTATATTGATAATAATATAAGTAATAAGTATAATTATTACAGTTCTAGCGATAATAACTCCATTATATGGGTAATAATGCATGTTATATTCATAATAATATAAGTAATAAGTATATTTATTATAGTTCTATCGATAATAACTGCATAATATGGGTAATAATGCATGTTATATTGATGATAATAAAAGTACTAAGTATGTTTATTATAGTTCTAGCGATTATAACTGCATAATATACGTAGTAATGCATGTTATATTGATAATAATATAAGTAATAAGTATAATTATTACAATTCTAGCGATAATAACTGCCTAATATGGGTAATAATGCATGTTATATTGATGATAATAAAAGTACTAAGTATGTTTATTATAGTTCTAGCGATTATAACTGCATAATATACGTAGTGATGCATGTTATATTGATAATAATATAAGTAATAAGTATAATTATTACAGTTCTAGCGATAATAACTCCATTACATGGGTAATAATGCATGTTATATTGCTAACTATATAAGTAATCAGTATAATTATTACAGTTCTAGTGATAATAACTGCATTATATGGGTAATAATGCATGTTATATTGATAATAATAAAAGTAATAAGTATATTTATTATCGTTCCATCGATAATAACTTCTTAATATGGGTAATAATGCATGTTATATTGATGATAATGAAAGTAGTAAGTATATTTATTACAGTTCTAGCGATAATAACTGCATTATATGCGTAATAAGGCATGTTATATTGATAATATCGGGAGTAATAAGTATAGTTATTATAGTTCTAGCGATAATAATACTAAAATATGGCTAATAATGCATGTTATATTGATAATAATAAAAGTAATAAGTATATTTATTATACTTCTGTCGATAATAACTGCATTATATGGGTAATAATGCATGTTATATTGATAATATCGGGAGTAATAAGTATAATTATTATAGTTCTAGCGATAATAATAGTAGAATATGGCTAAGAGCGCCTGTTATATTGATAATAATAAAAGTAATAAGTATATTTATGATACTTCTGTCGATAATAACTGCATTATATGGGTAATAATGCATGTTATATTGATAATATCGGGAGTAATAAGTATAATTATTACAGTTCTAACGATAATAACTCCATTATATGGGTAATAATGCATGTTATATTGCTAAATATATAAGTAATAAGTATAATTATTACAGTTCTAGCGATAATAACTGCATTATATTGGTAATAATGCATGTTATATTGATAATAATAAAAGTAATAAGTATATTTATTATCGTTCTATTGATAATAACTTCTTAATATGGGTAATAATGCATGTTATATTGATGATAATGAAAGTAGTAAGTATATTTATTACAGTTCTAGCGATAATAACTGCATTATATGCGTAATAAGGCATGTTATATTGATAATATCGGGAGTAATAAGTATAGTTATTATAGTTCTAGCGATGATAATAGTAAAATATGGCTAATAGTGCATGTTATATTGATAATAGTAAAAGTAATAAGTATATTTATTACAGTTCTATCGATAATAACTGCATAATATGGGTAATAATGCATGTTATATTGATGGTAATGAACGTAATACGTATATTTATTATAGTTCTAGCGATAATAACTGCACAATATGGGTAATAATGCATGTTATATTGAGAATAATATAAGTAATAGGTATAATTATTACGGTTCAAGCGATAATAACTGTATTATACGGATAATAATGCATGTGATATTGATAATAATAAAAGTAATAAGTATATTTATTATAGTTCTATCGATAATAACTGCATAATATGGGTAATAATGCATGTTATATTGATAATATCGGGAGTAATAAGTATAATTATTACAGTTCTAGCGATGATACTAGTAAAATATATCTAACAGTGCCTGTTATATTGATAATAATAATAGTAGTAAGTATATTTATTATACTTCTGTCGATAATACCTGCATTATATGGGTAATAATGCATGTTATATTGATAATATCGGGAGTAATAAGTATAATTATTATAGTTCTAGCGATAATAATAGTAAAATATGGCTAATAGTACATGTTATACTGATAATAATAAAAGTAATAAGTATATTTATTATACTTCTGTCGATAATAACTGCAGTATATGGGTAATAATGCATGTTATATTGATGATAATAAAAGTAATACGTACATTTATTATAGTTCTAGCGATAATAACTGCATAATATGGGTAATAATGCATGTTATATTGATAATAATATAAGTAATAAGTATAATTATTACAGTTCTAGCGATAACAACTGCATTATATGGGTAATAATGCACGTTATATTGCTAATAATATAAGTAATAAGTATAATTATTACAGTTCTAGCGATAATAACTGCATTATATAGGTAATAATGCATGTTATATTGATAATATCGGGAGTAATAAGTATAATTATTATAGTTCTAGCGATAATAATAGTAAAATATGGCAAATAGTGCATGTTATATTGATAATAATAAGAGTAATAAGCATATTTATTACAGTTCTATCGATAATAACTGCATAATATGGGTAACAATGCATGTTATATTGATGATAATAAAAGTAATCCGTATATTTATTACAGTTCTAGCGATAATAACTGCATAATATGCGTAATAATGCATGATATATTGATAATAATATAAGTAATAAGTATAATTATTACAGTTCTAGCGATAATAACTGCATTATTTGGGTAATAATGGATGTTATATTGATAACATCGGGAGTAATAAGTATAATTATTACAATTCTAGCGATAATACTAGTAAAATATGGCGAAGAGTGCCTGTTATATTGATAATAATAAAAGTAATAAGTATATTTATTATACATCTGTCGATAATAACTGCATTATATGGGTAATAATGCATGTTATATTGATAATAATATAAGTAATAAGTATAATTATTACAGTTCTAGCGATAATAACTCCATTATATGGGTAATAATGCATGTTATATTGATAATAGTATAAGTAATAAGTATAATTATTACAGTTCTAGCGATAACAACTGCATAATATGGGTAATAATGCACGTTATATTGCTAATAATATAAGTAATAAGTATAATTATTACAGTTCTAGCGATAATAACTGCATTATATGGGTAATAATGCACGTTATATAGCTAATAATATAAGTAATAAGTATAACTATTACAGTTCTAGCGACAATAACTGCATTATATGGGTAATAATGCATGTTACATTGATGATAATAAAAGTAATACGTATATTTATTATAGTTCTAGCGATAATAACTGCATAATATGGGTAATAATGCATGTTATATTGCTAATAATATAAGTAATAAGTATAATTATTACAGTTCTCGCGATAATAACTGCATTATATGGGTAATAATGCATGTTATATTGATGATCATAAAAGTAATACGTATATTTATTATAGTTCTATCGATAATAACTGCATAATATGGGTAATAATGCATGTTATATTGAGAATAATATAAGTAATAAGTATAATTATTACAGTTCTAGTGATAATAACTGCATTATATGGGTAATAATGCATGTTATATTGATAATAATAAAAGTAATAAGTATATTTATTATCGTTCTATTGATAATAACTTCTTAATATGGGTAATAATGCATGTTATATTGATGATAATGAAAGTAGTAAGTATATTTATTACAGTTCTAGCGATAATAACTGCATTATATGCGTAATAAGGCATGTTATATTGATAATATCGGGAGTAATAAGTATAGTTATTATAGTTCTAGCGATGATAATAGTAAAATATGGCTAATAGTGCATGTTATATTGATAATAGTAAAAGTAATAAGTATATTTATTATACTTCTGTCGATAATAACTGCATTATATGGGTAATAATGCATGTTATATTGACAATAACATAAGTAATAAGTATAACTATTACAGTTCTAGCGATAATAACTCCACTATATGGGTAAAAATGCATGTTATATTGCTAACTATATAAGTAATAAGTATAATTATTACAGTTCTAGCGATAATAACTGCATTATATGGGTAATAATGCATGTTATATTGACAATAATAAAAGTAATAAGTATAATTATTACAGTTCTAGCGATAATAACTCCATTATATGGGTAATAATGCATGTTATATTGATGATAATAAAAGTACTAAGTATATTTATTATAGTTCTAGCGATTATAACTGCATAATATACGTAGTAATGCATGTTATATTGATAATAATATAAGTAATAAGTATAATTATTACAATTCTAGCGATAATAACTGCATTATATGGGTAATAATGCATGTTATATTGATAATAACAAAAGTAATAAGTATATTTATTATACTTCTGTCGATAATAACTGCATTATATGCGTAATAATGCATGTTATATTGATAATAACATAAGTAATAAGTATAATTATTACAGTTCTAGCGATAATAACTCCATTACATGGGTAATAATGCATGTTATATTGCTAACTATATAAGTAATCAGTATAATTATTACAGTTCTAATGATAATAACTGCATTATATGGGTAATAATGCATGTTATATTGATAATAATAAAAGTAATAAGTATATTTATTATCGTTCTATCGAAAATAACTTCTTAATATGGGTAATAATGCATGTTATATTGATGATAATGAAAGTAGTAAGTATATTTATTACAGTTCTAGCGATAATAACTGCATTATATGGGTAATAATCGATGTTATATTGATAATATCAGGAGTAATAAGTATATTTATTATACTTCTGTCGATAATAACTGCATTATATGGGTAATAATGCATGTTATATTGATAATAATATAAGTAATAAGTATAATTATTACAGTTCTAGCGATAATAACTCCATTATATGGGTAATAATGCATGTTATATTCATAATAATATAAGTAATAAGTATATTTATTATAGTTCTATCGATAATAACTGCATAATATGGGTAATAATGCATGTTATATTGATGATAATAAAAGTACTAAGTATGTTTATTATAGTTCTAGCGATTATAACTGCATAATATACGTAGTAATGCATGTTATATTGATAATAATATAAGTAATAAGTATAATTATTACAATTCTAGCGATAATAACTGCCTAATATGGGTAATAATGCATGTTATATTGATGATAATAAAAGTACTAAGTATGTTTATTATAGTTCTAGCGATTATAACTGCATAATATACGTAGTAATGCATGTTATATTGATAATAATATAAGTAATAAGTATAATTATTACAGTTCTAGCGATAATAACTCCATTACATGGGTAATAATGCATGTTATATTGCTAACTATATAAGTAATCAGTATAATTATTACAGTTCTAGTGATAATAACTGCATTATATGGGTAATAATGCATGTTATATTGATAATAATAAAAGTAATAAGTATATTTATTATCGTTCCATCGATAATAACTTCTTAATATGGGTAATAATGCATGTTATATTGATGATAATGAAAGTAGTAAGTATATTTATTACAGTTCTAGCGATAATAACTGCATTATATGCGTAATAAGGCATGTTATATTGATAATATCGGGAGTAATAAGTATAGTTATTATAGTTCTAGCGATAATAATACTAAAATATGGCTAATAATGCATGTTATATTGATAATAATAAAAGTAATAAGTATATTTATTATACTTCTGTCGATAATAACTGCATTATATGGGTAATAATGCATGTTATATTGATAATATCGGGAGTAATAAGTATAATTATTATAGTTCTAGCGATAATAATAGTAGAATATGGCTAAGAGCGCCTGTTATATTGATAATAATAAAAGTAATAAGTATATTTATGATACTTCTGTCGATAATAACTGCATTATATGGGTAATAATGCATGTTATATTGATAATATCGGGAGTAATAAGTATAGTTATTATAGTTCTAGCGATGATAATAGTAAAATATGGCTAATAGTGCATGTTATATTGATAATAGTAAAAGTAATAAGTATATTTATTACAGTTCTATCGATAATAACTGCATAATATGGGTAATAATGCATGTTATATTGATGGTAATGAACGTAATACGTATATTTATTATAGTTCTAGCGATAATAACTGCACAATATGGGTAATAATGCATGTTATATTGAGAATAATATAAGTAATAGGTATAATTATTACGGTTCAAGCGATAATAACTGTATTATACGGATAATAATGCATGTGATATTGATAATAATAAAAGTAATAAGTATATTTATTATAGTTCTATCGATAATAACTGCATAATATGGGTAATAATGCATGTTATATTGATAATATCGGGAGTAATAAGTATAATTATTACAGTTCTAGCGATGATACTAGTAAAATATATCTAACAGTGCCTGTTATATTGATAATAATAATAGTAGTATGTATATTTATTATACTTCTGTCGATAATACCTGCATTATATGGGTAATAATGCATGTTATATTGATAATATCGGGAGTAATAAGTATAATTATTATAGTTCTAGCGATAATAATAGTAAAATATGGCTAATAGTACATGTTATACTGATAATAATAAGAGTAATAAGTATATTTATTATACTTCTGTCGATAATAACTGCAGTATATGGGTAATAATGCATGTTATATTGATGATAATAAAAGTAATACGTACATTTATTATAGTTCTAGCGATAATAACTGCATAATATGGGTAATAATGCATGTTATATTGATAATAATATAAGTAATAAGTATAATTATTACAGTTCTAGCGATAACAACTGCATTATATGGGTAATAATGCACGTTATATTGCTAATAATATAAGTAATAAGTATAATTATTACAGTTCTAGCGATAATAACTGCATTATATAGGTAATAATGCATGTTATATTGATAATATCGGGAGTAATAAGTATAATTATTATAGTTCTAGCGATAATAATAGTAAAATATGGCAAATAGTGCATGTTATATTGATAATAATAAGAGTAATAAGCATATTTATTACAGTTCTATCGATAATAACTGCATAATATGGGTAACAATGCATGTTATATTGATGATAATAAAAGTAATCCGTATATTTATTATAGTTCTAGCGATAATAACTGTATAATATGCGTAATAATGCATGATATATTGATAATAATATAAGTAATAAGTATAATTATTACAGTTCTAGCGATAATAACTGCATTATTTGGGTAATAATGGATGTTATATTGATAACATCGGGAGTAATAAGTATAATTATTACAATTCTAGCGATAATACTAGTAAAATATGGCGAAGAGTGCCTGTTATATTGATAATAATAAAAGTAATAAGTATATTTATTATACATCTGTCGATAATAACTGCATTATATGGGTAATAATGCATGTTATATTGATAATAATATAAGTAATAAGTATAATTATTACAGTTCTAGCGATAATAACTCCATTATATGGGTAATAATGCATGTTATATTGATAATAGTATAAGTAATAAGTATAATTATTACAGTTCTAGCGATAACAACTGCATAATATGGGTAATAATGCACGTTATATTGCTAATAATATAAGTAATAAGTATAATTATTACAGTTCTAGCGATAATAACTGCATTATATGGGTAATAATGCACGTTATATAGCTAATAATATAAGTAATAAGTATAACTATTACAGTTCTAGCGACAATAACTGCATTATATGGGTAATAATGCATGTTACATTGATGATAATAAAAGTAATACGTATATTTATTATAGTTCTAGCGATAATAACTGCATAATATGGGTAATAATGCATGTTATATTGCTAATAATATAAGTAATAAGTATAATTATTACAGTTCTCGCGATAATAACTGCATTATATGGGTAATAATGCATGTTATATTGATGATCATAAAAGTGATACGTATATTTATTATAGTTCTATCGATAATAACTGCATAATATGGGTAATAATGCATGTTATATTGAGAATAATATAAGTAATAAGTATAATTATTACAGTTCTAGTGATAATAACTGCATTATATGGGTAATAATGCATGTTATATTGATAATAATAAAAGTAATAAGTATATTTATTATCGTTCTATTGATAATAACTTCTTAATATGGGTAATAATGCATGTTATATTGATGATAATGAAAGTAGTAAGTATATTTATTACAGTTCTAGCGATAATAACTGCATTATATGCGTAATAAGGCATGTTATATTGATAATATCGGGAGTAATAAGTATAGTTATTATAGTTCTAGCGATGATAATAGTAAAATATGGCTAATAGTGCATGTTATATTGATAATAGTAAAAGTAATAAGTATATTTATTATACTTCTGTCGATAATAACTGCATTATATGGGTAATAATGCATGTTATATTGACAATAACATAAGTAATAAGTATAACTATTACAGTTCTAGCGATAATAACTCCACTATATGGGTAAAAATGCATGTTATATTGCTAACTATATAAGTAATAAGTATAATTATTACAGTTCTAGCGATAATAACTGCATTATATGGGTAATAATGCATGTTATATTGACAATAATAAAAGTAATAAGTATAATTATTACAGTTCTAGCGATAATAACTCCATTATATGGGTAATAATGCATGTTATATTCATAATAATATAAGTAATAAGTATATTTATTATAGTTCTATCGATAATAACTGCATAATATGGGTAATAATGCATGTTATATTGATGATAATAAAAGTACTAAGTATATTTATTATAGTTCTAGCGATTATAACTGCATAATATACGTAGTAATGCATGTTATATTGATAATAATATAAGTAATAAGTATAATTATTACAATTCTAGCGATAATAACTGCATTATATGGGTAATAATGCATGTTATATTGATAATAACATAAGTAATAAGTATAATTATTACAGTTCTAGCGATAATAACTCCATTACATGGGTAATAATGCATGTTATATTGCTAACTATATAAGTAATCAGTATAATTATTACAGTTCTAATGATAATAACTGCATTATATGGGTAATAATGCATGTTATATTGATAATAATAAAAGTAATAAGTATATTTATTATCGTTCTATCGATAATAACTTCTTAATATGGGTAATAATGCATGTTATATTGATGATAATGAAAGTAGTAAGTATATTTATTACAGTTCTAGCGATAATAACTGCATTATATGCGTAATAAGGCATGTTATATTGATAATATCGGGAGTAATAAGTATAGTTATTATAGTTCTAGCGATAATAATAGTAAAATATGGCTAATAATGCGTGTTATATTGATAATAATGAAAGTAATAAGTATATTTATTATACTTCTGTCGATAATAACTGCATTATATGGGTAATAATGCATGTTATATTGACAATAACATAAGTAATAAGTATAACTATTACAGTTCTAGCGATAATAACTCCATTATATGGGTAATAATGCATGTTATATTGCTAACTATATAAGTAATAAGTATAATTATTACAGTTCTAGCGATAATAACTGCATTATATGGGTAATAATGCATGTTATATTGACAATAATAAAAGTAATAAGTATATCTATTACAGTTCTATCGATAATAACTGCATAATATGGGTAATAATCGATGTTATATTGATAATATCAGGAGTAATATGTATATTTATTATACTTCTGTCGATAATAACTGCATTATATGGGTAATAATGCATGTTATATTGATAATAATATAAGTAATAAGTATAATTATTACAGTTCTAGCGATAATAACTCCATTATATGGGTAATAATGCATGTTATATTCATAATAATATAAGTAATAAGTATATTTATTATAGTTCTATCGATAATAACTGCATAATATGGGTAATAATGCATGTTATATTGATGATAATAAAAGTACTAAGTATGTTTATTATAGTTCTAGCGATTATAACTGCATAATATACGTAGTAATGCATGTTATATTGATAATAATATAAGTAATAAGTATAATTATTACAGTTCTAGCGATAATAACTCCATTATATGGGTAATAATGCATGTTATATTGCTAAATATATAAGTAATAAGTATAATTATTACAGTTCTAGCGATAATAACTGCATTATATTGGTAATAATGCATGTTATATTGATAATAATAAAAGTAATAAGTATATTTATTATCGTTCTATTGATAATAACTTCTTAATATGGGTAATAATGCATGTTATATTGATGATAATGAAAGTAGTAAGTATATTTATTACAGTTCTAGCGATAATAACTGCATTATATGCGTAATAAGGCATGTTATATTGATAATATCGGGAGTAATAAGTATAGTTATTATAGTTCTAGCGATGATAATAGTAAAATATGGCTAATAGTGCATGTTATATTGATAATAGTAAAAGTAATAAGTATATTTATTATACTTCTGTCGATAATAACTGCATTATATGGGTAATAATGCATGTTATATTGATAATATCGGGAGTAATAAGTATAATTATTATAGTTCTAGCGATAATAATAGTAGAATATGGCTAAGAGCGCCTGTTATATTGATAATAATAAAAGTAATAAGTATATTTATGATACTTCTGTCGATAATAACTGCATTATATGGGTAATAATGCATGTTATATTGATAATATCGGGAGTAATAAGTATAATTATTACAGTTCTAACGATAATAACTCCATTATATGGGTAATAATGCATGTTATATTGCTAAATATATAAGTAATAAGTATAATTATTACAGTTCTAGCGATAATAACTGCATTATATTGGTAATAATGCATGTTATATTGATAATAATAAAAGTAATAAGTATATTTATTATCGTTCTATTGATAATAACTTCTTAATATGGGTAATAATGCATGTTATATTGATGATAATGAAAGTAGTAAGTATATTTATTACAGTTCTAGCGATAATAACTGCATTATATGCGTAATAAGGCATGTTATATTGATAATATCGGGAGTAATAAGTATAGTTATTATAGTTCTAGCGATGATAATAGTAAAATATGGCTAATAGTGCATGTTATATTGATAATAGTAAAAGTAATAGGTATATTTATTACAGTTCTATCGATAATAACTGCATAATATGGGTAATAATGCATGTTATATTGATGGTAATGAACGTAATACGTATATTTATTATAGTTCTAGCGATAATAACTGCATAATGTGGGTAATAATGCATGTTATATTGAGAATAATATAAGTAATAGGTATAATTATTACGGTTCAAGCGATAATAACTGTATTATACGGGTAATAATGCATGTGATATTGATAATAATAAAAGTAATAAGTATATTTATTATAGTTCTATCGATAATAACTGCATAATATGGGTAATAATGCATGTTATATTGATAATATCGGGAGTAATAAGTATAATTATTACAGTTCTAGCGATGATACTAGTAAAATATATCTAACAGTGCCTGTTATATTGATAATAATAATAGTAGTAAGTATATTTATTATACTTCTGTCGATAATACCTGCATTATATGGGTAATAATGCATGTTATATTGATGATAATAAAAGTACTAAGTATATTTATTATAGTTCTAGCGATTATAACTGCATAATATACGTAGTAATGCATGTTCTATTGATAATAATATAAGTAATAAGTATAATTATTACAATTCTAGCGATAATAACTCCATTATATGGGTAATAATGCATGTTATATTGCTAACTATATAAGTAATCAGTATAATTATTACAGTTCTAGTGATAATAACTGCAATATATGGGTAATAATGCATGTTATATTGATAATAATAAAAGTAATAAGTATATTTATTATCGTTCTATCGATAATAACTTCTTAATATGGGTAATAATGCATGTTATATTGATGATAATGAAAGTAGTAAGTATATTTATTACAGTTCTAGCGATAATAACTGCATTATATGCGTAATAAGGCATGTTATATTGATAATATCGGGAGTAATAAGTACAGTTATTATAGTTCTAGCGATAATAATAGTAAAATATGGCTAATAATGCATGTTATATTGATAATAATAAAAGTAATAAGTATATTTATTATAGTTCTATCGATAATAACTGCATAATATGGGTAACAATGCATGTTATATTGAGAATAATATAAGTAATAAGTATAATTATTACAGTTCTGGCGATAATAACTGCATAATATGGGTAACAATGCATGTTATATTGATAATATCGGGAGTAATAAGTATAATTATTACAGTTCTAGCGATGATACTAGTAAAATATATCTAACAGTGCCTGTTATATTGATAATAATAATAGTAGTAAGTATATTTATTATACTTCTGTCGATAATACCTGCATTATATGGGTAATAATGCATGTTATATTGATAATATCGGGAGTAATAAGTATAATTATTACAGTTCTAACGATAATAACTCCATTATATGGGTAATAATGCATGTTATATTGCTAAATATATAAGTAATAAGTATAATTATTACAGTTCTAGCGATAATAACTGCATTATATTGGTAATAATGCATGTTATATTGATAATAATAAAAGTAATAAGTATATTTATTATCGTTCTATTGATAATAACTTCTTAATATGGGTAATAATGCATGTTATATTGATGATAATGAAAGTAGTAAGTATATTTATTACAGTTCTAGCGATAATAACTGCATTATATGCGTAATAAGGCATGTTATATTGATAATATCGGGAGTAATAAGTATAGTTATTATAGTTCTAGCGATGATAATAGTAAAATATGGCTAATAGTGCATGTTATATTGATAATAGTAAAAGTAATAAGTATATTTATTACAGTTCTATCGATAATAACTGCATTATATGGGCAATAATGCATGTTATATTGATAATATCGGCAGTAATAAGTATAATTATTATAGTTCTAGCGATAATAATAGTAAAATATGGCTAAGAGTGCCTGTTATATTGATAATAATAAAAGTAATAAGTATATATATTATACTTCTGTCGATAATAACTGCATTATATAGGTAATAATGCATGTTATATTGATAATAACATAAGTAATAAGTATAATTATTACAATTCTAGCGATAATAACTGCATTATATGGGTAATAATGCATGTTATATTCATAATAATAAAAGTAATAAGTATATTTATTATACTTCTGTCGATAATAACTGCATTATATGCGTAATAATGCATGTTATATTGATAATAACATAAGTAATAAGTATAATTATTACAGTTCTAGCGATAATAACTCCATTATATGGGTAATAATGCATGTTATATTGCTAACTATATAAGTAATAAGAATAATTATTACAGTTCTAGTGATAATAACTGCATTATATGGGTAATAATGCATGTTATATTGATAATAATAAAAGTAATAAGTATATTTATTATCGTTCTATCGATAATAACTTCTTAATATGGGTAATAATGCATGTTATATTGATGATAATGACAGTAGTAAGTATATTTATTACAGTTCTAGCGATAATAACTGCATTATATGCGTAATAAGGCATGTTATATTGATAATATCGGGAGTAATAAGTATAGTTATTATAGTTCTAGCGATGATAATAGTAAAATATGGCTAATAGTGCATGTTATATTGATAATAGTAAAAGTAATAAGTATATTTATTACAGTTCTATCGATAATAACTGCATTATATGGGCAATAATGCATGTTATATTGATAATATCGGCAGTAATAAGTATAATTATTATAGTTCTAGCGATAATAATAGTAAAATATGGCTAAGAGTGCCTGTTATATTGATAATAATAAAAGTAATAAGTATATTTATTATACTTCTGTCGATAATAACTGCATTATATAGGTAATAATGCATGTTATATTGATAATAACATAAGTAATAAGTATAATTATTACAGTTCTAGCGATAATAACTGCATTATATGGGTAATAATGCATGTTATATTGATAATATCGGGAGTAATAAGTATAATTATTATAGTTCTAGCGATAATAATAGTAGAATATGGCTAAGAGTGCCTGTTATATTGATAATAATAAAAGTAATAAGTATATTTATTATACTTCTGTCGATAATAACTGCATTATATAGGTAATAATGCATGTTATATTGATAATAACATAAGTAATAAGTATAATTATTACAGTTCTAGCGATAATAACTGCATTATATGGGTAATAATGCATGTTATATTGATAATAATGAAAGTAATAAGTATATTTATTATACTTCTGTTGATAATAACTGCATTATATGCGTAATAATGCATGTTATATTGATAATAACATAAGTAATAAGTATAATTATTACAGTTCTAGCGATAATAACTCCATTATATGGGTAATAATGCATGTTATATTGCTAACTATATAAGTAATAAGTATAATTATTACAGTTCTAGTGATAATAACTGCATTATATGGGTAATAATGCATGTTATATTGATAATAATAAAAGTAATAAGTATATTTATTATCGTTCTATCGATAATAACTTCTTAATATGGGTAATAATGCATGTTATATTGATGATAATGAAAGTAGTAAGTATAATTATTACAGTTCTAGCGATAATAACTGCATTATATGGGTAATAATGGATGTTATATTGATAATATCGGGAGTGATAAGTATATTTATTTACTTCTGTCGATAATAACTGCATTATATGGGTAATAATGCATGTTATATTGATAATAATATAAGTAATAAGTATAATTATTACAGTTCTAGCGATAATAACTCCATTATATGGGTAATAAAACATGTTATATTGATAATAATATAAGTAATAAGTATATTTATTATAGTTCTATCGATAATAACTGCATAATATGGGTAACAATGCATGTTATATTGAGAATAATATAAGTAATAAGTATAATTATTACAGTTCTGGCGATAATAACTGCATTATATGGGTAATAATGCATGTTATATTGATAATATCGGGAGTAATAAGTATAATTATTACAGTTCTAACGATAATAACTCCATTATATGGGTAATAATGCATGATATATTGCTAAATATATAAGTAATAAGTATAATTATTACAGTTCTAGCGATAATAACTGCATTATATTGGTAATAGTGCATGTTATATTGATAATAATAAAAGTAATAAGTATATTTATTATCGTTCTATTGATAATAACTTCTTAATATGTGTAATAATGCATGTTATATTGATAATAACATAAGTAATAAGTATAATTATTACAGTTCTAGCGATAATAACTCCATTATATGGGCAATAATGCATGTTATATTGCTAACTATATAAGTAATAAGAGTAATTATTACAGTTCTAGTGATAATAACTGCATTATATGGGTAATAATGCATGTTATATTAATAATAATAAAAGTAATAAGTATATTTATTATCGTTCTATCGATAATAACTTCTTAATATGGGTAATAATGCATGTTATATTGATGATAATGAAAGTAGTAAGTATATTTATTACAGTTCTAGCGATAATAACTGCATTATATGGGTAATAATGCATGTTATATTGATAATATCGGGAGTAATAAGTATAATTATTATAGTTCTAGCGATAATAATAGTAGAATATGGCTAAGAGTGCCTGTTATATTGATAATAATAAAAGTAATAAGTATATTTATTATACTTCTGTCGATAATAACTGCATTATATAGGTAATAATGCATGTTATATTGATAATAACATAAGTAATAAGTATAATTATTACAGTTCTAGCGATAATAACTGCATTATATGGGTAATAATGCATGTTATATTGATAATAATAAAAGTTATAAGTATATTTATTATACTTCTGTCGATAATAACTGCATTATATGCGTAATAATGCATGTTATATTGATAATAATATAAGTAATAAGTATAACTATTACAGTTCTAGCGATAATAACTGCATTATATGGGTAATAATGGATGTTATATTGATAATATCTTGAGTAATAAGTATAATTATTATAGTTCTAGCGATAATAATAGTAAAATATGGCTAATAGTGCATGTTATATTGATAATAATAAAAGTAATAAGTATATTTATTATACTTCTGTCGATAATAACTGCATTATATAGGTAATAATGCATGTTATATTGATAATAACATAAGTAATAAGTATAATTATTACAATTCTAGCGATAATAACTGCATTATATGGGTAATAATGCATGTTATATTGATAATAATAAAAGTAATAAGTATATTTATTATACTTCTGTCGATAATAACTGCATTATATGCGTAATAATGCATGTTATATTGATAATAACATAAGTAATAAGTATAATTATTACAGTTCTAGCGATAATAACTCCATTATATGGGTAATAATGCATGTTATATTGCTAACTATATAAGTAATAAGAATAATTATTACAGTTCTAGTGATAATAACTGCATTATATGGGTAATAATGCATGTTATATTGATAATAATAAAAGTAATAAGTATATTTATTATCGTTCTATCGATAATAACTTCTTAATATGGGTAATAATGCATGTTATATTGATGATAATGAAAGTAGTAAGTATATTTATTACAGTTCTAGCGATAATGACTGCATTATATGGGTAATAATGCATGTTATATTGATAATATCGGGAGTAATAAGTATAATTATTATAGTTCTAGCGATAATAATAGTAGAATATGGCTAAGAGTGCCTGTTATATTGATAATAATAAAAGTAATAAGTATATTTATTATACTTCTGTCGATAATAACTGCATTATATAGGTAATAATGCATGTTATATTGATAATAACATAAGTAATAAGTATAATTATTACAGTTCTAGCGATAATAACTGCATTATATGGGTAATAATGCATGTTATATTGATAATAATAAAAGTAATAAGTATATTTATTATACTTCTGTCGATAATAACTGCATTATATGCGTAATAATGCATGTTATATTGATAATAATATAAGTAATAAGTATAATTATTACAGTTCTAGCGATAATAACTGCATTATATGGGTAATAATGGATGTTATATTGATAATATCTTGAGTAATAAGTATAATTATTATAGTTCTAGCGATAATAATAGTAAAATATGGCTAATAGTGCATGTTCTATTGATAATAATAAAAGTAATAAGTATATTTATTATAGTTCTATCGTTAATTACTGCATAATATGGGTAGTAATGCATGTTATATTGATGATAATAAAAGTACTAAGTATATTTATTATAGTCCTAGCGATTATTACTGCATAACATGGGTAATAATGCATGTTATATTGAGAGTAATATAAGTAATAAGTATAATTATTACAGTTCTAGCGATAATAACTGCGTAATATGGGTAATAACGCATGTTATATTGATAATAATATAAGTAATAAGGATAAATATTACAGTTCTAGTGATAATAACTGCATAATATGGGTAATAAAGCACGTTATATTGATAATAATATAAGTAATAAGTATAGTTATTATAGTTCTAGCGATAATAATAATAAAATATGGCTAATAGTACATGTTATACTGATAATAATAAAAGTAATAAGTTTATTTATTATACTTCTGTCGATAATAACAGCAGTATATGGGTAATAATGCATGTTATATTGATAATATCGGGAGTAATAAGTATAATTATTACAGTTCTAACGATAATAACTCCATTATATGGGTAATAATGCATGTTATATTGCTAAATATATAAGTAATAAGTATAATTATTACAGTTCTAGCGATAATAACTGCATTATATGGGTAATAATGCATGTTATATTGATAATAATAAAAGTTATAAGTATATTTATTATACTTCTGTCGATAATAACTGCATTATATGCGTAATAATGCATGTTATATTGATAATAATATAAGTAATAAGTATAACTATTACAGTTCTAGCGATAATAACTGCATTATATGGGTAATAATGGATGTTATATTGATAATATCTTGAGTAATAAGTATAATTATTATAGTTCTAGCGATAATAATAGTAAAATATGGCTAATAGTGCATGTTATATTGATAATAATAAAAGTAATAAGTATATTTATTATACTTCTGTCGATAATAACTGCATTATATAGGTAATAATGCATGTTATATTGATAATAACATAAGTAATAAGTATAATTATTACAATTCTAGCGATAATAACTGCATTATATGGGTAATAATGCATGTTATATTGATAATAATAAAAGTAATAAGTATATTTATTATACTTCTGTCGATAATAACTGCATTATATGCGTAATAATGCATGTTATATTGATAATAACATAAGTAATAAGTATAATTATTACAGTTCTAGCGATAATAACTCCATTATATGGGTAATAATGCATGTTATATTGCTAACTATATAAGTAATAAGAATAATTATTACAGTTCTAGTGATAATAACTGCATTATATGGGTAATAATGCATGTTATATTGATAATAATAAAAGTAATAAGTATATTTATTATCGTTCTATCGATAATAACTTCTTAATATGGGTAATAATGCATGTTATATTGATGATAATGAAAGTAGTAAGTATATTTATTACAGTTCTAGCGATAATGACTGCATTATATGGGTAATAATGCATGTTATATTGATAATATCGGGAGTAATAAGTATAATTATTATAGTTCTAGCGATAATAATAGTAGAATATGGCTAAGAGTGCCTGTTATATTGATAATAATAAAAGTAATAAGTATATTTATTATACTTCTGTCGATAATAACTGCATTATATAGGTAATAATGCATGTTATATTGATAATAACATAAGTAATAAGTATAATTATTACAGTTCTAGCGATAATAACTGCATTATATGGGTAATAATGCATGTTATATTGATAATAATAAAAGTAATAAGTATATTTATTATACTTCTGTCGATAATAACTGCATTATATGGGTAATAATGCATGTTATATTGATAATAATATAAGTAATAAGTATAATTATTACAGTTCTAGCGATAATAACTCCATTATATGGGTAATAAAACATGTTATATTGATAATAATATAAGTAATAAGTATATTTATTATAGTTCTATCGATAATAACTGCATAATATGGGTAACAATGCATGTTATATTGAGAATAATATAAGTAATAAGTATAATTATTACAGTTCTGGCGATAATAACTGCATTATATGGGTAATAATGCATGTTATATTGATAATATCGGGAGTAATAAGTATAATTATTACAGTTCTAACGATAATAACTCCATTATATGGGTAATAATGCATGATATATTGCTAAATATATAAGTAATAAGTATAATTATTACAGTTCTAGCGATAATAACTGCATTATATTGGTAATAGTGCATGTTATATTGATAATAATAAAAGTAATAAGTATATTTATTATCGTTCTATTGATAATAACTTCTTAATATGTGTAATAATGCATGTTATATTGATAATAACATAAGTAATAAGTATAATTATTACAGTTCTAGCGATAATAACTCCATTATATGGGCAATAATGCATGTTATATTGCTAACTATATAAGTAATAAGAGTAATTATTACAGTTCTAGTGATAATAACTGCATTATATGGGTAATAATGCATGTTATATTGATAATAATAAAAGTAATAAGTATATTTATTATCGTTCTATCGATAATAACTTCTTAATATGGGTAATAATGCATGTTATATTGATGATAATGAAAGTAGTAAGTATATTTATTACAGTTCTAGCGATAATAACTGCATTATATGGGTAATAATGCATGTTATATTGATAATATCGGGAGTAATAAGTATAATTATTATAGTTCTAGCGATAATAATAGTAGAATATGGCTAAGAGTGCCTGTTATATTGATAATAATAAAAGTAATAAGTATATTTATTATACTTCTGTCGATAATAACTGCATTATATAGGTAATAATGCATGTTATATTGATAATAACATAAGTAATAAGTATAATTATTACAGTTCTAGCGATAATAACTGCATTATATGGGTAATAATGCATGTTATATTGATAATAATAAAAGTTATAAGTATATTTATTATACTTCTGTCGATAATAACTGCATTATATGCGTAATAATGCATGTTATATTGATAATAATATAAGTAATAAGTATAACTATTACAGTTCTAGCGATAATAACTGCATTATATGGGTAATAATGGATGTTATATTGATAATATCTTGAGTAATAAGTATAATTATTATAGTTCTAGCGATAATAATAGTAAAATATGGCTAATAGTGCATGTTATATTGATAATAATAAAAGTAATAAGTATATTTATTATACTTCTGTCGATAATAACTGCATTATATAGGTAATAATGCATGTTATATTGATAATAACATAAGTAATAAGTATAATTATTACAATTCTAGCGATAATAACTGCATTATATGGGTAATAATGCATGTTATATTGATAATAATAAAAGTAATAAGTATATTTATTATACTTCTGTCGATAATAACTGCATTATATGCGTAATAATGCATGTTATATTGATAATAACATAAGTAATAAGTATAATTATTACAGTTCTAGCGATAATAACTCCATTATATGGGTAATAATGCATGTTATATTGCTAACTATATAAGTAATAAGAATAATTATTACAGTTCTAGTGATAATAACTGCATTATATGGGTAATAATGCATGTTATATTGATAATAATAAAAGTAATAAGTATATTTATTATCGTTCTATCGATAATAACTTCTTAATATGGGTAATAATGCATGTTATATTGATGATAATGAAAGTAGTAAGTATATTTATTACAGTTCTAGCGATAATGACTGCATTATATGGGTAATAATGCATGTTATATTGATAATATCGGGAGTAATAAGTATAATTATTATAGTTCTAGCGATAATAATAGTAGAATATGGCTAAGAGTGCCTGTTATATTGATAATAATAAAAGTAATAAGTATATTTATTATACTTCTGTCGATAATAACTGCATTATATAGGTAATAATGCATGTTATATTGATAATAACATAAGTAATAAGTATAATTATTACAGTTCTAGCGATAATAACTGCATTATATGGGTAATAATGCATGTTATATTGATAATAATAAAAGTAATAAGTATATTTATTATACTTCTGTCGATAATAACTGCATTATATGCGTAATAATGCATGTTATATTGATAATAATATAAGTAATAAGTATAATTATTACAGTTCTAGCGATAATAACTGCATTATATGGGTAATAATGGATGTTATATTGATAATATCTTGAGTAATAAGTATAATTATTATAGTTCTAGCGATAATAATAGTAAAATATGGCTAATAGTGCATGTTCTATTGATAATAATAAAAGTAATAAGTATATTTATTATAGTTCTATCGTTAATTACTGCATAATATGGGTAGTAATGCATGTTATATTGATGATAATAAAAGTACTAAGTATATTTATTATAGTCCTAGCGATTATTACTGCATAACATGGGTAATAATGCATGTTATATTGAGAGTAATATAAGTAATAAGTATAATTATTACAGTTCTAGCGATAATAACTGCGTAATATGGGTAATAACGCATGTTATATTGATAATAATATAAGTAATAAGGATAAATATTACAGTTCTAGTGATAATAACTGCATAATATGGGTAATAAAGCACGTTATATTGATAATAATATAAGTAATAAGTATAGTTATTATAGTTCTAGCGATAATAATAATAAAATATGGCTAATAGTACATGTTATACTGATAATAATAAAAGTAATAAGTTTATTTATTATACTTCTGTCGATAATAACAGCAGTATATGGGTAATAATGCATGTTATATTGATAATATCGGGAGTAATAAGTATAATTATTACAGTTCTAACGATAATAACTCCATTATATGGGTAATAATGCATGTTATATTGCTAAATATATAAGTAATAAGTATAATTATTACAGTTCTAGCGATAATAACTGCATTATATTGGTAATAATGCATGTTATATTGATAATAATAAAAGTAATAAGTATATTTATTATCGTTCTATTGATAATAACTTCTTAATATGGGTAATAATGCATGTTATATTGATGATAATGAAAGTAGTAAGTATATTTATTACAGTTCTAGCGATAATAACTGCATTATATGCGTAATAAGGCATGTTATATTGATAATATCGGGAGTAATAAGTATAGTTATTATAGTTCTAGCGATGATACTAGTAAAATATGGCTAATAGTGCATGTTATATTGATAATAGTAAAAGTAATAAGTATATTTATTACAGTTCTATCGATAATAACTGCATAATATGGGTAATAATGCATGTTATATTGATGATAATGAAAGTAATACGTATATTTATTATAGTTCTAGCGATAATAACTGCATAATATGGGTAATAATGCATGTTATATTGAGAATAATATAAGTAATAGGTATAATTATTACGGTTCAAGCGATAATAACTGTATTATACGGGTAATAATGCATGTTATATTGATAATAATAAAAGTAATAAGTATATTTATTATAGTTCTATCGACAATAACTGCATAATATGGGTAATAATGCATGTTATATTGATAATATCGGGAGTAATAAGTATAATTATTACAGTCTAGCGATGATACTAGTAAAATATATCTAACAGTGCCTGTTATATTGATAATAATAATAGTAGTAAGTATATTTATTATACTTCTGTCGATAATACCTGCATTATTTGGGTAATAATGCATGTTATATTGATAATATCGGGAGTAATAAGTATAATTATTATAGTTCTAGCGATAATAATAGTAAAATATGGCTAATAGTACATGTTATACTGATAATAATAAAAGTAATAAGTATATTTATTATACTTCTGTCGATAATAACTGCAGTATATGGGTAATAATGCATGTTATATTGATAATATCGGGAGTAATAAGTATAATTATTATAGTTCTAGCGATAATAATAGTAAAGTATGGCTAATAGTACATGTTATACTGATAATAATAAAAGTAATAAGTATATTTATTATACTTCTGTCGATAATAACTGCAGTATATGGGTAATAATGCATGTTATATTGATAATATCGGGAGTAATAAGTATAATTATTACAGTTCTAGCGATAATAACTGCATTATATGGGTAATAATGCACGTTATATTCCTAATAATATAAGTAATGAGTATAATTATTACAGTTCTAGCGATAATAACTGCATTATATGGGCAATAATGCATGTTATATTGATAATATCGGCAGTAATAAGTATAATTATTATAGTTCTAGCGATAATAATAGTAAAATATGGCTAAGAGTGCCTGTTATATTGATAATAATAAAAGTAATAAGTATATTTATTATACTTCTGTCGATAATAACTGCATTATATAGGTAATAATGCATGTTATATTGATAATAACATAAGTAATAAGTATAATTATTACAATTCTAGCGATAATAACTGCATTATATGGGTAATAATGCATGTTATATTGATAATAATAAAAGTAATAAGTATATTTATTATACTTCTGCCGATAATAACTGCATTATATGCGTAATAATGCATGTTATATTGATAATAACATAAGTAATAAGTATAATTATTACAGTTCTAGCGATAATAACTCCATTATATGGGTAATAATGCATGTTATATTGCTAACTATATAAGTAATAAGTATAATTATTACAGTTCTAGTGATAATAACTGCATAATATGGGTAATAAAGCACGTTATATTGATAATAATATAAGTAATAAGTATAGTTATTATAGTTCCAGCGATAATAATAATAAAATATGGCTAATAGTACATGTTATACTGATAATAATAAAAGTAATAAGTTTATTTATTATACTTCTGTCGATAATAACAGCAGTATATGGGTAATAATGCATGTTATATTGATAATATCGGGAGTAATAAGTATAATTATTACAGTTCTAACGATAATAACTCCATTATATGGGTAATAATGCATGTTATATTGCTAAATATATAAGTAATAAGTATAATTATTACAGTTCTAGCGATAATAACTGCATTATATTGGTAATAATGCATGTTATATTGATAATAATAAAAGTAATAAGTATATTTATTATCGTTCTATTGATAATAACTTCTTAATATGGGTAATAATGCATGTTATATTGATGATAATGAAAGTAGTAAGTATATTTATTACAGTTCTAGCGATAATAACTGCATTATATGCGTAATAAGGCATGTTATATTGATAATATCGGGAGTAATAAGTATAGTTATTATAGTTCTAGCGATGATACTAGTAAAATATGGCTAATAGTGCATGTTATATTGATAATAGTAAAAGTAATAAGTATATTTATTACAGTTCTATCGATAATAACTGCATAATATGGGTAATAATGCATGTTATATTGATGATAATGAAAGTAATACGTATATTTATTATAGTTCTAGCGATAATAACTGCATAATATGGGTAATAATGCATGTTATATTGAGAATAATATAAGTAATAGGTATAATTATTACGGTTCAAGCGATAATAACTGTATTATACGGGTAATAATGCATGTTATATTGATAATAATAAAAGTAATAAGTATATTTATTATAGTTCTATCGACAATAACTGCATAATATGCGGTAATAATGCATGTTATATTGATAATATCGGGAGTAATAAGTATAATTATTACAGTCTAGCGATGATACTAGTAAAATATATCTAACAGTGCCTGTTATATTGATAATAATAATAGTAGTAAGTATATTTATTATACTTCTGTCGATAATACCTGCATTATATGGGTAATAATGCATGTTATATTGATAATATCGGGAGTAATAAGTATAATTATTATAGTTCTAGCGATAATAATAGTAAAATATGGCTAATAGTACATGTTATACTGATAATAATAAAAGTAATAAGTATATTTATTATACTTCTGTCGATAATAACTGCAGTATATGGGTAATAATGCATGTTATATTGATAATATCGGGAGTAATAAGTATAATTATTATAGTTCTAGCGATAATAATAGTAAAGTATGGCTAATAGTACATGTTATACTGATAATAATAAAAGTAATAAGTATATTTATTATACTTCTGTCGATAATAACTGCAGTATATGGGTAATAATGCATGTTATATTGATAATATCGGGAGTAATAAGTATAATTATTACAGTTCTAGCGATAATAACTGCATTATATGGGCAATAATGCATGTTATATTGATAATATCGGCAGTAATAAGTATAATTATTATAGTTCTAGCGATAATAATAGTAAAATATGGCTAAGAGTGCCTGTTATATTGATAATAATAAAAGTAATAAGTATATTTATTATACTTCTGTCGATAATAACTGCATTATATAGGTAATAATGCATGTTATATTGATAATAACATAAGTAATAAGTATAATTATTACAATTCTAGCGATAATAACTGCATTATATGGGTAATAATGCATGTTATATTGATAATAATAAAAGTAATAAGTATATTTATTATACTTCTGCCGATAATAACTGCATTATATGCGTAATAATGCATGTTATATTGATAATAACATAAGTAATAAGTATAATTATTACAGTTCTAGCGATAATAACTCCATTATATGGGTAATAATGCATGTTATATTGCTAACTATATAAGTAATAAGTATAATTATTACAGTTCTAGTGATAATAACTGCATTATATGGGTAATAATGCATGTTATATTGATAATAATAAAAGTAATAAGTATATTTATTATCGTTCTATCGATAATAACTTCTTAATATGGGTAATAATGCATGTTATATTGATGATAATGAAAGTAGTAAGTATAATTATTACAGTTCTAGCGATAATAACTGCATTATATGGGTAATAATGGATGTTATGTTGATAATATCGGAGTGATAAGTATATTTATTATACTTCTGTCGATAATAACTGCATTATATGGGTAATAATGCATGTTATATTGATAATAATATAAGTAATAAGTATAATTATTACAGTTCTAGCGATAATAACTCCATTATATGGGTAATAAAACATGTTATATTGATAATAATATAAGTAATAAGTATAATTATTACAGTTCTAGCGATAATAACTGCATTATATTGGTAATAGTGCATGTTATATTGATAATAATAAAAGTAATAAGTATATTTATTATCGTTCTATTGATAATAACTTCTTAATATGGGTAATAATGCATGTTATATTGATGATAATGAAAGTAGTAAGTATATTTATTACAGTTCTAGCGGTAATAACTGCATTATATGCGTAATAAGGCATGTTATATTGATAATATCGGGAGTAATAAGTATAGTTATTATAGTTCTAGCGATGATAATAGTAAAATATGGCTAATAGTGCATGTTATATTGATAATAGTAAAAGTAATAAGTATATTTATTACAGTTCTATCGATAATAACTGCATAATATGGGTAATAATGCATGTTATATTGATGATAATGAAAGTAATACGTATATTTATTATAGTTCTAGCGATAATAACTGCATAATATGGGTAATAATGCATGTTATATTGAGAATAATATAAGTAATAGGTATAATTATTACGGTTCAAGCAATAATAACTGTATTATACGGGTAATAATGCATGTTATATTGATAATAATAAAAGTAATAAGTATATTTATTATAGTTCTATCGATAATAACTGCATAAATATGGGTAATAATGCATGTTATATTGATAATATCGGGAGTAATAAGTATAATTATTACAGTTCTAGCGATAATAACTGCATTATATGGGTAATAATGCACGTTATATTCCTAATAATATAAGTAATGAGTATAATTATTACAGTTCTAGCGATAATAACTGCATTATATGGGCAATAATGCATGTTATATTGATAATATCGGCAGTAATAAGTATAATTATTATAGTTCTAGCGATAATAATAGTAAAATATGGCTAAGAGTGCCTGTTATATTGATAATAATAAAAGTAATAAGTATATTTATTATACTTCTGTCGATAATAACTGCATTATATAGGTAATAATGCATGTTATATTGATAATAACATAAGTAATAAGTATAATTATTACAATTCTAGCGATAATAACTGCATTATATGGGTAATAATGCATGTTATATTCATAATAATAAAAGTAATAAGTATATTTATTATACTTCTGTCGATAATAACTGCATTATATGCGTAATAATGCATGTTATATTGATAATAACATAAGTAATAAGTATAATTATTACAGTTCTAGCGATAATAACTCCATTATATGGGTAATAATGCATGTTATATTGATAATAATAAAAGTAATAAGTATATTTATTATACTTCTGTCGATAATAACTGCATTATATGGGTAATAATGCATGTTATATTGATAATATCGGGAGTAATAAGTATAATTATTATAGTTCTAGCGATAATAATAGTAAAATATGGCTAATAGTACATGTTATACTGATAATAATAAAAGTAATAAGTATATTTATTATACTTCTGTCGATAATAACTGCAGTATATGGGTAATAATGCATGTTATATTGATAATATCGGGAGTAATAAGTATAATTATTATAGTTCTAGCGATAATAATAGTAAAGTATGGCTAATAGTACATGTTATACTGATAATAATAAAAGTAATAAGTATATTTATTATACTTCTGTCGATAATAACTGCAGTATATGGGTAATAATGCATGTTATATTGATAATATCGGGAGTAATAAGTATAATTATTACAGTTCTAGCGATAATAACTGCATTATATGGGCAATAATGCATGTTATATTGATAATATCGGCAGTAATAAGTATAATTATTATAGTTCTAGCGATAATAATAGTAAAATATGGCTAAGAGTGCCTGTTATATTGATAATAATAAAAGTAATAAGTATATTTATTATACTTCTGTCGATAATAACTGCATTATATAGGTAATAATGCATGTTATATTGATAATAACATAAGTAATAAGTATAATTATTACAATTCTAGCGATAATAACTGCATTATATGGGTAATAATGCATGTTATATTGATAATAATAAAAGTAATAAGTATATTTATTATACTTCTG